>JAFFSR010000041.1:1990000-2272500 GCA_017163975.1 Anastatus disparis | reverse complement strand
AAGACTGAAGAGAAAATTATGGACTGATTTTGCTCCTTTACAGAGCCAGTCCATACCATACCATATATATGCGATCGATTTATGCTCCCCTTTACAGAGCCGATCGCCAGGCAGAAGATAGCCTTTTAAATCATGTTGCTTATTAGGCATAGATCTATATTATTGGAAATCTGTATATTTACAGAAGAAGTCAGAAGGAAAAGGTCCAAAAGACTTAGAACGCGGTGCCACCCTGAAGTAATGTGATAAACAGTTTCCGGGGTGGAACAAACGCCGTGAGTGATGATTGGAGAATCTCTTGCACGTCCAGTGACTGCATTTTTTTGCTATCATTAGACAGGCATGAGGATCGCGTAATTTTAGAGGTTTGCTAGTTTATCTAGAACCCCTCTCAACCGTCTGTACTCTGTTCCCGGATATATCCGAGCCCAGCGAACTGACGGCGGTCTGACAGCAGATTTTATTCGTTCAACCAATGGGAAAAAAAAAAAAAAAAAAAAAAAATTATTATTATTATTATTATTATTTTTATTATTATTATTATTATTATTATTATTATTATTATTATTATTATTATTATTATTATTATTATTATTATTATTATTATTATTATTATTATTATTATTATTATTATTATTATTATTATTATTATTATTATTATTATTATTATTATTATTATTATTATTATTATTATTATTATTATTATTATTATTATTATTATTATTATTATTATTATTATTATTATTATTATTATTATTATTATTATTATTATTATTATTATTATTATTATTATTATTATTATTATTATTATTATTATTATTATTATTATTATTATTATTATTATTATTATTATTATTATTATTATTATTATTATTATTATTATTATTATTATTATTATTATTATTATTATTATTATTATTATTATTATTATTATTATTATTATTATTATTATTATTATTATTATTATTATTATTATTATTATTATTATTATTATTATTATTATTATTATTATTATTATTATTATTATTATTATTATTATTATTATTATTATTATTATTATTATTATTATTATTATTATTATTATTATTATTATTATTATTATTATTATTATTATTATTATTATTATTATTATTATTATTATTATTATTATTATTATTATTATTATTATTATTATTATTATTATTATTATTATTATTATTATTATTATTATTATTATTATTATTATTATTATTATTATTATTATTATTATTATTATTATTATTATTATTATTATTATTATTATTATTATTATTATTATTATTATTATTATTATTATTATTATTATTATTATTATTATTATTATTATTATTATTATTATTATTATTATTATTATTATTATTATTATTATTATTATTATTATTATTATTATTATTATTATTATTATTATTATTATTATTATTATTATTATTATTATTATTATTATTATTATTATTGGTAGTCGGCTTGAGGAGGCCCCTTAAGCAAGTGTTGTCTTCCAGGTTCCGGGCATTGCCCAACCGCTCCTGGGCGTCATCGTCGCATCAATGCTCTCTGCAGCAATGCTATAACGAAGACGGCAAATAGGAAGTAATGACCCGAGGAGAAATAACCTCGCAAAAAAACCAGGGACTATCTGACCCGGATGGTAGAAAACCTGTAAGGGTCCCGCTTTGGGATACAAGATAGGGGTGGTTCCCCGAAATATAAACCACAACTTAATGGAAGATGTCGGATTCAAATACAGAATTACCCCAGGTGAGTACCCCTTCACAGGGAAATCTCACCTCCACTTCCGATCGGGTGAAAGCCCCGGTGGGTGGAGCTGGCCTCAAGGATTCTGGGGGAGGTCGAATTCACGTTAACCATAGTGTCGCAGGGCTGGGAGACCAGGCTTCAGCGGCAATTACTACTACTGGAACGCTAGAGGAGACAACCTCGCATAAAAAACATGGAACGGTTACTTTGCAAGTGCCGAGGGAACGAAGCGGTAGTCAAAGCAGTATTGCTAGCGTTGGAAGTGCTAAAAGTGCTTTCAGCGATGCGTCAGGCTTTGAACAGAACGGTGTGCGGACGGATATAGATGATCTTTTGGAAATAATGAGGAACCATGATCTTTTGATAGAGGAAATGAAGATAGAAGTTCAAGCTATGCAGGAAGCTCTGAAAAAGAATACGAATCTCAAGATTCAAAGTGCAGTGGAAAGATTACAGGTTCACCTGAAGCATGCCGTTGGCCAACAAGAACAGGTTAAGAGTAAAGCAAATTGTATCAAGGATGGAATAGATCAAATTTATGAGCAGCATACGCAGAGAAAAATAGGGCGAAGACGAATGCACGCTGAGGTTCTTAGAGACACTGTGCTTGCCTGCACTGGTTTCAAAAGGGACCGAGGCAGCGCTAGTAATAGCCCGGAGGATGTGCGGCAAAGCAAAAAAAAGAAGGAGAAAACGATGCCTGGTACTACGAAAATCCAGTCTCTTTCAGAGACTGCGACAGCTAGTCAACAGCGCCATCAGGAAGGAAAGAAAGGCACCCGGAAGATAGAAGCGGTGGTTGTGAGGATCTCACAGGGGTCTACATACGCAGACGTTCTTGGGAAGCTTCGCGAGGAAGTCAAGCCACAGGAGAGTAGTACTGAGGTCTTGAGCGTTCGACCAACGACCAAAGGAAACCTTATAATCCAGATCTCGAAAGAGTCGGATAGAAAGGCCTTCACTGACAACGTTAAGGTTGCAGTGGAGGGTATGGGAACTATAAGTACGGTGGAGCGGAGAAGAACGATTGAGATTCGCGATCTTGATCAGATGACTACGGAGGCTGAAGTACAGGAAGCACTGAGTAGAGTCCTAAGCTCCGAGCAAAGATCTCGGAAGGTTATAATCCTTGGACCAAGTAAATTTGGATCTAAGATGGCAGTAGTCGTCCTTGATGAGACTGAGGCAAGAGACCTTTTAAATAAGGAGCGAATTCAAATTGGGTTTGTTAACTGCAGGATACAGATAAGAACCATGGTAATAAGATGCCATCAATGCTTGGGCTTTGGCCACAGGAAAGACCAGTGCGAGGGTCCCAACAGGTCCGCGCACTGCTATAAGTGCGGAGAGGCAGGACATACAAGGGCAACATGTCCTAATAATGCCTGCTGCTTCTTATGCCGACAGGAAGGGTGTGATGGCAAAGCTGTCAATCATGTGGCTGGTAGCGGGGTCTGCAAGGTCTTTAGGCAAGTCCTAGAGGCCGAGAAGAGGAAAAAACGAGAGACTTCCAATAAGCCTCGGAAGAAAGTTACCGCATTGGAAACTAGAGGAGGATAAGTACCAGGTACAGTAAGGAAGGCGCTGCGGCGTATTGGTGACCCCACCCCGAAGTAATGCCGAGAAGGCCTAAGTGCCGGGGTGGAATAAAGGTCACGAGGTGGATGTTACTGGCCTTTTGCCCGCGTGACGATTGCATCTTCTTGCAATCGTACCGCGGTCAGAAGGACAGGGGGTTAGACGGTCCCCTGGGACTCTGATGCCCTGGATGTGGAATGGAAAGTCCATTCCACAGTCAAGGCTGACGTGCACTCAGGAACCCGTCACACCGGTGGCAGGATCCCCTCCTGCACGGCGATAACGCTTTGCGGAATCGCACGGCGGGCGTGGATCCTGTCGCTGAAGGTCTGGTTTAGGCAGATTTCCCGTTTTTTTACCACCATAAAGAAAAAAAAAAAAAAAAAAAAAAAAATTATTATTATTATTATTATTATTATTATTATTATTATTATTATTATTATTATTATTATTATTATTATTATTATTATTATTATTATTATTATTATTATTATTATTATTATTATTATTATTATTATTATTATTATAAATATTATTATTATTATTATTATTATTATTATTATTATTATTATTACAACTTTCCAGTGTTGCAAGATTGGACACTGGAAAGTTGGCTCGAGCCCTGGATCGAAGAACCCGAGCCCTAATTGAAATACCCGAAGGAGGTAATGCCTCAGAACAGGCTGAAATGATAACCGAAGCAGTAATGCGAGTTATCAATCAAGCCTGTGGAGAGGCAATGCCAAAAAAGATCGAACTTGAAGGGAGACGGCCTGCTTATTGGTGGACGAACGAGATCGCGGAACTGCGGCGAAAGTGCTTCCGGCTTCGACGGTTAGCACAGAGAGCCAGAAAGCAAAACCGCGAGACCGCTCAAAAAGTCGATGAGTATCTAGCAGCAAAAAGGGCCCTGGATCGGGCCATTACTATGAGCAAGTACCGATGTTTTGAGAGTCTGAGGGAGGATCTGAATAAAGATCCGTGGGGGAAGGGATATAAAACTGTTATGCGCAAAATAGGGGCATTTGTAAAAGACGCCCCGAAAAGCGCGGTGGTTATGGACAACATAGTCCAATCCCTCTTCCCCACTCATCCAAAGCGGGAGGATGATTCCTTTGATCTCGATAACGAGGAGGTGCTTCTCTTTACTAGAATGGAGTTGGAGAACGCAGTGCGTTCTCTAAAAAACAAGAAGGCACCAGGGCCTGACGGTATACCGACCGAGGTGCTGAAAGCCGTGGCATATAGTCACCCAGAGCTCTTGCTGTGGATGTATAATTCTAGCCTCCAAGCAGGGAGATTCTGCTCCCGGTGGAAGGAGGCAAGGTTAGTCCTCATCAGCAAGGGCAAGGGGCCGCCGGATGAACCCGGGTCATACAGACCCTTATGCATGTTGGACGCAGCTGGAAAACTCCTGGAAAAGCTCCTTAGACCCCGCCTGCATGCTGCCCTTGCAGCCGCGGGCGATCTCTCCCCGAATCAGCATGGATTCAGGAGAGGAAGGTCTACAATAGGAGCCATCCAGGAGGTAGTGGAGGTCGCCAGAAGCACGGAGCGCGGGAATCATTTTTCGCGCCCGATATGCCTTGTGGCGACACTAGACGTAAAAAATGCGTTCAACTCGCTAAGGTGGGTTAATGCTCTGCAGGAGATGGAGCGGACCTTCAAGGTACCTAGGTACCTTCTCCGAATCGTAGGGGACTATTTGAGGGACCGCTTTATCCAATATGATACTGCAGATGGCCCAAGACGAAGGGAATTGACGGCGGGGGCGGCTCAAGGTTCTGTCCTGGGATCCGATATATGCAATATATCATATGACGCGATGCTCAGGATGGAAATGCCTGAAGGCTGCTCTCTGATTGGGTACGCGGATGATGTTGCTGTAACCATAGTCGCGAGAAATGTGGAGACAGCACGGACGCGACTCAATCATGTTATGTGCCACGTAAAAAGATGGATGGATACTCATGGGCTAGAGTTAGCAGAAGCTAAAACAGAGATCGTGCTCCTCACGAAGAAGCATATACAGAAAACACCGATGTTTACGGTAGGCGGCACAACTGTACAGGCGAAAACAACCGTAAAGTACCTGGGGGTTACGCTAGATACGAGGCTAACCTTCTGGGAAAACATAAGGATGGGAGCGGACAAGGCGGCTGCGGTAGTGGCGAAGCTCTGTAGGGTGATGGCCAACATAGGGGGTCCTCGACCCTGCGTTAGGCGCTTGCTGTTGCGAACCGCTGAGTCCATAATGCTTTACGGCGCAGAAGTTTGGGCGGACGCTCTGCGATTCGAAAAGTATCGCAAGCGCCCTGCTTCTGTACAGAGAAGGTGTGCACTTCGTGTAGCGAGTTCGTATCGCACGGTCTCTGAGCCAGCGATTCTGGTCGTTTCGGGGGTTATCCCGATAGATCTGCTGGCTCAAGAGCGGAAGTTCGTTTACCAGAATAAAGCAGAGATGAGGCAGGAAGAAGCAAAAGTAATCTCCAGGAGACAGTCGTTGATCTCCTGGCAGACGCGATGGGAAACGGAGAGACGCGGAAGGTGGACGGCCAGGCTTATCAAGCAGCTGTCCCCCTGGCTATGTCGACAACATGGCGAGGTAAATTATTACCTTACCCAAATGTTGACTGGTCACGGGTATTTCCGCGCCTACCTGCATAAGATGGGCAAAGCTCCAGACCCCAAGTGTCTGTACTGCGGGTCTCTTAAAGATGATGCCAAGCATACATTCTTTGAATACGAACAATGGAGGCAAGATCGGGTGGGTCTACTCAACAAGGTGGGAAGAATTACACCCGATAATATTATTGACGTAATGCTCGAATCAGCGGAAAAGTGGGAGTGTCTGGCTAATTACGTCCAGGATATTCTTCGGCGTAAGAAGCCAGACCTCCAGTAAAGAAGAAGAAAAAAAAAAAACATAATATAGTAAGAAGTTGGGAGCTAGGCTCCATTAGAAAGGCGCTGTAGTGCGCAGGTGACCCCACCCCGAAGTAATGCCGAGAAGGCTTAAGTGCCGGGGTGGACTAAAGGTCACGAGGTGGATGTTACTGGCCTTTTGCCCGCGTGACGATTGCATCTTCTTGCAATCGTCCCGCGGTCAGAAGGACAGGGGGTTAGACGGTCCCCTGGGACTCTGATGCCCTGGATGTGGATTGAAAGGTCCTTTCCACAGTCAAGGCTGACGTGCACTCAGGAACCCGTCACACCGGTGGCAGGATCCCCTCCTTTACGGCGATAACGCTTTGCGAAATCGCACGGAGGGCGTGGATCCTGTCGCTGAGGGTCTGGTTTAGGCAGATTTCCCGTTTTTTTACCACCATAAAAAAAAAAAAAAAAAAAAAAATATTATTATTATTATTATTATTATTATTATTATTATTATTATTATTATTATTATTATTATTATTATTATTATTAGCACGTAGAAGCTCTGAAAAGGGAGTTTTCTCGCTTGCGCGAAGCAAGAACGGTCACTGAACAGATGGAAGTGACCGAGACGCTTCAGGCAAGCGCTGCAGCTAAGCGGCCCAGAGAAGAAGACTCGCTGGAATCAGGAAACAATTCTGATCCGCGAGCTCTTCTTAAGAAGGGCAGAGCTGAGGAAGACGCAGATGACTCTTTTGTGACTGTCCAAAGTCGCAAGGATGTTAAGGCTGCAAAGAAACAAAAGAAGCTGCAGCTGGAACAACAAACACAGCAGCAGCGGCAACAAACGCAACAACAACAGCAGCGATCACAGCAGCCTAACTCCAAACCACCAACGGCCAGAACATCGGCAAAAGTGACGGAGCAGCCTGCACGGCAGCTGCCAAAAAAGAAGAAGAAAAGGAGGAGAAAGACGAAGAAGCGTTCTGCCGCCGTCCTTATAAGACCAGATGAAGGTAAGACTTACAGTGAGGTCCTGCAGAACATCCGGCAGGAGCTCATCCAGAACAGCCCGACGAGTAACATCAAAGGGATCAGAAAAACCAGGACCGGAGATGTCCTGATTGAGTTGGGCAACACCAAGGAACTTGAGACCTTCAGTGACTTTTTGAAAAGAACGGTTGGTGGAACAGGCAAAATTAAGGAGATCATCCCCAAAGAAGCAGTCGAAATCAGAGATATAGACTGCCTCGCAACGGTGGATGAAGTGAAGACAGCAGTAAAAGCTGTTTTCACACAAGCAAATAAGGACCTGGGCGAGTTTAGCGTCTCGCTGACGAACCCCAACAGCAGAGAGCTTCGCTTGGCCATCGTAGAGATGGAACAAGACCAGGCATCGTTCCTGCTCTCTCAAACCAGAGTAAAAATCGGCTACACTAACTGCCGTATCAGAAGTTAGCAACGGGTTCAGCGCTGTTTCAGGTGCCTGAACTACGGTCATCAGGCGCGTGACTGCCGAGGACCTGACCGTAGCAAGATGTGCTACAAGTGTGGCAAAGATGGCCATAAGGGATCGGCCTGTAAGGCTACTGACACTCAGTGCATACTATGTACTGAGCGCGAAGTAGAACCTGCAGAGCGAAAACATATCCCTGGGTCAGGTCAGTGCAAAGTCTTTCGCGAGACCCTAGACCGATTCAAAAGGCAACGCTAATGATGGGCCGCGTAACGGTCCTCCAAGCCAACTTACACAGAAGCGACCTAGCCAACAGCCTTTTGACCCAAATCAAATTCGAAACAAAGGCTGATGTGCTCTTGATAAGCGAGCAGTACACAAACTGGACCGTTAAGACCTGGTTTAGAGACAAGCTTGGCACTGCTGCGATTTACGTAGACCCAAAGACCATCAGAGAAGACGCAAATGGAGCTGAAGAAGGCTTCGTATGGGTTAAAAGCAGAAACGTTACATACGTGAGCTGTTATTTTACACCAAACTCAACAGCAGACACGTTTAGGCGCCGTCTGGATCTGCTGGAAGACTCTGTCCGAAGAATGGAAGGTGACGTCGTCGTCGCAGGAGACTTTAACGCGAAAGCGTTAGAGTGGGGAATGCCACTGCAGGACAGCAGAGGAGGATACATCATGGAGATGGCAGACAGACTCGGCCTAACAGTGCTAAACACCGGAAGCACTCCAACATTCAGACGAGGAGCTAGCGGTACGATTCCTGACGTATCCTTCGCATCAGAAAATCTTTCACGTAAAGTGTCAGATTGGAAGGTGCTGGAGACATACAATGGAAGTGACCACCAGTACATCACATTTCAAATCCATGATGGATCCCAATCATCGAGGCGAAATGTCGCTAGACCAGTCAGATGGAACGTTGCCAAGCTGGACTCTGAGAAACTTGTCCAAGTACTGCAGCAAGGATCAGACTATCTACCGGACGCGACAACTGCCACCGGAAACGCCGACGCTGCAGAGGTTCTCGTAAAAGAGACGATGAGTCTCATCCACAGAGCCTGTGATGCATCTATGCCGCGCAAGGGATCGCGACATCATAAGCGTCCAGCGTATTGGTGGAATGACGAAATCGCTAGAACGAGGTCAGAAGCTCTTAGTCTCAGAAGATCATCACAGAGAGCAAGAAAGAAGAACTCACCAGCAGCAGATCTTTTGTCTGCGCAATACAGAGACGTGCATAAAAAGCTTCGTAAGAAGATCAATCGAAGCAAAGCACAATGCTGGAAAGACCTGAGCGAAGACGTCAACAGAGAGGTGTGGGGCTTGGCCTACAAGATCGTGACCAAGAAGCTTAACGCCGCCCCCACGTTGCCATTTGAAGAAGAGACCATGGCGAACATCGTAAACCACTTGTTCCCTACGCATCCACCACTCGAAGAACAGGAGAATACAGGAGAACCAGAAGAGATCCCGCTCTTTACAAGCGGAGAGCTACAGATAGCTGCAAAAATGATGAAGAACAATAAGGCACCTGGGCCTGACGGAATACCATCCGAGGTCCTTAAATGCATAGCGGTGAAAGCGCCATCTCTCTTGTTGAACATGTACAACGCGTGCCTCCAGACGGGTGTGTTTAGCACTCCCTGGAAGATTGCACGTCTTGTGCTGATCAACAAAGGAAAGGGAGGTGATCCCCGGCATCCATCGTCCCACAGGCCACTCTGCATGTTGGACGAAGCAGGGAAGCTATACGAGAGGCTGCTTAAACCGCGATTACAAGGAGCTGTACAGGCGGCTGGCGATCTCGCTGACAACCAGTACGGCTTCAGGAAAAAGCGGTCTACCGTAAATGCAGTAGAAGAAGTAGTAAAGGTAGCAAAAGAAGGATGGACTGGGAACCATCATTCCCGTCTTATTGCGTTTCTAGTCATGCTGGATACGAAAAACGCTTTCAACTCAGCAAAATGGCCTGACCTCCTTGCTGCGTTGAAAGAGTTTAATGTACCAGAATACCTTATGCGAGTGATACGAGACTATCTGAGAAACCGTATCCTCCGCTATGAAACAGAAGAAGGCTGGCGTGAAAAAGACCTTAGCGCAGGCGTGGCACAGGGCTCGATCTTCGGCCCAGACTTCTGGAACATCCTGTTCGATGCATTACTCAGACTTGCAATGCCGGATGGGGTGAAAATGTTTGCGTACGCTGATGATGTCGCTTTAGTCATCTCCGCGAAAAACGTAAACATTGCCCAGCACATACTAAACACGGCGATGGGAAGAATTTCCGAGTGGATGGTGAAGCATGGTCTCGAAATAGCGATGGCCAAAACAGAAATCGTGCCCTTAACTTGGAAACACATCAACATCGAGTTTCCCATGACAGTAGGCACAAACGTGGTGCAGACAAGAAGTGAGGTGACGTATCTCGGCATAAAGCTAGATGCAAAACTAACTTTTTTGACGCACCTAAAACACGTCGCTGATAAAGCGATAAAGAAAACGTTGCAGTTAAGTCGTCTTATGGCCAATACCAGCGGCCCGAAATCAAGCAAACGACGACTTTTAATGACAGTCACGACGTCCATTTTATTGTACGGCTCTGAAATATGGGCTAACCAAATGAGAAAAGAGACGCACCGAAGCGTACTATCTTCTGTTCAAAGGAGAAGGGCTCTTAGAGTCACCAGCGCCTATCGCACTGTCTCGGGACCCGCGGTGCTAGTCATCGCAGGAATCATCCCGATCGAATTACAGGCGATGGAACGCAAGCGAACCTACGAACGGAAGAAAACAGAAGATGGAACTGCAATCGTTCAGAAAGAAGAAAGACAGGTGACCATGGAAACCTGGCAAAATCATGGAATCAGATGGTGAAAGGCCGATGGACACACGTGCTCATTAGGGAGCTGGCTCCATGGGTCGATAGAAGATACGGGGAGGTCAACTATTACCTCACCCAGTTCCTTAGTAACCACGGGTATTTCTGCGCTTATCTCAGTAAAATGGGAAAGACCCAGAGCCCGGGCTGCATCTTCTGTTTCGCGGATCGCGACGATGCGTATCATACGTTTTTCGTCTGCCATCAGTGGAACGAAGAAAGACGCCAGGTTGAGAGGATATTCGAAGCGTTAACGCCAGATAACATTATCAGTGAAATGTTGTCGGCCAAAGAAAAGTGGGACGCTATGGCACTATTTGTCGAAAGCGTCCTAAGAAAGAAGAAACCGTTCTTAGATAGGGCAATCGAACTAAGTGCGAATGAGGAGCGGGGAGTCAGGCTTATACCTCACCATAACCTAGAGGCAGTAGCCGGTCCCATAGATTCGGGTGCGGAGGGTGACGACGAGGACTCGTCCTAAGGACGAGAACGAATCGTGCACCCAGGAAATGTTTGAGATAGCAGCAAAAGCGCCAGCTTTAGCTGTGGTATGAATGAGTGTCGTTGTAAATAAGCGCGAGATTGAATGTTAGTATGAGTCAGACGCGGTAGAGAGGATAGCCCCACAAGAGGCATAAGATCCATCTTAGAACAGGAGAATCAAGACTAAAGAGAAAATTATGGACTGATTTTGCTCCTTTACAGAGCCAGTTCATACCATACCATATATATGCGATCGATTTATGCTCCCCTTTACAGAGCCGATCGCCAGGCAGAAGATAGCCTTTTAAATCATGTTGCTTATTAGGCATAGATCTATATTATTGGAAATCTGTATATTTACAGAAGAAGTCAGAAGGAAAAGGTCCAAAAGACTTAGAACGCGGTGCCACCCTGAAGTAATGTGATAAACAGTTTCCGGGGTGGAACAAACGCCGTGAGTGATGATTGGAGAATCTCTTGCACGTCCAGTGACTGCATTTTTTTGCTATCATTAGACAGGCATGAGGATCGCGTAATTTTAGAGGTTTGCTAGTTTATCTAGAACCCCTCTCAACCGTCTGTACTCTGTTCCCGGATATATCCGAGCCCAGCGAACTGACGGCGGTCTGACAGCAGATTTTATTCGTTCATTATTAAAAAAATTATTAATAAATAATAAATTATTATATTATATTATTATTATATTATTATATTATTATTATTATTATTATTATTATTATTATTATTATTATTATTATTATTATTATTATTATTATTATTATTATTATTATTATTATTATTATTATTATTATTATTATTATTATTATTATTATTATTATTATTATTATTATTATTATTATTATTATTATTATTATTATTCCTCCGCATGTTGCTGACCTTGTAAGTGTCCACCTACGATGTGGTGGCGGGGCGGAGGCTTAAGCACGATCCACATATCGCTAGCCATCCTTAGTGATGACTAAGGATATCTGGATGATCGCGTAGGCACTTCCGCTTCACGGAACTGCCAACCCATTAAAATTTTGTGTTCGTATTTACGTGTACTAAGAAGCAACACAGTATGAATGGATGTATGAATGAGCTGTGGCTGCCAACCAATGGATATTCCCGTCAGACTACCGGAGTTGTTCGTTAGTGGTGACTTGCTGACCTCTGTTTAGTAATAAGAGTAAAAGTTAGTCCCCTCTCCGGCGAAAGTCGTGACGGGCAAAGGTCTCGTGAAACCACATGTCGGCTAGGAGCTTCTACGTACTTCTACTAACGTAACCGGAGCCCATGAAGGGGTTGAAGTTGGTCTGTACAGGCGCAGGTGCGAAGGATTATCTGGTCAGTATTTCCTTATACCGAGTCCGCGCAGGAGAACTGCGGAACGTCTAGCCTGAAGTTTAGGGCCAGGCGCAGCACGGTACTGACGTCGCCCACTCAATACGGATGACGTAAAACCTTTAGCATCAACATGGCGCGGGCCTAACCCGTAAACATCTCTTATTTAGAATCACTCGGTGTCGCTAGGGTTGACCACCCGAAAACCGCTTCTCGGCTGCGGCATCTTTAATTAGGGCACCTCACAGGCGGGGATAGTGGCTCCACTGCGCCTGGAGCTCCCATGATGGGCGAACCGTCTTAAGCCAAGTATACGTTTTATTATGTTTAATAATCCACAACAACACAAACCAAAAACCAACCAGAAGCGGCTAGCAATAGCTCAAAAAATAACGAAGGCCAGTTTTCGCAGGCTGATCCCCAAAAGAAGTCAGGGGTAGAGATCGCCTTCCTAACAATGGAAGAAAGATCTCAGAGGATGAATGAGATCTTTGCGCTCTTCAGAGAAGCTCTTAGGTCGATGCCTAACATTCATAAAGATGTTAAGAATAATCTACCAGAGCTTATCGATCATGTGGATGCCCTTAAGACGGAGCATCTCCTCTTGCTTCAGGCGAGAACGGTCACTGAACAGATGGAGGTGACCGAGACGCTCGAAGCAAGCTCCTCAGCCAAGCGGACTTTAGAGGATGCCTCGCTCGATTCTGGCAGCAATGCTGAATCGCAAGCATTAAAAAAGAACCGCCCTGAGAGTCTGGATGATCCGTTTGAGGTCGTCCAAAATAGAAAGAAGAAGACGGCTACAAAAAATCTAGTTCAGAACGCAACGCAGCAGCAGCAAACAACAACAACAGCAGCAGCAGCGCTCAACAGCAGCAGAAACAACAACAGCAGCACCAGCGACAACAACAGCAAAAACGGCAGCAGC
The DNA here is from genome assembly GCA_017163975.1 of Anastatus disparis. NCBI lineage: Eukaryota > Metazoa > Arthropoda > Insecta > Hymenoptera > Eupelmidae > Anastatus > Anastatus disparis. The sequence goes on along the minus strand of JAFFSR010000041.1, from coordinate 2,259,175 downwards.
GCCGCAGCAGCCCAAGAACAACAGCAACAGTCCACCAGCGGCCAGAACATCGGCCATCGAGACACAGCAGCCTGCCCAGCAGCTGTTGAAAAAGAAGAAGAAGAAAAGGAGGAGGAAGACAAAAAGAGGTCTGCCGCCGTCCTCATAAAACCAGAAGAGGGAAAAACCTACAGCGACGTCCTGCAGAGCATCAGGCAGGATTTAATCGCTGAGAGTCCAACGACCAACATCAGAGGGATAAGGAAAACCAGGGCCGGAGATGTCCTGATCGAGTTGGGCTCAACTAAGGGTTTAGAGACCTTTAGTGCTTTCCTTAAGAGGACGGTGGGCGAAACGGGCAACGTCAAGGAGATGTGCCCCAAAGAAACGGTCGAGATCAGAGACATCGACTGTCTAGCTTCAGCAGAAGAAGTAGAGGCCGCTGTAAAAGCTGCTTTAACCGAAGGCCAACAGGAAGTAGGGGAGTTTAGCGTCTCACTGACCAACCCCAACAGCAGAGAGCTCCGCTTGGCCATTGTAGAGATGGAACAAGACCAAGCGGCGTTCCTGCTCTCTAGAACCAGGATAAAGATCGGTTACACCAGCTGCCGAATCAGAAGTTGGCAAAGGGTTCAGCGCTGTTTTAGGTGCCTGAACTACGGTCACCAGGCGCGTGACTGCCGAGGACCAGACCGTAGCAAGATGTGCTACAAATGTGGAAAAGACGGCCACAAGGGATCGGCCTGCAAGGCTACTGATGCTCAGTGCATACTATGTACCGAGCGCGAAGTAGACCCTGCGGAACGAAAACACATCCCTGGATCAGGTCAGTGCAGAGTCTTCCGCGAGACACTGAACCGATTTAAACAAAAACGCTAATGATGGGCCGCATAACGGTCCTTCAAGCCAACTTACATAGAAGTGACGTAGCCAACAGCCTTTTGACTCAAATCAAATTTGAGACAAATGCCGATGTGCTACTGATAAGCGAGCAGTACACAAACTGGACCGTTAAGACCTGGTTTAGAGACAAGCTTGGCACTGCTGCGATTTACGTAGACCCAAAGACCATCAGAGAAGACGCAAATGGAGCTGAAGAAGGCTTCGTATGGGTTAAAAGCAGAAACGTTACATACGTGAGCTGTTATTTTACACCAAACTCAACAGCAGACACGTTTAGGCGCCGTCTGGATCTGCTGGAAGACTCTGTCCGAAGAATGGAAGGTGACGTCGTCGTCGCAGGAGACTTTAACGCGAAAGCGTTAGAGTGGGGAATGCCACTGCAGGACAGCAGAGGAGGATACATCATGGAGATGGCAGACAGACTCGGCCTAACAGTGCTAAACACCGGAAGCACTCCAACATTCAGACGAGGAGCTAGCGGTACGATTCCTGACGTATCCTTCGCATCAGAAAATCTTTCACGTAAAGTGTCAGATTGGAAGGTGCTGGAGACATACAATGGAAGTGACCACCAGTACATCACATTTCAAATCCATGATGGATCCCAATCATCGAGGCGAAATGTCGCTAGACCAGTCAGATGGAACGTTGCCAAGCTGGACTCTGAGAAACTTGTCCAAGTACTGCAGCAAGGATCAGACTATCTACCGGACGCGACAACTGCCACCGGAAACGCCGACGCTGCAGAGGTTCTCGTAAAAGAGACGATGAGTCTCATTCACAGAGCCTGTGATGCATCTATGCCGCGCAAGGGATCGCGACATCATAAGCGTCCAGCGTATTGGTGGAATGACGAAATCGCTAGAACGAGGTCAGAAGCTCTTAGTCTCAGAAGATCATCACAGAGAGCAAGAAAGAAGAACTCACCAGCAGCAGATCTTTTGTCTGCGCAATACAGAGACGTGCATAAAAAGCTTCGTAAGAAGATCAATCGAAGCAAAGCACAATGCTGGAAAGACCTGAGCGAAGACGTCAACAGAGAGGTGTGGGGCTTGGCCTACAAGATCGTGACCAAGAAGCTTAACGCCGCCCCCACGTTGCCATTCGAAGAAGAGACCATGGCGAACATCGTAAACCACTTGTTCCCTACGCATCCACCACTCGAAGAACAGGAGAATACAGGAGAACCAGAAGAGATCCCGCTCTTTACAAGCGGAGAGCTACAGATAGCTGCAAGAACGATGAAGAACAATAAGGCACCTGGGCCTGACGGAATACCATCCGAGGTCCCTAAATGCATAGCGGTGAAAGCGCCATCTCTCTTGTTGAACATGTACAACGCGTGCCTCCAGACGGGTGTGTTTAGCACTCCCTGGAAGATTGCGCGTCTTGTGCTGATCAACAAAGGAAAGGGAGGTGATCCCCGGCATCCATCGTCCCACAGGCCACTCTGCATGTTGGACGAAGCAGGGAAGCTATACGAGAGGCTGCTTAAACCGCGATTACAAGGAGCTGTACAGGCGGCTGGCGATCTCGCTGACAACCAGTACGGCTTCAGGAAAAAGCGGTCTACCGTAAATGCAGTAGAAGAAGTAGTAAAGGTAGCAAAAGAAGGATGGACTGGGAACCATCATTCCCGTCTTATTGCGTTTCTAGTCATGCTGGATACGAAAAACGCTTTCAACTCAGCAAAATGGCCTGACCTCCTTGCTGCGTTGAAAGAGTTTAATGTACCAGAATACCTTATGCGAGTGATACGAGACTATCTGAGAAACCGTATCCTCCGCTATGAAACAGAAGAAGGCTGGCGTGAAAAGACCTTAGCGCAGGCGTGGCACAGGGCTCGATCTTCGGCCCAGACTTCTGGAACATCCTGTTCGATGCATTACTCAGACTTGCAATGCCGGATGGGGTGAAAATGTTTGCGTACGCTGATGATGTCGCTTTAGTCATCTCCGCGAAAAACGAAAACATTGCCCAGCACATACTAAACACGGCGATGAGAAGAATTTCCGAGTGGATGGTGAAGCATGGTCTCGAAATAGCGATGGCCAAAACAGAAATCGTGCCCTTAACTTGGAAACACATCAACATCGAGTTTCCCATGACAGTAGGCACAAACGTGGTGCAGACAAGAAGTGAGGTGACGTATCTCGGCATAAAGCTAGATGCAAAACTAACTTTTTTGACGCACCTAAAACACGTCGCTAATAAAGCGATAAAGAAAACGTTGCAGTTAAGTCGTCTTATGGCCAATACCAGCGGCCCGAAATCAAGCAAACGACGACTTTTAATGACAGTCACGACGTCCATCTTATTGTACGGCTCTGAAATATGGGCTAACCAAATGAGAAAAGAGACGCACCGAAGCGTACTATCTTCTGTTCAAAGGAGAGGGGCTCTTAGAGTCACCAGCGCCTATCGCACTGTCTCGGGACCCGCGGTGCTAGTCATCGCAGGAATCATCCCGATCGAATTACAGGCGATGGAACGCAAGCGAACCTACGAACGGAAGAAAACAGAAGATGGAACTGCAATCGTTCAGAAAGAAGAAAGACAGGTGACCATGGAAACCTGGCAAAAAACATGGAATCAGATGGTGAAAGGCCGATGGACACACGTGCTCATTAGGGAGCTGGCTCCATGGGTCGATAGAAGATACGGGGAGGTCAACTATTACCTCACCCAGTTCCTTAGTAACCACGGGTATTTTTGCGCTTATCTCAGTAAAATGGGAAAGACCCAGAGCCCGGGCTGCATCTTCTGTTTCGCGGATCGCGACGATGCGTATCATACGTTTTTCGTCTGCCATCAGTGGAACGAAGAAAGACGCCAGGTCGAGAGGATATTCGAAGCGTTAACGCCAGATAACATTATCAGTGAAATGTTGTCGGCCAAAGAAAAGTGGGACGCTATGGCACTATTTGTCGAAAGCGTCCCAAGAAAGAAGAAACCGTTCTTAGATAGGGCAATCGAACTAAGTGCGAATGAGGAGCGGGGAGTCAGGCTTATACCTCACCATAACCTAGAGGCAGTAGCCGGTCCCATAGATTCGGGTGCGGAGGGTGACGACGAGGACTCGTCTTAAGGACGAGAACGAATCGTGCACCCAGGAAATGTTTGAGGAAGCAGCAAAAGCGCCAGCTTTAGCTGTGGTATGAATGAGTGTCGTTGTAAATAAGCGCGAGATTGAATGTTAGTATGAGTCAGACGCGGTAGAGAGGATAGCCCCACAAGAGGCATAAGATCCATCTTAGAACAGGAGAATCAAGACTGAAGAGAAAATCATGGACTGATTTTGCTCCTTTACAGAGCCAGTCCATACCATACCATATATATGCGATCGATTTATGCTCCCCTTTACAGAGCCGATCGCCAGGCAGAAGATAGCCTTTTAAATCATGTTGCTTATTAGGCATAGATCTATATTATTGGAAATCTGTATATTTACAGAAGAAGTCAGAAGGAAAAGGTCCAAAAGACTTAGAACGCGGTGCCACCCTGAAGTAATGTGATAAACAGTTTCCGGGGTGGAACAAACGCCGTGAGTGATGATTGGAGAATCTCTTGCACGTCCAGTGACTGCATTTTTTTGCTATCATTAGACAGGCATGAGGATCGCGTAATTTTAGAGGTTTGCTAGTTTATCTAGAACCCCTCTCAACCGTCTGTACTCTGTTCCCGGATATATCCGAGCCCAGCGAACTGACGGCGGTCTGACAGCAGATTTTATTCGTTCAACCAATGGAAAAAAAAAAAAAAAAAAAATTATTATTATTATTATTATTATTATTATTATTATTATTATTATTATTATTATTATTCCTCCGCATGTTGCTGACCTTGTAAGTGTCCACCTACGATGTGCAGGCGGGGTGGAGGCTTAAGCACGATCCACATATCGCTAGTCATCTTTAGTGATGGCTAAGGATATCTGGATGTTCGCGTAGGCACTTCCGCTTCACGGAACTGCCAACATATTCAAATTTGGTGTTCGTATTCACGTGTACTAAGAAGCAACACAGTATGAATGGATGTATGAATGAGCTGTGGCTGCCAACCAATGGATATTCCCGTCAGACTACCGGAGTTGTTCGTTAGTGGTGACTTGCTGACCTCTGTTTAGTAATAAGGGTAAAAGTTAGTCCCCTCACCGGCGAAAGTCGTGACGGGCAAAGGTCCCGTGAAACCGCATGTCGGCTAGGAGCTTCTACGTACTTCTACTAACGTAACCGGAGCCCATGAAGGGGTTGAAGTTGGTCTGTACAGGCGCAGGTGCGAAGGATTATCTGGTCAGTATTTCCTTATACCGAGTCCGCGCAGAAGAACTGCGGAACGTCTAGCCTGAAGTTTAGGGCCAGGCGCAGCACGGTACTGACGTCGCCCACTCGATACGGATGACGTAAAACCTTTAGCATCAATATGGCCTAACATCTCTTATTAGAATCACTCGGTGTCGCTAGGGTAGACCACCCGAAAACCGCTTCTTGGCTGCGGCATCTTTAACTAGGGCACCTCACAGGCGGGGATAGTGGCTCCACTGCGCCTGGGGCTCCCATGATGGGCGAACCGTCTTAAGCACAGTAAACGTTTATATTATGTCAAATTCTACAACCAAAACCAAAAACCAAAAAGAAGCGGCTAGAAATAGCCAAACCAACAGTGAAGGCCAGAGAAAGCAGGCTGATCCCCCACCGAAGTCAGGGGTTGAGATCGTCTGCTTGACAATTGAAGAGAGGTCTCAGAGGATGAATGAGATCTTTATGCTGATGAGGCAGGCCTGCAAGTCGATGCCCGGCATTTCTCTGGATGTCAAGAACAACCTTCCAGAGCTCATCGAACACGTAGATGCACTCAAGACGGAGTTTTCTTGCTTGCTTAAAGCAAGAACGGTCACCGAACAGATGGAAGTGACCGAAACGCCTCAAGCAAGCGCCGCAGCTAAGCGGCCCAGAGAAGAAGACTTGTTTGATTCAGGAAGCAATTCCGAACCGCGAGCTCTTTTTAAGAAGGGTCGAGCTGAGGGAGACGAAGACGAGCTTTTCGAGACCGTCCAGAGTCGGAAGAATGTTAGAGCTGCAAAAAAGCAAGAAAAGCAGCAGCTGAAACAACAAACACAGCAGCAGCAGCAACGAGCGCAACAACATCATCAGCGATCGCAGCAGCCTAACAACAAACCACCAGCGGCCAGAACACCGGCCAACGACACAGAGCAGTCTGCACAGCAGCTGCCAAAAAAGAAGAAAAAGAGGAGGAGAAAGACAAGGAAGAGGTCTACCGCCGTCCTCATCAAGCCAGGAGAAGGAAAGTCCTACAGTGACATCCTGCAGAACATCCGGCAGGATCTTATTAAGGAGAGCCCAACGAATAACATCAAAGGGATTAGAAAAACCAGGGCCGGTGATGTCCTGATTGAGTTGGGCTCATCTCAAGGACTGGAGACTTTCAGCGAATTCCTGAGAAAGACGGTTGGGGAAACAGGCAATGTCAAGGAGATGTGCCCCAAAGAAACGGTCGAGATCAGGGACATCGACTGTCTAGCTTCAGTAGAAGAAGTGAAGACTGCTGTGAAAGGTGTTTTTACTGAATTCCAACAGGAAGTAGGGGAGTTTAGTGTTTCGCTGACCAACCCTAACAGCAGAGAGCTCCGCTTAGCCATTGTAGAGATGGAACATGACCAAGCGGCGTTCCTGCTCTCAAGAACCAGGATAAAGATCGGCTATACCAGCTGCCGTATCAGAAGTTGGCAAAGGGTTCAGCGCTGTTTTAGGTGCCTGAACTACGGTCACCAGGCGCGTGACTGCCGAGGACCTGACCGTAGCAAGATGTGCTACAAGTGTGGAAAAGAGGGCCACAAGGGATCGGCCTGCAAGGCTGCTGATGCTCAGTGCATACTATGTACCGAGCGGGAAGTAGACCCTGCGGAACGAAAACACATCCCTGGATCAGGTCAGTGCAGAGTCTTCCGCGAGACACTGAACCGATTTGAACAAAAACGTTAATGATGGGCCGCGTAACGGTCCTCCAAGCTAACTTACACAGAAGTGACCTAGCCAACAGCCTTTTGACCCAAATCAAATTCGAAACAAAGGCTGATGTGCTCTTGATAAGCGAGCAGTACACAAACTGGAACGTTAAGACCTGGTTTAGAGACAAGCTTGGCACTGCTGCGATTTACGTAGACCCAAAGACCATCAGAGAAGACGCAAATGGAGCTGAAGAAGGCTTCGTATGGGTTAAAAGCAGAAACGTTACATACGTGAGCTGTTATTTTACACCAAACTCAACAGCAGACACGTTTAGGCGCCGTCTGGATCTGCTGGAAGACTCTGTCCGAAGAATGGAAGGTGACGTCGTCGTCGCAGGAGACTTTAACGCGAAAGCGTTAGAGTGGGGAATGCCACTGCAGGACAGCAGAGGAGGATACATCATGGAGATGGCAGACAGACTCGGCCTAACAGTGCTAAACACCGGAAGCACTCCAACATTCAGACGAGGAGCTTAAAGCTAAGCTTAAGCTAAATGCTTTTTGTGCAATGTAACAGGTGCATCGGTTGAATCCGTGGCCCATGCTGCAGGTTCAGCGGCCTGTAAAGCTTACCGGAAGGCATTGGGAGACAACCGCAGGAATGGCTAAGATCCTGCAAGCTAATCTCTGGCGAAGCAGGACGGGTCAAAACCTTCTGACCCAAATCTGTCTTGAGAAAGACGTTGACCTTGTATTCGTCAGCGAACAGTATCGGGACAGAGAAGGGTCAGAATGACACAAGGATGATCTTGGTACGGCGGCCTTATGGGTTTTCAATTCACGTCGGATCGATGTGGCGTGCCATGGATCTGGCGAAGGCTTCGTTTGGGTGAGGTGCAGTGGCGTAAACTACGTCAGCTGCTATCTCACTCCAAACGAAAGCATCGGCGACTTCCAGAAGAAGCTGGATGCACTGGAAGACGCGGCCAGAGAAATGGAGGGTGAGCTTATAATAGCGGGGGACTTCAACGCTAAAGCCGTAGAATGGGGCGAGAGCTACTCGGACTTCAGAGGGAAAAGAGTGCTGGACATGGTGTCCAGACTGGGACTGGTGGTATTGAACACCGGTTCCACCTCGACCTTCAGGAGGCCCGGGTGCAGGGAGACAATTATAGACGTCTTCTTCGCAACTGAGCGAGTGTCCAACCAGGTGCGAGACTGGCGGGTGATCGAGGACTATACAGCCAGCGATCACCAGTTCATCGTGTTTCACGTACACGATGAAACGCCAGTCACAGCGGTTAAACATAAGCTCCACTGCAGCTGGAATGTTGCAAGATTGGACACTGGAAAGTTGGCTCGAGCTCTGGATCGAAGAACCCGAGCCCTAATTGAAATACCCGAAGGAGGTAATGCCTCAGAACAGGCTGAAATGATAACTGAAGCAGTAATGCGAGTTATCAATCGAGCCTGTGGAGAGGCAATGCCAAAAAAGATCGAACTTGAAGGGAGACGGCCTGCTTATTGGTGGACGAACGAGATCGCGGAACTGCGGCGGAAGTGCTTCCGGCTACGCCGGTTAGCACAGAGAGCCAAAAAGCAAAACCGCGAAACCGCTCGAAAAGTCGATGAGTATCTAGCAGCAAAAAGGACCCTGGATCGGGCCATTACTATGAGCAAGTACCGATGTTTTGAGAGTCTGAGGAAGGATCTGAATTAAGATCCGTGGGGGAAGGGATATAAAACTGTTATGCGCAAAATAGGGGCGTTTGTAAAAGACGCCCCGAAAAGCGCGGCGGTTATGGACTACATAGTCCAATCCCTCTTCCCCACTCATCCAAAGCGGGAGGATGATTCCTTTGATCTCGATAACAAGGAGGTGCTTCTCTTTACTAGAATGGAGTTAGAGAATGCAGTGCGTTTTCTAAAAAACAAGAAGGCACCAGGGCCTGACGGTATACCGACCGAGGTGCTGAAAGCCGTGGCACATAGTCACCCAGAGCTCTTGCTGTGGATGTATAATTCTTGCCTCCAAGCAGGGAGATTCTGCTCTCGGTGGAAGGAGGCAAGGTTAGTCCTCATCAGCAAGGGCAAGGGGCCGCCGGATGAACCCGGGTCATACAGACCCTTATGCATGTTGGACGCAGCTGGAAAACTCCTGGAAAAGCTCCTTAGACCCCGCCTGCATGCTGCCCTTGCAGCCGCGGGCGATCTCTCCCCGAATCAGCATGGATTCAGGAGAGGAAGGTCTACAATAGGAGCCATCCAGGAGGTAGTGGAGGTCGCCAGAAGCACGGAGCGCGGGAATCATTTTTCGCGCCCGATATGCCTTGTGGCGACACTGGACGTTAAAAATGCATTCAACACGCTAAGGTGGGTCAATGCACTGCAGGAGATGGAGCGGACCTTCAAGGTACCTAGGTACCTTCTCCGAATCATAGGGGATTATTTGAGGGACCGCTTTATCCAATATAATACTGCAGACGGCCCAAGACGAAGGGAATTGACGGCGGGGGCGGCTGAAGGTTCTGTCCTGGGATCCGATATATGGAATATATCATATGACGCGATGCTCAGGATGAAAATGCCAGAAGGCTGCTCTCTGATTGGGTACGCGGATGATGTTGCTGTAACCATAGTCGCGAGAAATGTGGAGACAGCACGGACGCGACTCAATCATGTTATGTGCCACGTAAAAAGATGGATGGATACTCATGGGCTAGAGTTAGCAGAAGCTAAAACAGAGATCGTGCTCCTCACAAAGAAGCATATACCGAAAACACCGATGTTTACGGTAGGCGGCACAACTGTTCAGGCGAAAACAACCGTAAAGTACCTGGGGGTTACGCTAGATACGAGGCTAACCTTCTGGGAAAACATAAGGATGGGAGCGGACAAGGCGGCTGCGGTAGTGGCGAAGCTCTGTAGGGTGATGGCCAACATAAGGGGCCCTCGACCCTGCGTTAGGCGCTTGCTGTTGCGAACCGCTGAGTCCATAATGCTTTACGGCGCAGAAGTTTGGGCGTACGCTCTGCGATACGAAAAGTATCGAAAGCGTCCTGCTTCTGTACAGAGAAGGTGTGCACTTCGTGTAGCGAGTTCGTATCGCACGGTCTCTGAGCCAGCGATTCTGGTCGTTTCGGGGGTTATCCCGATAGATCTGCTGGCTCAAGAGCGGAAGTTCGTCTACCAGAATAAAGCAGAGATGAGGCAGGAAGAAGCCAAAGTAATCTCCAGGAGACAGTCGTTGATCTCCTGGCAAACGCGATGGGAGACGGAGAGACGCGGAAGGTGGACGGCCAGGCTTATCAAGCAGCTGCCCCCCTGGCTATGTCGACAACATGGCAAGGTAAATTATTACCTTACCTAAATGTTGACTGGTCACGGGTACTTCCGCGCCTACCTGCATAAGATGGGCAAAGCTCCAGACCCCAAGTGTCTGTACTGCGGGTCTCTTAAAGATGATGCCAAGCATACATTCTTTGAATGCGAACAATGGAGGCAAGATCGGGTGGGTCTACTCCACAAGGTGGGAAGAATTACACCCGATAATATTATCGAAGTAATGCTCGAATCAGCGGAAAAGTGGGAGTGTCTGGCTAATTACGTCCAGGATGTTCTTCGGCGTAAGAAGCCGGAACTCCAGTAAAGAAGAAAAAAAAACATAATATAGTAAGAAGTTGGGAGCTAGGCTCCATTAGAAAGGCGCTGTAGTGCGCAGGTGACCCCACCCCAAAGTAATGCCGAGAAGGCTTAAGTGCCGGGGTGGACTAAATGTCACGAGGTGGATGTTACTGGCCTTTTGCCTGCGTGACGATTGCATCTTCTTGCAATCGTCCCGCGGTCAGAAGGACAGGGGGTTAGACGGTCCCCTGGGACTCTGATGCCCTGGATGTGGATTGGAAGGTCCTTTCCACAGTCAAGGCTGACGTGCACTCAGGAACCCGTCACACCGGTGGCAGGATCCCCTCCTGTACGGCGATAACGCACGGCGGGCGTGGATCCTGTCGCTGAAGGTCTGGTTTAGGCAGATTTCCCGTTTTTTTACCACCATAAAAAAAAAAATTATTATTATTATTATTATTATTATTATTATTATTATTATTATTATTGTTATTGTTATTGTTATTGTTATTGTTATTGTTATTGTCATTGTCATTGTTATTGTTATTGTTATTGTTATTGTTATTGTTATTGTTATTGTTATTGTTATTGTTATTGTTATTGTTATTGTTATTGTTATTGTTATTGTTAATGTTATTGCTATTGTTATTGTTATTGTTATTGTTATTGTTATTGTTATTATTATTATTATTATTATTATTGGAAGCCGACTTGAGGAGGCGCCTTGAGCAAGTGTTGTCTTCCAGGTTTCGGGCATTGCCTAACCGCTCCTGGGTGTCATCGTCGCATTAATGCTCTCTGCAGCGATGCTATAACGTCGACGGCAAACAGGAAGTAATGACCCGAGGAGAAATAACCTCGCAAAAAAACCAGGGACTATCTGACCCGGATGGTAGAAACTCTTGAAGGGTCCCGCTTTGGGTTACAGGATAGGGGTGGTTCCCTGAATAAATCAACTATTTTTATAGAAGATGTGTGCAGATAAGAACATATTACCCCAGGTGAGTACCTCTGAAAAGAGAAATCTCACCTTCGCTTATATATATGACCTATGAGCTCATATATATATATCTGAGATTTTGAAGAAATCTTCAGATAATGTTAATTAAACGTGTTTAGTCTGATGTATGACCCGATAAAGTATTTAATTCATGAGGTGAAAAAAAAGAAGTGTCAAGTTACTACTAGAGAAGCTAGTAGATGCGTCATAGGTCACCGCGGGTCATTAGAGATAAGCGGCGTGTCCCGTGTGTGTGGCTCACAGATGTGAAGACGACAAGTTCGTTTCTTTAATCTTAGCGGAAGAAAAAGAGATAAAAAAGTAAAATTTTAAATAATTATAAATAAATGAGGATCTGAGTTTGTTACACCTCCCTAGTTAGGAAGGTTTATTGTCCTCGATGAACTAAAGCTATGATTGGTGAAATGAACTTGTAACTCGTTCTATTCTTAAGACTATAACAAGAAAACGCAAAAAGGTATGTATGAAAAGAGAGAGGAAAGAAGAGAAAAATAAAATAAAATAAAATGCAGAGAGTGTAATCATCTAGAAGGTCCGGAATGATAGCCATCGTCGTCGTCGCTATCCGGCGAAGGAGAGCGTCTTGGTCTGAGTCTTCGTATCTCCACCATGTAGAATTCTCTTAGAGCAACCATCTTCGGAGGGGAAAAGAGTTTCCTAAGGCGATTTTCTTGTTCTCGTGTAATTATGACGATTGAAAGCAGATCGTGGTATATCATCCGAATAATCGGCCGTGCCTCATATAGCTGGTTGCAGTGTCTACATTGATCGTTGACATCAATATCGTTTATGTCGTAGCTGTGACATGGCTCCGTTCTGTGGTAGAACCCAAACCTCAAAAGCACGTTTATTTTGTGGACGAATTCCATCTTTATTGAGATAAAGAAAATATAGCAAAAATTTTTGATAAAAAAAACGGAAAAATATGAATGGGTAGATGAGTAATATGAAAGATAGTAGAATAGAGAGGGGTGAGTAGGTGGTCGTGAAATGGCTATTATAAAGGTATGAACGATGATTTTACAAAGGTATGCGGTATGGCTGTATAAAGGTATGCTTTAATGATTGCGAGAGGGGTAGGAGGGGTTTATTAAGTTATATCATAAAAGTTGACGAGGGCGCCACCTTCATCGTTGATTTGAAATCGGTGTTGATATGCGGCTTTTTTACAAGTCTTACAAGAGTTGGCTCTTCTGGTGTACAGTAGTAGAACTTGACAGTAGACACAGCGTCGCTCTTGGACTCCGGGCAGGCAAATACTGTGGAAGCGAGTATAACGCTTGTAGTGTTTTTTGTATTTCGTAGTTGTCGAAAAACATTTCTCGCAAATGACCTTACGGCTCATCTTGCTGTAGTGCACCGGTAGTTGAGCTTTCGTGCAGTATGCACTGTTGATGATTTCTTTGGGCTCCGATTCCGAGTAGAGATTTGGTAATCCGTTCGGGGGAGGGGTCTTTTGCCGACACATGGCCGGTCCTCTTTCTTTTGTATTAATTTTCCCGTAGGTATCGTAAATCTGTTTCCCTCCTATGGCGTTGATTTCTTCTAAGTGTTGTAGGGCCGTCGTAATGCAAGCTATACATTTGCGGGCCGTTTTTAATGTTAGTAGGTATTTGCTACAATTGTAACATTTGCAATAGAGAGGTTCGGTGGATTGGGAGAATCTGTGGAACCGGGTTTGTTTTTCGTAGCGCCCAGTATGTTTTGTGGTGCTGAAGCAAGTGCTGCACAAAATTCTGCGACTCACTGTGTTGTAATAAATGGCCTTGATGTTGGGGTCTTGAGTGGCACAGATTCCCTTAATCATGGTGATTTGGTGTTTTAGATATTAGCTGTAAACGCAAGAGTAGCAGTGAGAAGAGAAAAAAAGGAATAGACAAGAAGCTAGGAGGCTAGTTATTATTCAGGCAAGGATAAAAGAGTGAGAAAATAAATACAATAGCATTTAATATGAAGGTGGGTCCTTAAAAACTATAATAAAAAATGAGTTTTAAGTTAATCGATGGTTTGAGTAATTGGTGGTGGCGGTAGTGGTTCTTCGTAGTCGCAGTTGATGGGTGAAAAATGTGTGTTTGGTTTGTATTCTCCATCCAATATCGATGTGCATTCCCGGTTGTATGTTCGAGGAGTTACGCAGAGTTCCATGGCCATGTCTTGAGATATAATATTTGGAGGTGGTAATGGCAATATATTACGAGATCTGTTTCGTCGCTTTGTGCGTAATAATGCGGTCATCATAATAATAATCAAGATTGGATATCCGCTGATCAGTACGTATATTATTTTGATTGGGATATGTTTGCTCTGTAGTATACTGATGAATCCAAAGGGGTTGAAAAGTGCAACAGCTGGTGTGTTGGGTTAATAATCGTAGATATACAACGGAGTATCAAGTTCAGTCTTAAGCCGTGGTTTGATGTCGTAATATTCAGTTTTACCCAAACATGATTTATCCAGTTGAAAAAGTCCTACTCCGTGTAATATTGCCTCGTGTTGGTTGTTTGGACATAAAATAGTGACGAATTCCTGATGAACGGCGGAGTATATCCATTAGTTACTACTTGATAGCAGAACCCATCTTGTGATGTTTTGTCTGGTTGTGCGTATCCTGCAATCTTCTGGTTCTTTATTTTCAGAGTTTATTAGTAAGGACATTTCGCAGCTACGACCATATGATTTCTGTGGTTGGGGACAGTAAAAAGTTCCTTCAATTTCCGTGCATTTCCTTAGGTGATTGGGGTTAATGAATGAATTCGTCATTGTCCTTTCTTTGGTTACAAGGAAGACAAATGTAGGTTCTACATAAATAGAGAGTCCGAATTCCCGTGGTACTGGGAATGGATGCATCTGGTATAGATTGTATCTTTCTTGGGTGTACGTGGTGAAGGTGGCTGTGATGTATATGGTTGCGTTTGTCTTGCTGAGGTGGATATGAAGAAGGCCTCTTAATCCTGTTAAAAATGGGTCGACCTGCGGAAAACTAGATTTTGTTGATCCGTTATTATTTTCTCTGATTATCCGGGTGATGGTTTCTTGAGTAAATAGGTGTGTTCCGAGGGTACCATTGATAATTGCATTCAGGGTACTGAAAGTATCGTAACATAATCCTATGTATTGCCTCATGTTATTCTCCATTGTTTCAGACCAATTTCCAAGTTTCGCGAGGTATTCATTGTTTATAAATTGAGCTTCTGAGATATGAGTGGAGTATGCATAGTTCAGCTGTCTAAATATGTTGTTTAATCTTTCCGCCTTTTCTTGAAGTAGGTTTGTTGTAATAAGCTGTGTTGGTGCTTGGCTTGTAGTTTGAGGTATGATATTATTGATGTCGTTAAATATTCTTTTAGCTGTAGAGATGCTACTATAAAAATGGTTGGCTTGATTGAGCATTGCTTGGCATATTTTAAGTATTTTCGGATAATTGGCGTAGATATCTTCAAATTTTTGTCCAACCTTTTTTTTCTCTGGATTGATGAGATCTAGGTCTATAGTTGTCGTTAAGGTCCAGTTTGAGTTTTTATAGGCGACTTTTCCTATGTTTTCGAAATAAAGACCTGATGGATGTTCAATATCCATGATGGAGTAGGGCAGATTGCTTCCCGTGGAGTAGGTTAAGGGGGAGGTGAGTAGGGCGAGCAGTATCAGAACTTGCATCTGTGGAAAGAAAAGAAAATAGAGAATACAAGGTTTGGGTGGAAAATATTAGTGATAGGTCGGTGTAAGGAAAAGTAGTGATGGTAAGGGTATAAGGCTGGAGTCTGTAGTTAGGGAAATCGGTTGACCTTATGTAGCTTCCTCTCTATACCAATTTTTTTTTTTTTTTTCTGTTATTTCCCTGTGGAGGGAAACTGTGTCGTAAATATTGGTGGAGTTTATGTACATTTCTTCTTGTTCTTGGGTGAGTACTGATGGTATTTCTTTTTGGATTTCCACATTGTTCCTTTGTAGCATGTACTTTTTGTTCTTTTTGATGATCCACGTTATTCCAATGCTAGTGGTTAACAGAAGAGATATTATAGAGATGATTTTGTATATTAGGTTGTCAAATTTGTTTGTGGTTATTATAGTGTCCTTTTCTATTGCCATGGTCACGGCCTTTGTGTAGCGGAAATATTGTTTCATTTTATTTGTGCTTGGTGATGCTGTTAGTAATGCGTCTCTTATTGACGCTTGACATACGAACGGGAGTTCGATTATACCTATTCCTGTTATTTCGATGTTTTCTTCTTGATCATTATCACAAGCTATACAGAGTTTTTCCCTGTCTGAGACTGAAAAGATCCAAGCATTTGTGTTCTGTAGGTGTTGTTAAAGTTTCGTATTGTTTTTGTGTTACACTACTTCGCAGGTTTGTTAAGAAGGAGCTGGGTTTCGCATATTGTTTCCGAGTTAGTCTTCCTAGGAGTATTGCAATATGTTGCTTCTTTCATCTTCACACAGCTGGTTATTTCCTCTTCTGAGTCAAATATGTGGGTTTTGCCGTCGGTCGATATTGCTATGTATTTTTCTTGTGGTATTATGACTGTAGAGGTAGCTGGTGCAGGGACAGGATATGTACGATAGAGCATGAAACTGTCTTCTGCGTAGAGTGGGACGTTAATTTCAATGTACACGTCATCATTTGACCTTTTCGCTATACATGATATCGTTTTATAAAAGTTGATTGAGAATGGTTGGGGCATAGCGAGCGTGGTGTTTGGTTTCAATTTTATGTATTGAAATATATTGTTTATCGTTTGAGTTGCAAATAGGTTTTGGTTTAGTTTGTTTGTTTGCGCTGATTTTATAGTTTCCAGTATTTATATAGATCGATATGTAATATTAAGAACTCTATTATTTTGTCTAGCTATGGCTGGATTAAGAGTACATAATCAGTGATTGTGTAAGCAAGGGTATCATTCCTTCTGAACTTGACGGAGTTTTGAATATTTTAATGTTCCTTTGCTATTTTTCGAGATCTCGTAAGTTCCGTGTCTATGTTGTTGGTGACTGTTGTAGGAGTTTTATCAGCTGCACTAGGTAGGGCTAATTGACTTATGGTTGATAGCAATATATTAGCTTGATCGAGAAGTCTTACGATATCTCTTGTTTGTGAATAATACAGTTGACATATTGGAATGGTTCTGTTGCATGTTTTAGTTAAGTCATCTATTCCCTTTTGTGTTTTAATGTTTCCGTGGCTAATTTCGTTGAGGTTGAATTTTACGGTGCCGGTCCACTGGTCGTTTTAGTGTAATACAGGTCCAATGTATTGGAAGTATATGCCTGGGTTCGTTGTTAGGTAGGTTATTGAAACTTTGTTAATCCTGGAATACGCTATGTGTATCATAATTGCTGTTATCCAAATTTTCACTAGGGTGGTCATTTTGGTCTTCTAAGTTCCTTCCTGTAATAGTTGAGGGGGAGAGTGTCAAAGTTCATTCTCATCGTCTGTATAAGTTTCTGGTTCATTTGATGTTAGTGAGTTATGATGTGCTCGTGGTGAAGCTCTGGGCATGTGGTAAATATGGGGTGGATTTTCTATTACGTTTATGGATCGTAGAACATTGAGAGTATAATTGTCGGAATTTGGTTGTGGATTCTGTTCGTGAAGACGATTTTTGTTACATCTAATTGTATTATAGGGCAAATAACCGATGTAAGTCGGTTATTTGCCTAATGATCTGTTGTAGGTTAACAGTAGTCATTGATGATGGGTGCGTATGACCAATTCTTGCGACGTGTACGATATCCTTTAGTGTTCTCAAAGTCTCTTTGTATTGGTTGGGTGTTCTTAACAGGAACAGCTATGCAATACTTGGTTAAATTGTCCTGTATAGTTAATATGTGTCGGTTACCATCTGGGGTGACTGGTAGAGGTCCTACAGTGTCGATCGATATCTTGTCAAATGGGTCAATGGGTGTATCCGTGATAATCATTGGTTCTCTATTTTTGACTCGTACTAATTTTAGTTCCTGACACTGTTGGCAGGTCCTGACGTACTCTGTTACGTCTTCTTTCATTCCATTCCAAAAGAATTTTTCTCTAATTCTGCCGTATGTTTTTGTTACTCCTTAATGGCCTCCTACCATACTCGAGTGAAATTCTTCAATAATTCGTCCCCTCATGTCGTCTGGGGGTATAGTGGTTGATCCGTAGCAAATAAAGATTTTGCAGCTGCAGTGGTTTAATGATTCCTTCAGTATTTGCAGAAAAGTTGAAAATGATATTTTGTCAATTAAGTTGTTCTGTTTAGAGATACGTAAAGTTTTGATGTCGTACTCCTTTATGCACTCTGCTAGGTTTTTCAGTGTATTTCGGAGTTCTTGTTCTGAAAAGAGTTCGAAGTGTCTATGGTGAGAACGGCGTTTAGTAAATATGTCCTGGTTCTTGGTGTTACTAATACTTGTTCTTGTTTTGGTTTTAATTTCTTCATTTCATGCTCGTCCAACTGGTTTAGGTCTATTAATAATTTTGCCACTTGTGTGGTGAATTCGCAATCCGCAGATATAAAGTGAAGTAAATTATCCTTTTTATGTGTGAGGCTTTCATTTATCAGCCTGATTTGTAGCACACTATTTGGTGTTTTCATGAATTTAAGATAGAATAATTCTGGAGATATGGTATCAGATATCTTAGGAGGGGTATCGTGAATTTCTTCATTTCCTTCTGTTGAGGAATCGTCGGTACTACTATCTTCTATGATGGGATGTAATTCATTTCTGAGACGTGATTGGTTATTGGAGCTGCTTGGTTCATGGTCCACTGGAGTAGAGCGAGCTATGGGTCGGGGCCTATGGCTTGTTTCATCCCACCAGTACTCGTCGACTGATGCAGAGTCTTCGGAGTTCGAGCTTCTCCGAGGGGCTGACTCGATTATGTTTTGTTTTGTTGCCATGATTTCTTCTTCATCATTTGTTTGTTCGTCTTGTGATGAGGTCTGTTTGGTTATGGGTGGTCCTTGCGGTACCAAACTTGAGAATCCGCTAAATCGTTTACGTGGCACTGGGGGTACATTATTCGAGTCTGATTCTTCGTTAGTCTCGAACGTTACTTTTTTTGTATATTTTATTGGTCTTATTGGTTTGGGTACATTATCGTTTGAGGACGTGGATGGTATAGGGACAGAGGGAGCGTTGTTTTGTGGGAGCAAGCCCGAACTTACTGGCTGTTTATGGTTCAAATCGGTAACTTTTGGAACTTGTCGGGCAGGTTTTTGCGGAGCTGGTTTTGTTGGTGGTGGCTCTGAACGACTACGTTTTTCGCTTGGACGTAAAGCTCGAGCAGGGATTGGTTCCTCGCGTGCATGTCGGTTCCTAACTCGATCAGCGATGATTGCACCTGTTGTGGTCGATGTCGATAATTGATCTGAAGGCTTATTCTTAACTCCAGGTGGTCGTCCTCGTGGTTTCGGGGGTGCTGGGGCCTTGAATTTGGCAGATGAACTCGTAGGTAATGGTATTGCTTCTTCTGGTATCGGGTTCTTAGATAATGCATCAGCATTGACATTTAGTCTACCAGGTTTGTGGAGAAACTTGTATTCGTACTCTCTTAATCGTTTTTTCCATCTTATTGACCGTTGAATTGGTGGTTTTACTGAATCTATCCATTTGAGTGGTTCATGGTCGCTTACGAGTGTAAATTGTCGTCCGTAGAGGTATGGACGAAAATGTAAAACAGCGTATATTATGGCCAAACATTCGTTTTCGGTTGTTGTATAATTCCTTCCTGCTGGTTTCATCATTAGCGACATGTATGCTATCGGTCGATCTTGGCCAATTTCTCCTTGGCTCAATATTGCACCCACGGCATAATCAGATGCGTCAGTGGTAAGTATAAAAGGTTTTTCAAAATCCGGGTGTTGAAGGACTGGTGCAATGCATAATGCTTTTTTCAGGTCCTTGAAGCTTTTTTCATGTTTCTCTGTCCATTCGAAAGGGACAGTCTTCTTTAGGAGGTCCGAGAGGGGTCTTGCCCTTGCTGAAAATCCTTCTATGAATCGTTTGTAATATTCAGTAAGTCCCAAAAATTGCCTTATGTTTGTTTGATTTTTGGGCTTTGGAAAATTCCTAACGGCCATCGTCTTTTTTGGATCAGGTTTAACTCCTTCTTCTGAGATAATGTGACCTAGGTATTCAACTTCCGTGCGTAAAAATTCGCATTTGTCTGGTTGTAATGAAAGTTTAGCGTCGAGGAGTCGATTAAAGAGGCGTCGTACCTTTTTCTTGTGTTCTACTAAGTGTCGCGGGAGCCGAGCGAAGGCCGAAAGGCATACGCACGTAATAGTAGTGCTCTGTTGCAGAGCTAAAAGCAGTTTTGTGCCGGTCTGCTTCGTTAACTTCAATTTGGTGGAAGCCTGAAGCTAGATCGAAGATGGAAAAGTATTTTGCTCCACCGAGACGATCCAGGATTTCTGTTATGTTTGGAAGGGGGTGCGCGTCACCGACCGTCTTTTCGTTAAGCGCTCTGTAGTCGATTACCATCCGCCATCTTTTATTTCCCCTTGAGTTGTTCTTCTTTGGTACAATCCACAAAGGTGAATTGTATGGTAACTTTAAATTTTCGATTATTCCATCATTCAGTAGTTTTGTTACTTGATGCTGTATTTCTTCTCTGTGGATCGTAGGGTATCTGCACTGTTTAATAAATACAGGTGCGTCGTCCTTTGTGGGGATACAATGTTTCAAGACGTCTGTAGCTGGTAATTTGTCTCCAGGCAGGTGAAATAATTGTGGAAAATCAGCGACTATTTTTAGAACATGTTCCCTTTCTTCTTCGCTTAGATGTTCCAAGCGTAAGCTGTCTAGGATCTTTTGGAGTCTTTCATCTGCAGAAAGGTCTATTTCTGAACCGCCGCTGTCAAAGAAATCTTCTGACTTCTCAAATTCATCGTATGCTTGTAATTCCTGTGGTGGAATTTCAATTTCGGCATCCTCTTCATAGGAGTTGATTGCCATAACGATGCATTTGTGGTTGTCGTTCTTTACTATGGCTTCTCCTATAAATATGTTGTCGGAGGTCTTCAGTCTAGGGATGTATCCGGTTTTGAAATCGGTTTTATGCAGATTTATTGCAATGGGTGTTTTGGGTCGAGCCTGTAAAATATATTTTGTGGGTTTCGGTGCTCTATATTCGTAGTTTACGAATCTTACGGGGCGGATAGGTTGTGACGATGTTACCATAGCGTTATGGTGAAAGAAGATTTCCGCTGATTCAGACCTTAAGAAGTCGACTCCTAGTATGCCTGCTGCTGGTATGGGGAGATTTCCAGTTATACTTAAAATCTTATGGGCTTATCGAAGAGGGTTATTTCTGTAAAACCAGCGGTATTAAAAGAATCCGTGGTTATTCCTGTTATGGTCATTGCCTCATGGGCTGCTATGATGGTTCTAGGTTGCAGAGCTCTTACATGGATGAGATTTATTTCTGCTTCTGTATCTATCCAGAATTCTGTTTTCAATTCTGGTCCTTTTAATTCTGGAGCTTGTAGTTTGATTACTGGTCCTGTTCCTCGATGACTGGGTCTTCTTGTAAGTCTGTTGCAGTTATAAATTTCACTGTTAGTGGACGCTCCTGAGGGGGCTTGCTCGTCGAGGCGTCCGTCTGACGAGCAGGCAATGAGTTTAAAGCCTCCTGTGATCTAGGCTGTTGGAACGTTATAGGAAGGTATTGTGGTTGATAAGGTGGCATGTACGGATATGGATACGGATATGTCATTGATTGTATATACGGGTAGTGCATCAGAGGTATATTTCTTGTTGGAATGGGCGGAGGCGCTCCCGTCTCTGGGTAGGTACTTGTGGTTCTAGGGTTGTAAATTCTATTGTCTCTTCTATACTCATTCCTGTTGGAATAGTTATTGGTTCTTTCCGTATAGTTATTGGGGTATCTCCTGGCGGAGTAATCTGTAGGGCCTTAAGGTCTACTGTTGTTTCCTCTATAAGCATCGTTTCCGAATCTCCCTCTTTCGTCACGACTGGGTGAGTCAGAACGGTTATATGGCCTATACGTCCGATCGTTTCCACCGGGTGATACGCTCCTTCTGTAAGAGTCGTTCCCGAATCTTCCTCTGTCATCGCGACCAGGTGAGTCAGATCGATTGTAGGGTCCATACCCTTGTTCGTTCCTTGAGGGTGACTGTGGTCTCCATGGTGATTTGTTGTTGTCCTCTTGAAATTTTACTTGCCGAGTCCGCCGGTCGTTAAGTTGGTCTGCTTCGATGACGTGAAGGGAACCCTTCCTGTCATTTGAGGAGAGCATATCTCTCTCGATACGTTGGGCAATTTTTAGAGCTGCAATTAAGGTATCTGGTTCCTGAACACTTACTGCATACAGTAAGTCATCCGAAAGCCCTCTCTTGAAGGATTCTAGTGCGAGTCCTTCGAGCATTACGGTCATATGGGGTACTTGCACAGCTTGAAATTTCTCCTTGAGCGAGGCCGTGGCTCCTTCCATAAGCCTTTTAATGCGACTGTAATATTCTATTACAGTTTTGTTTCTCCGCATTCTGATTCCCTGTATCTCAGCACAGTAGTGAGAGTATGTTTTTTTGGGTCAAAAGTATTCTTTTAAGGCGTTTTTCAGGGTTTCGAGGCTATTAATCTCGGTCCCGCTGACTGCATCTCTAGCGGTATCCCGCAATTTTGCAATCACACCTTTAAAAAACGCGTTGCAGATCCCTTCAGGACATATATTAAATCCATTTTCCACGTCCTGAAGGAAAGTCTTGAGTAGCATGTTCTTACCATCATATAGGGGAATGTGCAGCAATGCTTGTTGCACTGCCATGCATTCACCCATGGTATTAAGTAGAGCATCAGTGATGTTCTGATGATGCGTTAAATTCGCTATTTCTTCTGCCATGGCTAAGTTGTTGTCGATTTTGAAGAGAAAGATTTGAAAAATCACACGTGAATTTTAATAATTCGTTACCCCCTTTGGCGAGGCGTTCATTTAACTCTATTATTTTCCTTAAATTACAAAGGTGCAGAGTTTTATTATCATTCTGCAAAACGCGATGGCTGTTATTTAAACCAGCAGCGGTTGTTTTAATGTCGATTAAGGATTTTTCTTGGGTTTCTAATAAATTGTCAAGTTCCAAGGCCCGTTGTTCGCAAGCGGTAAGCCTGCTACTTAGATTAAGCAATCTACGATATTCTTGTTGTTTTGTTAGAACTTCAGCAAGATTATTGCTCATGGATTGCGTCTTCAGGTTTTATTTTCAATTTCTGGAAATTTTAAGACAATTTTATTATGGCTACTTCGGTCGTCGTCAGACTAGTTTCTAGTCTTTCGGTTCTTTCTAGTATCCGGGTGTATAAAGAGCTAACGTAATTCGCTAATCGTTTGTAATTTCCTTCTAGCATAGATATGTTTTCTTGCAGATCGTTTATTATTTGTTGTTGTATTATAATGGCACTTTCTGCTTCCTCGATCCAGGCTTCGTATAATCCTACTCTTATATTAAAATTGTCTAATAAATTGACGAGGTGATTTAGGTCCAGAGGTTCTGGGGGAAGGGGAATCATAAGCCGTTAGGGAAATTTAGTTTTGCGGTTTTGTGTTTTCTTTGTTATCTGAGTTTAGCAAATCCTTGCAGAAAGAATTTAGTGTTTCGTCCACTTCCGCAATATCCTCTTCTTCCTTTGCTTGATTTATGAATTCTATAAATTCCAAACTTACTTCTTGTGTAAGCTGAAATTCGGCAAGGATGCCAAAAAATGGCAAATCGGTGGATTTGTCTGTAATGATTCTCATTAAAAAAAAGGTATGGTGTTCTAACGTGTTAATCCGTGATTCTAAGTTTGTTGATAATGGGTAGGTGTCTATCATATGAGGAAAAAAAACAAAGTTCGCGTAACCTATGAATTATAGTCTTTAATAATTTTGGTGGTAAATATTTCCTTGGCGCGTGTCACAATAAGTTAATGGGATGCTTGTCTTGGTTTTCTTGTTGTACTGTATAGGGTTATGCGTTAATGTTTTATATATGTGTGGGTATATGCTTTTGTTACAAGACTCCCTTTTGTAATTTATCGAGTCCCAAGAAAAACAAAAATAAAAAAAAAATTGAAAAAAAACTTTTTTGTAGATGAGGAATGTTAGTGATGGTTTAGAGGGGAGGAGGAGAAGAACAAAAAAGGGGGGGTGTCCAAGTTCAACAACAAAAGAAAATATATTTATTCACATACATACATATACGCAGATACTCCTACGAGCACGTACACACGCGTATAAGTACACTTATGATTACGTATGTATGCACAAGCGTAGCCAAAAAAAATTTGTTACGCAGGTTGGAAAAGAGTTGTTAAGACGATATGGTAATATAAAAAAAAAAGGAAGTTTTTAGTTGCCCGAATTCTCAAATAGGCTATTGTACAATTCGTTTATATAGAATGAGAATTCTAATGACTGTTCCACGATTAGTGACTCTAAGGTTGTTACGGTTATATTTAATTGCTTTATTGTCTTGAAAATTTTTCTGTGTTCGCGTCATGGTATTCCGATTTTGGTTAATGTTTTTCTTATTTCCTTATAGTCGCGAGGGCTCAATGATCGGGGCATAAGAGAGAATATTAATCAAGTTGTTAGGTATAGAGATCCTCAGCCGGTAAAAGGAAGAATAGTCGTACCTGTCTATACGCGTTAGCAATGGCGTCAACCAGGTTAGCAATCACAACAAAAAAAAATTTTTGTAATAATAAAAAAAAAATGTGTGCCTAGGACAGCTATCACTGAGCGCGACAGGGGAGACACTTAAGCTCATAACGTCGGCTGGCGAACTATATAACCAATTTATAACCATATAATTGTACTGTTGGTAAAATGAAGGAGCCACGAAAAAGGAAGAAAAGAATTTTGTAAAGATAATGTTCGCCATACTTAATACTCAAGACACGACTATGAATTCGGGCCTAAGTTCGGGCCAAAGAAAAGTAACATGTAAAATATTTTGTAAATAGAATAACGAATATTAGTATTGAAACAGTATTACGAATATTATTATAAAAAATAAAATCCTATTTCTATTAATTTTATATATTGGGTAAGGATTTATTTCTAACGAAATTGTAGTTTAAGACGACAATATTATTTCATGGGTATATTACAATATTAGAATAACATTGTATAATAAAAATTGATTCGATATTATATGGTTCGTTAAAATTATTATTGTAGATGTTTAAGAAGATCTTTTGATAAAACGTTAGGATGAAATATTCGAATTATAATTTGTATAAGGTTAAGATAATAAATCCAAAACCTTTGATAATATATAGATTACACGCTAGAAAAAGAACAGGAACAGATATAAGAAATACATTGCTTCTATATCTATGTACATATGAAAAATAAGCGCGTTGTTCCTAGCAAAACCTCGCTATTCCTCATATATATAGATATAGAAGTAATGTACTTCTTATATCTGTTCCCTGTTCTTTTTCTAGCGTGTAATAACCCTAATCGCCCATAGTCATTAATATTATCGATAACTTGAAAACTTGTTTAATTCTCACTGTTGACAAAATATTATGTAGTATTCATATTGTTTTTATCATCAGTGGTATCTTATTAAATTCATTTTTAAGGTATTAATTTTTTAGTTAAAATTAGTGCAAATATAAAAAGGTTAACATCATTATACTTTTAAAGTAAGAATAAAAATGTTATGATATAAAATAATAATCAAATTTAAAAATTTCGATTCGCTTATGGCCTCTTTTTTCTGTAACATTTTAATCAGATTTTATACTTTTATAAATTCATCTTAAGCTATTAAAGATAAATTTATATCAATGATTCAATGTTGAGAAAAATGTTAAAATATAGGTTGATATAAGTTTTATAGTGATCGACTGCAAAAAAGCACTCAAAGATTATGGACAAAAATATAATTATGCTTTATGTTTATCTATTAAAGCAATTAATAGATAATCTTATTTAAGCAGTTGGGTAAAAATAATAGTCTCATTGAAAACAATAAATGTGACAAACTATATGCCAATGTTCAAAATTAATATTTTTGTTAAAACTCGAAAGATAATCAAGAGCATGATAAAAATAATCGTGTACTAAATATGTATTTTTGTTTTATTTAAATATTTATACTATTTTATATTATTTTATGTATATATATCTTACTTAAAGTCGATATCAAAGTTAATTGATAAAAATTTCTTAATGATGGTGATTTAGTTAGAAAAAATTAACAAATAAAATGATAATTTACTTTTTATCAATATTTAATATTTCTAATGCACTTACTTATTAATTAAATGATCCTATTAATTAATACTTTTATATTAAAACTAATATATTAATTTTGGCTATAACAATTCCTACTAGTTACAAGTACGTAGTTTTATTACTTTATAATAGCAAGCCTTTTAACTTTGATAAAATAAGTTAATAATCTTTACAATTATTTCTTTACAAACACTAGATAGAAACTTGAGTTTTTAATAATTTATAAGTCTATGTGTTTAAAATGTGCCTATTTTTTCATTCACTATTCTTCAGATTTATGTCCAGTTGCATTTTTAGTCTATGAAAGTAAGATATTTCATGTGATACGTATTAGATTATTTTTTTTAAACTTATAGTATTCAAAGCAATGATACTCTGTATATTGCTTTAAAATATCTTCCTTGAACATAGTATCAATGCTTATAAATGTTCAAACAAAACTATCATCCATACAACAACAGAAATCATCTCAAAAATGATAATTAAATGAAGTTTGACTGATATCTTTTATCTTGCTAATCAAAGCTAAATTATAAATATCCACATTAAACTGTTTGATCATTGAGACTTTATTAGATATTCAAAGAATTGTACTTTATTTTTGTTTATTTAAAAAACTTTTTTTTTACAGCAAAATGAGCAATGTCGCTGACGAGCCTCCAGCCAAGAAGAGTAAAACAAATAATTCTTAATGTGCGTGTTGCAATGTTTTCTTACGAAAAGTTACTGGAAGCTATAAAATATTCGAAACACGTGAAGAAATAATTCAAGCAAATGAAGAGTATGGTAAAATTTTTATCTTGGGACACATTGTTTGTACTAAATGTAGAACAAAATTTTAAAAGCAAAAAATGATAGAAAAACGCTGTGTTTCAATTCAAAATGATGAATCTTGTCAACAATCTTCAAGTCAGATAATTTTAGATAATTTACAGATGGAGAAGTCTTCAGAAGATCTTTATAAAACACCTCCACAATAGCATTTTACAGTTACAGAATCAAGTAGTACTGAATCTAGTCAGGCAACAACCTCATCTGACTCATCGTATCATTTGTTGGATAAAATACCACATGAAACTTTTAACATCCCGTTTCCAAGAACTGTTACAACGCATGCCTGTTGCCTTGTATGTAAATCAAAGAATGATATTCAACCTGTACCTTTCAATACTCGAATTCAAGTGTTTACAAAAAACCGAATTTTCATACCTAAATATAATAAATGTTGTAAGATTCATTTAATTAAAGATAGATTTTATGAACATGATTTAATAAATATTGTTGCGTTTTCAAATGAATCTTTCATTGAAGCAGAAGAATTGAGGAAATTTTTAGACTGCTTGTCCGATAAAGTGAACATTTCGCTTCACGAAAAAATTAAGGATTGTGCAATGTCCGAAGAAAGAGCCTTAGCTTTGACAGGTTTCACGTGGCAAAATATAATCGAACTTCAGGATATCATGATTACAATGAGGACTTCAGACAATAGAAGCGTTTTACAAGCTCTTGTTACATTTTTGATTAAATGGAGAACCGGAATCTCTAATCGATGTATTACATCAATCCTTGAACTAGAAGAAAAACAAGTTCAAAAAACCATTGAATCAGTCTTACAAGGTTTTCAGATTCTACCTAAATATTTTAATTATGAAGCTCATCATAGAGATTTTTTGATTAATCAAGTTTCTCTTATGGCAAAAACATTACATAAATTAGATAATCGTTTAGCTTTAATATGCGATGGAACTTATATCTATCATCAAAAAAGTAGCAACAATGCTTACCAACGTAGGTCTTATTCTAGACAAAAAAAAAAGTTTGTGCCAACCTTTTACTATAGCAACTACAAATGGTTTTGTAGTAATTGTTAAAGGCCCTTTTAATGCAAATAAAAATGATTCTGAAATTCTAAAAGAATTAATAAAATCACCAACTGGACTGAGCAGTATCCTACAAACAGGTGATATTTTTATCTTAGATAGAGGTTTTCGCGATGTCGTTTCACTATTAGAGAGTAAAGGATTTACGATTTTCATGCCAGCACTAAAAGGTAAAAGGAATCAATTGACAGTAACAGAGTCAAACAATTCTAGGCTCGTAACAAAGATAAGATGGGTTGTTGAAGCTGTCCATGGAATTTTAGGTCAGAAATTCAAACTCCTTCATAATCAGCTTTCCAATGCTCTGTTGCACAACGCCCAGCTTTACTGTCAGATTGCTTGTTTTTTAGTTAATCGATTTGGAAAACGTTTGAATTCAGACCTAGAACAATTTCAAGCTATAATTGATAGAATCAGCTTGACAAAAGATTTGACAAACGCGCTCTCTGATTATGTTGAAGAAACTAATTGGAATCGAAAGAGCTCGCCATTTGAAACAGTTTCTTCAAAAGATATTTTAGATTTTCCAGAAATGACAATTGAAGAGTTAAAAGTATTTTTTACTGGATCTTATCAACTTTCTCAAGCAATTTCGTATTTAGCTGAGATGTTGGAAGAAGATGAAACGTTAGTTTTAAATTACTCCAAGGAAGAGAAAAATATAATTAGATTTCTAGTTAAATCTCGTCATGCTAGCAGCAAAACGTATAAATGTTATGTAAGATATAAGCCCGATACAAATGGAATTCTTGGAATTAGTCAATATTGTTGCAACTGTGCAAATGGCAATCGTAAAGTTGGTTGCTGTTCTCACGTTGCTGCTCTTGTTTATTATTTATTGTATGGTGTCAGAAATATACTCTTCACGAAGTATACAACATACATAGATGGTGGTGTGGCTCGGGAACTCTCGTACCGTTACCAAGTTAAAAACAATTCCTTTTCATAATTAAATTCAACCCTTTAAATAATGTTTATAATAATAATATATGCGCATATCTATATATGTATGTATAAATTAATAAAATGACAATAAATAGATATATATATATAGCTTAAATTAATTAAGTTTAGTCATGCTCAGGCTACATAATAGGGTAATTAAACAAACAAAACTAAATTAAATAAACAAATAATTAAGATGAGTAATTAAAACAACCTAATGATTAACTTAACTAATTAACTTGATTTCATAAAAAGGAGTTCAATTTATAAATAACTTTAATTACGATTAACTTATTTCGGAAATGAAGTATTAGTAATTAATTAAATAATTATATTCCTGGGGAAATTGCATTAGATCCTTAATAGGAACCATGGGACGTTATGATGGATGGTTCCAGGAATGTTGCATCAGCCACAAATGCACAAACAATACAAGGAACCCCCTACTCCGCTGATGATATTTCAGGGAATATTTCATCAGCCAGTACTGGGAACCCAAACCCTTCTGACGTCATTACTAAGAATATTTCATCAGCCTAAGTCACGTAAACAATACTAGGAACCCCCAACTCTCGCTAATGTTACTACTAAGAACATTGCATCATGCAAGGAACCTCGACCCTTCTGACGCCCTTTCAAGGAATATTACATTAGCCTAAATCACATAAACAATACCTGGAAACTCCCACCCATGCTGATGTCGCTATTTGGAATATTGCATCAGCCTAAGTGGGAGGTCTTGCATTTTAAGCTATAAAAATCCAAGGAACCTGGGTTCGGGAGCTCATTGATCTCCTAGACGTTACGCTTGGAGTATCGATATTTGTACTTATACGCCTTATTAAGTCTCCACCCATTAATTCATTGATAAATTAATTTACGCTAATTATTTTAATATTTAATTAGTTAAATAAATTAAATTTGTAAAAATTATTATTAGTTTTAATTTATGTTTTTCCTCTCCGGATTCCTTGTATTTTAATACCTAATCAAACAAGAACCCGCCAAAAGAATATACAAGTACTATTTTGGAAATCGACGACCAGCGCCACTACGTTACATCGACCATCTAGAAGACCATCTATATTCCTATTATCTAAGGAATAAGGCTCGGGTCGTAACAATTTATGGTGACAGCGGTGCGATTGTTTGAAGTAATCCCAGGAGAAGATCTTCAACAGCAGTCAACGTGTATTTCGTCATAAATAGCTAAGTAGCCTGAGCAATAGAATTAGTGTAGGGATTAAATAAAGAGTTTTAATTTTAAATCATTATCAAATTAATTGAGATTAAATTAATCACTAATTTGTATAAATTTTTGTTGAACTTCGATAGTTAATATAATAATTTAAGACTCAATATTATTTAAATTTAACTAAAATTTATTAAAATTATTTAAGGAGTAGATTTAAACTCATTTTTGATAATTTAATAGGCACAATTTTAGTTTAATAATTATTTAATCATATCTAATTAAGGATAAGAAATACAATAAAAATTTAATTTAAGCTATTACCTAATAATAATAGAAACTTTATTTAGTTTCAATCATTTAAATTTATTTAAATTTTACGCTAGAATCTGCTTTAACTAAAAATTATTTAATACTTAATTAAAATTTATTTAAGTTGTTATTTCATTAATTAATTGTCTAACTTAAAATTAATTATTTTAGAATCTATTAAAATTCTCTGGAATTTAATAAGATTGAGAAACGTTTCTTCACAATTAACAAAAATTTGATCGTTTGTTTAAAAGTGAATAAATACCTAATTATTAATCATTTTTATCATAATAAATTAATCTCTGAATAACTGTTTGATTAATTAATGAAACTTTGACTATTATATTAGAATTAATATTTAACTTAAAGGTTATTAAGCCATTGTTTTATTAAAATTTAATCATTAGAGTTCGATTTCGAATATCAATAATCTAATAAATTCTAAAAAAATTAAAATTAATCTATTAAGAGGCTGAATCAAAATTAATTTTTCGTTTTAGTTAATTTCATCATTGAAGTTTGACTACAATTAAGGTAAAATTAAATTCTGGGATTTGCTTATCCAATAGTTTAAATTCAACTAGTTTAGAATATGATGATTTCTGAATCAAATTGAAATTTAAGATTTTATAATTAGGATTTTATTCAATTTAAGTTAAATTTAAGGATTAATTGTTTAAATAAGCATAATCAACACCTAATTTAAGAATGATTAAAATATTTTTTTCTTTTAATTCCATACTTATTTAGAACTAAAATCTAAAAATTGTTTAATTATTAAAGGTTTTATTTGAGAATCATCTTGATCATAATTGTTAATTTATTCAAACCAATGCGTTTGAAGATTTCCAAGAATTCAATTTAGGATAAATTACTTGATCGAAAGAGATTTAAGCGGTTAACTTAGTAATTGATTTAGTATTTATTATTCAAGATTTAATTTTAATTAAATTTAAGTAAATTTCTTGATCACAATTCTACTCAATTTAGTTAAGAGATTTAAGCGTTTAACTTAGTTATTAATTTGATATTTATTAAGAATTAATTATTTAAGATTTAATTTGAATAAGATTTAAGCAAATTGTATTAGGGCGGCCTCTTTTTAAAAGGTTTTACCCTCTTAAAAAAAAAGGACGACCCCATTATTCTTATATCTAAAAACTATCACACTAAGAAAAGAAAATAAAGGAATTAATCACGTAAATAAGTTTCCTGATTAATTAAATGAATTTTGGACTCCTAAATTTTTATGCGTTGTTCAATCTCATTCGAAGAGAACGGTTATATATACATAGTAAATATTTTTAAGAACAAGAAGAAAAATAGACCTTATTTAATATTTATTTTAGTCTTTGCTTTGTTTGGAAAAATTTTAATTATTTCTCATTTTTAAAAAAAAAATTGCACATTGGACACAATTAAATATTCAGTAATTTAGGTAAATATAAAAAGAAAAGTTCTTTGTAAAGCGACGAAAAACATGTAAATTTTTGTAATAATTGGAAAACGTTGTGCCCTGGTTACATAAATTTTTCACTTTATAAAAAGTATAAAATGCACAGCAAACACGGGTATGAAACGAAAAAAAACGAAATAAAATAAAAATGTAGAGATTAATAAATAAAAGTTGGAAATCATTATAAATATAAAGCAAAATGATTAATTAAAGGCACAATCTCATCCGTATACCGCAAATACATGTTAGAGCTTTCCTTTTAAATACTTGGCAATTTATAGTAATTCGCAATAAAATTATTTCATTAATAGAAATAAACTTATCGTAATTAATCTCCTACTATATTAGATGTAACAAGCAGTCACTCACAATAAGTACAAAAATGTAGAGTGTGTAATTTTAATACATGTAAGGAAAAATAAAATAAAAGAAAACACGATGAATTTTATATAGATTATATTCTATGTAAATATTACTTAACCATAAAAATATTAATACACAAAAAAAATTACTACGTACATTTATTTGGAAATAATTTTCAAATTTTGCTAATTTTAACTTTAAATCTGTCTTTTAAAAATAACTTATTTAAAAATGTGAATTTTGTCAGGTTCGCCTGATTGAACAATTTCGAGTACTTATCTTTTCTTATGGTGAACAATATGTTGGCCGGCATGGCAGCATTGCCGGCTTTCCTGGGTGCTGCTACCCTCGCTCGCCGTCCCCAGCTGCTTCCTCTCAGATGTTGAAACCAACACACTCCCGGGCGGGTTACATAGAAATTTTACCCGGGAAAAATTCGCAAAACACTAAACTCTCTTAATAAAAATAATAAAACACTAATTAGATTTCTCTCATGGTTGAAGAGCATGAGAGAAAATAAAAAAAATGACAAAAAAAAATTTGGATAATGAATTAAAAGAAAGAAAAAACACCACTTAACGTTTTACATTAGAGGAGGAAGCTGCGCGAGCCTCTCTCCTCTCGCTCTTGCCCCTAGGGCCTGTTCCGCGCGTCTGCTTCATGAGCGACCGTCAGTTGAAGCAAAAACTTCAAATCTTAATTCATGAAGAGTGGGAAGAAAGCGCGAAGAAAAGAGAGGTGAGACTCTCTCTCTGTCGCACCCCATCAATCACTCAGAGGGACTTGCTGTTGCATTTCCCACTATCCAAACAACGAGAGCGAAAAGAGTGGAGCGAAAAACAAGCTCCGTTGACGGTTAGGCCGTCGAATTCCCGGAAAACCGATAAAGTGTAAAAAAGAAAGTGGCTTTGCTAGTTTAAGACCTCCTTCTTTTTAACATGAAGCATGATTTTAAAAATTATTGAACTGTATTTAAAAAGAAAATTGTGTCACCTAACACCCCCCCTTACTAAGAAACTCTGTCGTCCCCGACAGTCAGTTGCAGTGGGTGTAGCGAGCGCCGGCAGAAACCACCAGGAAAACCTGCTTACAAAAGAATTACAAAATATTAATTTATTGCTAAAGAATAAAAATCAAAGAATAAAAATAGCGGAATGGGTTAAAAGGGTATTTGCAAGGATTGAATGGTTTAGTTGGTTATTGCTGTTAAAGGAGTATGTCAGGATCGATTGAGGATAGGGATACCGCTTTACAAGTAATTGCTTTAGATGAAAGTAAAAACAAAAAATGTAACCGAGTTAGTTTAAGAATTTTTTTAACGTTTGCAATATGCCTAAAGCTAAGAGAAAAAGAAAATGATTTAACCGTAATTTTTACGCTAAAAATATAAGATTATGAATTGAACTAAAATTTTTATCAAGATTTATAACATTCTATTTTAAATGTTTGTTTAAAGAACGAAAAATTTCTCTCTTTTTTTTTTCTTCTGATGGCGTTTTGAGATAGTGATGTACCGTCTTCACAGGAGGAGCGGGGTCCTCTTCCGTTTGCTTCCCCTGTAGGTGGGCTGATTTTTGTTTAGTGCTGACGTGAGGGAGTGCTGACCCTGGCAATTTCTTTAGCTATCGATGTTGGTATAGGCCAGCAGTTAATGCTGGCAGTTGTAGGAGTTTGCTTCTTGTTTCATTACCTAAAACAAAAGTATATTAAAAAAAATTGTTTTGGAAAAGCGTTAGGTTAGTCGCATGCACTGGTTAATTAAATGCTATTTACAGGTTAATTAGCATTAGTAAAAAAAAAATATGTGAATTATTGGTCAAGTTCTAGATTATTTACACGCAAAGCAAGCGGTTTAGGTTCTGCAGCATTAAGGATGAGGCGTACTGCCTGTTGGAGCACTTCATACTCCGTCAAGGAAAAGGAATACTTTTCAGTATTGTCGCAGGGTACAGAAGCAGTGGGCGGGGCTGCACTATTGGTAGCCACGTCTGCCCATGTCAATGAGTTAGGTTGTAACTCAGTCTCAGCGGACACCTGGTTAGAGGTGGTCTCCGGTAGTTCAGGTATGTCTAGCGCGTGGACGCAGTATTTGCTATGCAACGCGTAATTACCTGTAATTGGTTTTTTACACAAGTTGCATATAAAGCAAATGTGGTCATCATGCAGTCTCACGGAACCGTCTGTTGAGGGCTGCTGGTCATGGCACAACAGCATATGTGTGCGTCTATACTGTGTAGTAATGTCGTAATTACAATTATTACACCTAGTCCAGATGTTTTGGATTTCGTTCCGTTTACGTTTTTGTCGTAAAGGCTCCGCTTGTCTCGCTCCGTATTTATTACGGGTCTGTAGCAAAGCTGTTTGAGCGTCAGTCTTATGCAAAAATCTTACGTATCCGTACCGATTTTCAGTTACTTTCCCACGAGTAATATGTACGTAGTCTAATAACCCGAAGGGTTTGAATACAGAAGCTAAAGTCTGCACTGTGCCATTTTTTGTTACTAAACAAAAAAGTCGGTTAGGGTCAATGTTTGTAGAGTCATTTTTATCATTAGATGCGGGTTTTTCTACAGAAAACTGGCCGAAAAATTTTATTTGGAGTCTAGTATACTTATGGTTAACGTATTCTAGTGTAGTTATCTGTTGGACAGGCCCTTGTCGTTCGAGATCTCGGATGATTTCCCAAAGGGTCTGGTCCTTGTTATTGGTCAATTGCAAGGTCTCATTTCTCGACATCCTGATTCGATGTTCGTCTAGAAATAGAGACGTCAAATTTTATTCCCTAATTGTCTACTAAAGCTGTTTGTTGCAACCCTTGTGCTGGCGTAACAGTGGTCGGGGTCTGGTCTTTGTCCGCGGCAGGTAAGGTGTCACTTCCTACACCCGCAGTTACGATTTCTAGATCATAGCAGGTTCCGGGTTGATAGCGTTTTCTTGCCCGTGGTTTGTAGGTCCCAACGGTGCGTCTGCATTTAATAGTCTTGGCTGCCAACATCATAACTGGCAAACACAGCAGCACTCCCAAACCGTCACTTCCATACACGGTATGTCGGAGTTCACCGTTGTCTAATTTATGCTGTGCAATTTATTTTATTTTATAAGAAAGTTGTTGTACGTCACGATTGTTCCAGTTGTATTCATCTTTAAGTTGCAGTATTGGAAATAACTCCTTAGGTTTTATAATATGGTCAGGAATACTTTTTGTCAATACCTCGGTAATTTCCAGATGTAGCTTAGGTTGATAGGTGTAAAACTCTGTACTTGTACGAGTTGTCATACCTCCTAAGGTCACTTGCGTAGTCCTACCAGTACAACCATCAGATATCTGAATTTTTCCAGTCCCATTTATTCGTAGTATTTGGTCTCTCTGTTGGTTACAAGCAATTCGAATAGTTGTTAATTCGACTGAAGAGTACAACCATGCAGCTTCATTATGAAGATAACTCCATTGAGAGTTGGGCTCGGTCAGGTAGATTATGGTGCAGTGTCTAAAGTGATTTTCAGTAGGCTGCGTCAATAGCAGAAGTTCACAATCTTTAGAAGTTGGAACGTCAAGCAATGGCCAATGAGTTTCACAAATCATCCCATAAGCATGGTTTGTACACTCATGTAAATAGTCATGGTCGAACTTTACATATTGTTTGTTTTTCTCATTTAGCGCTAAAAACGCATGAGTTGGCTGGATTTTCGCAAAACCAAGATGTTGGTCTTCGCATGATTGGGTAGTTAATAATGGGTACATATGATACAGTACATACGGTTCTGTCTCGACCATAGGCAGATATAACATTACTATCAGCCGGTTGTTATCATAGATAGCATCTATTTTCGAGACCCTTGCTATTTCTTCAGGACTCGCATGTTTGGTAGGCATAGGTAAATCCCAATCACTCGAATGTTCGGTAATGTCCTGGCTCATTTGGGCTAAGAGCTGGAGCGTCAATAATTCGCAGGGTAGCTTTCCCTGTAATAAGGTTTTAACTAGTTCGATTAACTGTTTGAAAGCTTCTTGAGCTTGTTCAATAGCCATAGCTAAACGATTATAATGGGCGGTGAGACTTCGGAGATAGGAGTCTCGTTGTTGCTCTGATTCGAGTGTTTGAATCGTCCTTCCCAAGTTTTTCAGCGCGTTAGCATGATTGTTCGTGATATTTTCTAGGCTTTTAAAATTTGCTGTTATGAGATGAGTCTTTTGATTTGCTAGTTTGATGATTTCTTTATTATCGTTTAGCAACTTATCGATATTTTGGTGTACTTTTTCTATTTCATCTTCCGTGACTAGCCCGAAAAGTGTGTTGCTAACACTGCCAATGATACCTAAAGGCGTCATCGATCTTTTGATAGTCTCCTGACTGTTACTTGATTTGTCTTTAAAATGCAATCTAGTCAACAGGTCCTTAGCTTGGTTTTGAAATCTGTGCGTTTGGCTCTGTTTTCCCAATAACACATGCGAATTCAACGCATTTTCGCAATCCTCGCTGTCAAAGCCTTTTAAGCAATCTCTGTAACTGTCAATAGCGGCTG
This sequence comes from Anastatus disparis, assembly GCA_017163975.1. Lineage (NCBI taxonomy): Eukaryota > Metazoa > Arthropoda > Insecta > Hymenoptera > Eupelmidae > Anastatus > Anastatus disparis. The sequence goes on along the minus strand of JAFFSR010000041.1, from coordinate 2,222,778 downwards.
TTCGTTGGTCAGCTATTTTAGGTTGGCATTTTAGCTTAGCGAGCTGTTCCCGGTAGTTATTAATCGATAGAGTTATAACCTGGCTTATGTCTACCTGAGAGTCAATTATGTCGGTGTTCACATGTATAAGGATTTTCCATTCAGCTTGTTTTAGTCGTAAAATGCCTATTTTCTCGTAATAAATGCCCGGATTAGTGTTCAACGGTGTCAGTTTATGAGATGGTAATCCGGTAGTTTGCAGTCCATAGAAAGTTAGCACCGAAATTAGGGTCGTCAAGATATAGCCCTTCATGACTAGGTGCCTGAGCCTGTAAGGGAATGGTTAATATCGTTAGGCAAGTTTAACCTTATCGATATGTTTCAATATAGTTTTATGATCGGGGGTTTCCAGCAAGATGTTATTATTCCCTAGAATACCTATTATTTTTAAAGGTGACAAGTAGTATTTTTCGAATTTTGAGGTACTGGGCTCATTCTTTATATACACATATTGTCCGATTGTTGGCTGGAATGTCTTGACCTTCTTGTCGTAGTATTTTTTTGGAAGATTTTTCTTTTCCACCTGGTTTTGTCCAGCTGTTAACTTCATCTCCTCCAGTCTTTTAACAAGATCTGCTAGATACTGGTTGTATGTCGCCAACCGATCTTTAGACGGTATTTTGAGGGGAAAACGAGCAGTTTTTCCATAAACCAATTCAAATGGTGTAAAACCCGTCGAAGCATGAACACTTGTATTGTATGAGAAAGCGGCAAATGGTGCTAAACGGTCCCAGTCCTCGTAATGTTCAGAATACGTTCTGATAAAGTCCACAAGAGGGGAGTGGCTACGTTCTAAGGCACCAGTAGTCTGTGGTCGGTAACCAGAAGAATGTAACTGAGTTACCTTGAGTAGTTGCAATAATGCTGCCATAAGGTCGGACATGAAGCTAGTACCTCTGTCAGATAGTATGGCTCTAGGTGCTCCAAATTGGCAGATTAGATTTTTAGCTAAGGCTTCTGCTATGGTCGTCGCCCTTATATTCGGAATAGGAATAACTATGACGTACTTAGTCAGATGGCACTGCATCGTTAGTAAGTGGCAATTTCTCGAAGTCGTTAATCTTAGTTTTCCAACCGTGACGATAGAGACTTTGTCGAAGCTATCCAGTGGCTTGTCGGTAATTACCATAGGAGCTTTTTTGTTGATCCGATCTATTTTGTGTTGTTTACAAGTAGAACACTTTCGTACATAGTCTAAGATATCATTTCTCATACCAGGCCAATAATATCTCTCTCTAATTTTAGCATACGTTTGATTTATGCCTTTATGACCGCCTATCAAGCTGTCATGCAAAGTAGAAATGATTGGATTTCTTTGCTCTTCGGTAAGATATTCGGATTTTCCGTAGCACAGAGTTATGAGAATACCTGTGTTTTGGAATTCTTCCCTTAAAATATCACTAAGTGTTCCAGGTGCTAGGTGGTTAGTCACCTTACTCGTCCTTGATATTCTAACGGTAGAGATGTTTTCCTTGTTGAATATTTCGATCGTTTCTTGTAAGAGGTCACGCAAATCCTCGCAATCTAATGAATCCTCCTCGTAGTCTTTAACTACCAGTGAAAATATTTTGTGCTGTTCATAAGGAGTAATAATAATTCCCTTCTTGGGTTTTCGTCTCTTTATATCCCTACGCTCTATTGCTCCGATGTCATTTAATAATTTTGTTACTGGGTCATGCCGATCACAGTCGCCGGAGATAAAATGAATAATATTATCCCGCTGGTATGTGAGGCAATGTCTAGTGGGTCTTATTACTTGAATTCCGTTGTCAGATATTGCAGCCTTGGTTGTGCTAGCATCAGAGGTAAGTGAATTATCACTCCAAGTCCATGGGTTAGGTAAAATTACACCCATAACGTCATCTGGTGCTTTAGAATATTCGATGTTAATAGACCTCTCAGTTACTTCCGGGATTGCCTGTAAGTTGGGTTTCGGCATTGGCTTTCTGATAGTCCTGGGAGTGCTACTATGTCTGGGCACAGCCGATCGTACGCTGGGAGTGGTTGATAACGCTCGCTCCTGTGATCGCGGAATTATAGAGGAGTCTAAGTTATTCTCGATATCAGCTTCTTCGGAACCTGCTTCTAGGTCAGTTATTAAGTTCTCGACAGTGTGCCTCGCAGTACTCACAATTTCATGTGTTTCTGACAACAATGGCACGGTTGCTGGCATTACCGTGTCCATAAGAGGTTCTTGTTTCACTGCCCCTGGTTCGTCAACCGTGATTGGTCTTTCTTCTGTCGAGTTTCTACATATCTTTGCAAGCGTTAGCTTTGCTGCCATCTTATCTAAAATTTCTCGTTGGGAAGGTGTCGGTTCTTCATCTTCGGAAAAGTAGTTTGGCTATGGTTTTACAGGTGAATCTGCATTTTTTTCTACAAACAACCAGTCCCCTGTATTAAACCAGTAGTCTTGAAGACTTTTTTCCAATTTTCTGGATTTGTTGGTGCAATCGTGCCTAATTCGGTGTTTGTCTGCAGCGGTGAGTTTAGTGCTGCTTGCCGGTAACGTCACAGCAAGGTCATGTCGGTGGTCTTGACCTTGACTGAGGTCATTTATCCCTGTTGATGACAAAACAGATTTTGGGATTATTCCTTCGTAGTCAGGCAAGTCTGAAATATTAACGCGGGAATCACTGGTATTTATTTTACACTCAGTGGACTGGTTTTTAGTAGGAGTAGTAGTTGTAGGTTCCAACTGACTACATTCACAGTCTATATCTATTCCTTCACCTGTATCACTTGGTTGTACAGCTTCCATTTGTATAACACAAGGGTTACTGATTTCCGCCGTGTTATTTTTTTCGACATTTTCCCGTGAACTGGATGGTTCTTCAAATTCGGTAGTAGAGAAATCCCTGAGGCAAGTTTGTCGTGGATCTTTTATAGGAGGTCGATCGTCGGTATAAGAAGCACTTGCCTCGCTATCGGTGTCAGAGACGGTAGTAGTTTTTTTCTTGGTTAATCTCTTACTCTTAGTTGAAGTTACACTAAGTTTACTACTACGATCACTCGATATATCGGTAGCTGTCAGGCTACTCAGCACGTCTTTATTAGTCACAGCCTTGCGAGCTTGACTCGCAAGTGTCTCCCGATACGCTGGTTTAGTTCGAGTAGCTGCTGGTTTTGTTACTCGCCCTTGCTGAACACCACTCGTTGTTTTTGGTGGCGTTACTTGCTTAGATCGGGTTCTTTGAGCTACTACGCTGTGCTCAAGTTCAGGTAATTTCCGTCTATTAAGGGGACCCGGTGGTCTCCTCCGTCTTTTTGGTGGCACAGGTGGTTCTGGTTTGGAAACAGATGGTCCGAGAGTATGTGGAGGCTCATCAGTTTCAGCCACTGGCAGTCCCTCTAAAGTTTTCTTGCCTTTCCTGTCTAAGGTCAAAATTCTTAGCTTTGGCAACCATTCATTAATTTCCTGCTCGGTCGGTGTTTCGACTGGATTTCTTGACAAGGCGTCAGCATTGGTGTTTAATTTGCCGGGCTTGTATCTGAATTTATAAGTATAATCAGTGAATTTCATCATCCACCGCATCAGTCTTTGCCCTGGGTCCTTTCGATTGTGCATCCAGTTTAAGGGTTCATGTTCTGCTTGAAGTATGAATTCCCTGCTTAGTAGGTAAGGTCTAAAATGATGCATAGCATATAGTGCTGCTAGACATTCCTTGTCTGTGGTACAGTAATTCTTTTCTGCCTGATTCAGTAATCGCGACAGATAAGCCACGGGGTAGTCGAAACCATCCTTTTCCTGACTCAACACCGCTCCGATCGCATAGTCAGACGCGTCGGTAGTTAAAGTGAAAGTCTTGTTAAAATCAGGAAAAATCAGTATTGGTTGCTTAATAAGATGTCCTTTTAGATCTTGAAAACTCTGTTTCTGGGCCTCCCCTTACTCGAATATTGTGTCCTTTTTTAGCAAGTTCGACAAAGGTCTGGCAATTTTAGAAAAGTCTTTTATGAAACGTCTATAGTATCCGGCTAAACCTAAGAATTGTCGAATATTTTTAGGTGTTTTTGGCGTAGGGAATTCCTGGACTGCTTTGATTTTTCCAGGATCTGGTTCAACGCCTTTTTCACTGATTATATGGCCTAAAAAGGTCACTTCCTTCCTTAAGAATTCTACTTTTTCCGGCTGGAGCGCAAGATTCGCTGCTCTGAGGCGTTCAAAAAACTTACGAGTCTTCCTTTCATGATCGTGTAAGTCCTTGGAGTAGATAATAGTGTCGTCTAAATATACTAACATCTCTGTATTTTGTAGTCCTAGCAATATTTTGTCGACCATACGTTGAAACGTTGCAGGAGCCCCCTTGAGGCCCTCGGGAAGACGTGTGTACTGGTAATGTCCGTTGGGAGTGGTGAACGCACTCTTCCAACGATCGTCCTCATGTAAAGGTAGTTGTTGGTACCCATGAGCCAAGTCGAATACTGAATAATAAACTGACCCGCCAAGTTGGTCCAAGATATCAGTTATGTTTGGCAATGGATAAGCATTCCCTATTGTCTTCTTATTAAGGTTACGAAAGTCGATGACCATCCGCCAACGTGGATTTCCGTATTTGTCTGGTTTCTTAGGCACGATTACCACTGGATTATTTGAAGGTGACCAAGTTGGTTCTATAACCCCGTCCTTAAGTTTCTTGGTTACTTCGTCCTTTATCACCTGTTTATGAATAGGCGGATGCCTATATTGTTTAGTATTTATTGGAATGTCGTCTGTCGTCGGTATCCTATGCTCAGTTAAATGAGTAACTGGTAAGGGATCTCCCGGTAGAGGAAATACATCATGATATTCAGTAAGTAATTTCTTTACATGTGCCATTTCTTCCTGATTTAGATGGTCCAATGTCATGATGTCCATGAGCTTTTGCACTCGTTGATAAGGGTTGGTGATACGCCCTTCATCAGTCTCGGTCATGGTATCTGAATAAAAATCAGGATCCACATATTCAAAAGTTAGGATCTCTCGAGGATTTATGCTTATCAAGGCATCCTCTTCACTGGTGTTTATGACAAGGATTCTACATTTTCCATTGTCATTGCTGACAAGTCCTTATCCGAGAAACACCTGGTCATTGCCTACGTCGATCCTAGGTAGATATCCTTCTTTCAAATGTGTGTTATTCAGATTTATCTCCAATACTTGTCTGCTTCTACTAGGAATGCAGTAATGGGTTGCAGCTTCGCTCAAAGGATCCACTGAAGTGTCTAGTTCGCTCAACGATAATTGGTCTATGGAACCTCCATGAGTAGCATCATTGGTATAGTTGGTCTTATCTTGTTCTTGATCGATAAATGGAATGGGAAGCATGGCGTCTCCAGATAGCATGAGCGCGTGATTGTAATAGGATATAACGGCATCTTCTTCCTTAAGGTAGCGCCTACCTATTAATCCATCCTGATCGATGGGAAATGATGGTCCTACTAGATGAAATTTTACTGGTCTTTTTCTTAGGGTAAGCCAGGTGGTTCCATACGTTGTTATACATTCATTAGTAATACCGCTTAACTCAGTACTTTGAGTAGGATCGTATGGTATATCGTCACGTAAAGCAGTGCACTTTACCAGATTTACTGCTGCACCGTTGTCAATCATGAAGGTCATCCAAGGTTGCCTACCCTCAGTCACATGTAGTCTGATAGCAGTAGGTTCGTCTAATTCACTATCGTTGTCAGTAAGTCCCCTATACATGGAAACTCGTTTGCAGTTTCGTTTATCAGCATCACCTGTGTTGAGTTCTGCTGAGTCGATGGTTGAGGTGCATTCTGTGTTACAAGTTGAGATGAGTTTGGTGACACTTGTCTTTGGCTCGTCGACTCTTGGTTCCGACGAGCCAGCTGCCAGTTTAAAGCAGGCTGATTATTGAATACAGGTTGTCTTGGAGCTTCGGTCTGATTGAGAGGCATCCGGTTATAATTATTAGGTGCTCTATAAGTGTTATATCCCTGAAAATACCCTTGTGGCCGCTGATAGTTGGTCGAAGATCTCTGTTCTCCGGTCCCATAAGGATTGTATAGACGTGCGTCCTGAGAAAACATTTGCTGTTGTTGTTGATTATATTGCGGTCGAGGCGAATATTGATTTTGATTAAACCTCTGCGGTGAGTTATTCACGTTGTAATTTTGTGATATCTGTCTGACTTGAGGTTGATTGGTTCTTTGCACATTATAGTTTGTGCGTCCCTGCCTCTGTTGGAATCCAGGGGGCGTATTATTATGTACCGTGGGTTGAGACGCGTAGTTTTGGCTTTGATGCCTATTTTGTCCATTATTCCAGTTGTTGTTTGGATTTCTTTGCTTCCAGTTATTTTCCGCCGAAAATTCGGTCTGCTCCCAGTTTACTTTGGGAATTTGCCCATGAAATTTATATCTGGTGTCAGGCAGGATTTTTGCCTCCGTGCGGGTCTCTATCCGCACTGCATCCTTATAGGCGTCAGCTAGAGTGGCGGGGTTTTTCCCATCCACTTGCACAGATATATCAGCGGGTAATCCTCTTATGAAGATGTCCTTTGCCGCGTACTCTAAAGGTTTTATCATGTCGTTCAGGTTGGCATTAGTTGCTCCTGGGATGTCGTCCTTTAGAACATTCTTGGCTTCACTGAGTAGAATGTTAAGTCTATCGTAAAAAGCTCCTATAGTCTCTCCATGTTTCATCCTCATGTCATTAATCTTGGTTGTATAGTATGTAACATGGCAGATTGGCCATATTACTTATATGTATATTTGTCGCGCATATAGCCGACAAAAGGGAGCATCTAACTACGGGCAAGACGGAAAGCAGACCACGCGAGTCAAATATTTAAAAGCATAACCCAAAATCGTTGGCACACACGTGCGAATCTCTATAGCACGTATACTGTGCATACATATAGCTAGCTAGCGAGCAGCTTGACTCGAGTAGCTAAGCTTGGGTCCGTTTAGGATCGTTTGTCTCTCTCTTGCGGCGCGCGCAGCGTACAGCACGAGAGATGAAGCTGAGCATAGAGACGAAGGAATACCATTATTATTCCTTCTGTCGCCGGCGTCCGATAAAGAGCGTTACGACTTGCGATATTGCGTAATACTTTTCTGGTTGTGTGTTACAATTATCGTAGTTAGTGTGAGCGAGAATAGATAAATTCAATATTCTCTAAGTTATTTTATTGTGCTTAAAATTGTTGCGAGTGCACAATTGCTAAAGAGAAATAATATAATTTCTTTTTGTCTTTTACGACGTGTGTGCCGGGCGATCGCGTGCGCGTTGTATTGCATATATTCCCTTCGTGCTTTTCTAATTCTTTCATTTCTTGTGTGTTTATTGCTCGTGTCCCTTTTAGCTTACGTTTTTGTAATATTTGCTTTTCGTTGTGCCAATAGTTATTTAATTAGAGCAAGCGGCGTCGCGTACGCTATACGCGGCTGGCGTCCATTTTGAGCGAGCGTACGATTACTGTACATATTTCTTAAATAAAGTTTCTCTTATTATTTGTTACTTAATTAATTATAGCTTATATATTTTTATAAATTTAGTGCAACCTCCTGATCCCCAGGGTTGTCACAACTGACGCAACCAACGTGGGGCCGACAAAAATTTCGGTGAAAATTTTTGTTTAGAATCACGGGATCAAAAATTGAAAAGAAAAAAAATTTGTGCTTGAAATTAAATAGAAAAAACGGTGCTTGAAATTAAATAGAAAAAAAACGGTGCTTAAAAATTAAAAAGAAAAAAAACTGTGCGTAAAATAGGATAAAAACTGTGTTTAAAATAAAAGAAAAAGAAACTGTGCTGTGAAAAAAAAAAAAAAACTGTGCTTGAAGTGAAAGACAATTGGCTATACCAGTGAAAAGAACAATTTTCTACTCATGCGTTTCCGCTTCGCCACGTGGTTGCCATTACGAACGACGCACACACGACGAGGCTGAAAGGAGGCGCTCTGGCAGCCATTTTTGTTCTTGGCGTCGCTTGGTATGAGGTAACCGCGACAATTTATTTTGCAGCAACATCTTTTTAAAGTGCGTGCATTAAGCAAAGAAATAAAATATTTTGTTTTTCATTTTTTTTTGTTTTGTGCGAAACGTTTTCCTTGCATTTTTTTATAAATACATAGAGCATTATTTTTTTATTTGAGCGTGAGCCTTAAGCTAAATTTATTTGATAATAGCACTGCATTGAAATACACATACATATACATATATTTCGATACACATACATATATGTCATTGCATTGTTGCTTGTATTTGTCTTTACTTGTGTTCCCCTAAAGCTCATTTCCTTATAGCTTCATTACCTTTAACCCTACGTGTCTTAAAACTCCTTATTAAGCAAAGCTGTTTTTTTTTCCTTGCATATATAATATAATTGAATATCGTAAGTGTGCTGAGCATTATATACTCCTATTTGTGCTTACGCGGAATATATTACTATAGTGGCTACCTTAGTGCGTGTCGGTACACAATAGCTTACGTATAATTTTCTTTTGCTTTAGCGTGCATCTGGCGTTACAAAAATTTTAAAATTTTAGCTCTTGAGTATTACCAGCATGCTATATGAAATTAATTGATTATTAGACAATTCTATTTATTACAAATAAATCTTTTTTGTTGAAGCGCTAACCCCACTTAGCTTTGTTTTCTTTTGTTTTTAAATTATAAAGCATTTAACAATTTTCTTTTCTTTTGCTGTAAGCCAGAGCTATTTTTATTCAAACCTCCTGAGATAGGAGCTCATCATAGCATTAATTACTAGTAATAAATTTTTTTTTCGTGCGTACCCTTGTGTAGTGTACTTTTATTGTAAATATGATAAGCCAACAGTTAAATGTAGAGCCCCTATGGATTTCTGAGCATATATGTAGGAATGAGATTTTTGAAGCAGCAAACGAAATTGTGCAAATAGCAGACCGACTATCTGCGGAGCAGCTCTTTAGATACAGCGAGCGAGGAGTGAGCATGGCCGGAAGTATTTCGATGTTCAAAGAACGAGTTTTACGATATGAGCTTAGACGACATCTCGGCGAAAGAGCCGCTTGTAAAATAATAATAGATGAGGTGACATATGATTCGCGGCTAGAATTTATTAACCTCCCAACAGAGCAAAGTGCGTGCAATCAATTCGTTAATCCCTGGAATAGCTTAGAAAATCCTATTCCTCCTAGCAATAGCAACGCAACTATTCACCCATCGACCACGTGTACCACGACTACATGTCCTTCTTTTAGTACAGCGAGCATATCTCATCCTGTGAGAGCAACTAATACCCTTTCCACTAATACTACAATGACGTACCATGGAGGATATGATGGCGCACCAACTCCTTATTTTTATCCAGACTCGTATCTCCCTTCTTATCCGAATCCATGGAGTCATGTGCCGTATATTGCAGCATCTACTGGATATCTGCCAGTATCACAACCTTTAATACAGCCGCCCCTCTGTTCAACCATTTTAGCAAATCCCATAAATCAACCCCCTGCACAAGAGCATACAAGTTATGCTTCTAACTTCAGAGAACTGCAATGGTTGAACCAGCAAGAAGAGACTCGCAGAACCCAGAAAAACGTATGCCGACCCCCTCCAGCTCCGGATGAATCCTTATTTCTCACTACAGCTTGCACTGGTATAAAGTCATCTAACGGGAATGAGACAGATTTTATTTCACCTCTTAAACTTGAAGAGGCTCCGATGCATTCATGCCCACTACCAGTGTTAGCATCAATTACTAGCAATCACCCTTTAACCCCTTTAGCTAAGACGTCAAATAAGAGCGAGCGCGTACAGAAGGAAAATCGTCGCCCCAAACGAAGAGCAAAGAGTAAAACTCGAATAACGAGCCGAGCAAATAAAGAAGATCCAAAGACGAGCCCAACGCCAATTAGGGAAAACTTTTGGCGAAAGCACATAGAGCCGTGCTTCAGATGTGGTAGCTTAGGACACTGGCTGCGAGAATGTTCTCAGCCTATGAAATGCTATGGCTGTGGACAACTTAACGTCCGCATCAGAGACTGCACCCAGTGTCAACAGAGCGAGCGAGCAGAGCAGAGCACGGGCGAACGAGCAGAGCAGAGCCACAGCATACGAGCAGGGCAGTGCCACAGCATGCGAGCAGAGCAGAGCAAACGAGCAGAGCTAATCCAGAGCAAGCGAGCAGAGCAAAACAATAGCAAGCGAGCAGAGCCAAACCAGAGCGAGCGAGCAGAGCAGGGCAAGAGCGTGCGAGCAGAGCAAAATAAAAGCATGCGAGCAGAGCAAAATAAGAACAAGGGCGAGCGAGCAGAGACAAGCAAGAGCAAGCGAGCAGAGCCAAACCAGAGCATGCGAGCAGAGCAAAACAATAGCAAGCGAGCAGAGCCAAACCAGAGCGAGCGAGCAGAGCAGGACAAGAGCGAGCAAGCAGAGCATCGACAGAGCGATCAAACAGAGCACAACTACTATCTCCCAAATTTTAGCTATGCAGAGTATATCTCTGCTACATTGCGCGAAAAAGCAACCCATCGACCTGAGCCCTCAATTCAGCAAACCCCTTTTATACCACCATTAATATGCCTATATTAACCCTTCAGCATTATATTTAGTTATTTAAAATCCTTATCAACCAAATTCGCGACCCATCCAGCTAATCCAATATTTGTGCCATTTTGCTATTTAATTATTCCTTACACACATTGTACAAACATTGTTAGCTATTCACACTATTCACACTGACACATGAGCAAGTGCTAAATTTTTATGCATTACTATTACGTAATTAAAAGCAAAATTTATAAATAGGATATTTTTTTTGTGTAATTGGAAAATTGCTGCAAAATATTAATTATAAAATAGTTAATCTAATAAAATCATAGTATGCTTCGACACATACCATCAGAGCGTCACCTTTCAGTGAGTAAAAACACTAAAATTTTCATTTTTATTTTTAATTTCAACTTTTGTTATGCAAAATGTAATGGTAATATTTTTTTTTGGTGTGTGTATGAATGAAATACATGTAAGACCGGGCTATGAGTGTTATTTTCTTTAGCTTTAAGATGACTAGTTTTAAGATTTCTAATTTTTGTATATAATATATGGATAAGCCAGTCGCGTCGTTTTACATTAAGCATTCTCATATCCAGCGTGTAACACTTACACCTAATTTAGCTAAAAGTCAGCAGATACAGCAGAAGAAGAAGTTTATAGATACATTTCACACCGCTGCAGATGACACCGGTTATCTTAGTTTAAGCTTTAATACTTTTTTTAAATATAAATTTTCTTTTTTGTTTTAGTTTAGCTTATGCTTTTTTTTGCGTTTGACGAAAGTATCCGGTTCCACCGTATACTTCCGTGTGGTGGGGGGGGATTGTAACATGGCAGATTGGCCATATTACTTATATGTATATTTGTCGCGCATATAGCCGACAAAAGGGAGCATCTAACTACGGGCAAGAAGGAAAGCAGACCACGCGAGTCAAATATTTAAAAGCATAACCCAAAATCGTTGGCACACACGTGCGAATCTCTATAGCACGTATACTGTGCATACATATAGCTAGCTAGCGAGCAGCTTGACTCGAGTAGCTGAGCTTGGGTCCGTTTAGGATCGTTTGTCTCTCTCTTGCGGCGCGCGCAGCGTACAGCACGAGAGATGAAGCTGAGCATAGAGACGAAGGAATACCATTATTATTCCTTCTGTCGCCGGCGTCCGATAAAGAGCGTTACGACTTGCGATATTGCGTAATACTATTCTGGTTGTGTGTTACAATTATCGTAGTTAGTGTGAGCGAGAATAGATAAATTCAATATTCTCTAAGTTATTTTATTGTGCTTAAAATTGTTGCGAGTGCACAATTGCTAAAGAGAAATAATATAATTTCTTTTTGTCTTTTACGACGTGTGTGCCGGGCGATCGCGTGCGCGTTGTATTGCATATATTCCCTTCGTGCTTTTCTAATTCTTTCATTTCTTGTGTGTTTATTGCTCGTGTCCCTTTTAGCTTACGTTTTTGTAATATTTGCTTTTCGTCGTGCCAATAGTTATTTAATTAGAGCAAGCGGCGTCGCGTACGCTATACGCGGCTGGCGTCCATTTTGAGCGAGCGTACTATTACTGTACATATTTCTTAAATAAAGTTCCTCTTTTTGTTACTGATTTAATTACAGCTTATATATATATTTTTATAAATTAGTGCAACCTCCTGATCCCCAGGGTTGTCACAAGTAAGTATACGTTTTGCCTGGCGCGAATCTAGTCTTCAGATGATTCACTAGGCTGTCAATGTTCGCAAATGCATGTCCATAGGTGCAGTCTCTAGCATTCCCGCGCAACTCCGTTAGCACGGCCTTGACATACTGTCCTTTACTTCCTGCAGGCACATATTCTTTTCCATTGCGAACATCTTGTATAAAGTCTTTTAAAGGCATATTATGCCCGTCAAAGCATCGCAGGCCCTGCAGGGCATTATGTAAAGCGAAGCTATTCGCCATAGCTGTCATCATCATCATAGATGGATCGGCTTGTCCGTCTCGGTTTTGAGCGTTATTTGTGTCGTCTGGCATTTCTACCTCCGGTCCGCGTTATTCGTTACCTAGTCTTGCTAAATACCCCCAAATAGTAAAAATAGACTAATTTTAGTGATTACCTACGGCAATACTATCCTTGAATTAGATTTTCTAGCTATAGATTCAATTCGTAGAGTTTCGCACCTAAAAGGAAAATTTACACAGTTAGTGGATTCAAGTTTTTACTTTCTTAATTGAAAATCTGGCCAGTTGCCACGCATTCACACGTCCAGGTGTCGTATAGTAGCTAATGTTTAAAATAATAAGCAAAACAATTAGTAAAGCAGAAATTTTTATTAAACGACAAAACAAAAAAAATAAAATAGTTTTGAACATTTTTTTGTTTTTAGTAATTCCCTCAGTATGTTCAGAGCCGTATACATAGTATCTGCGCGTTCATCGACCCTGCTTTCGAATCAGTCAATCCACCTCACTATTCGCGTTCAATGAATTTTAGCAACAAAAGGATTTTGCAATCTCACGGCTATAGTTCAGCTTTAAACGTCCGAACTTAGACCGAGTGAGAATCTGAATTTAGAATTAATGTACACAGTGCATTATTTCTTGTTGTTTTGGGAATAGAAAGAAAAAGATTCGCATCGGTAGCTACAGTAGCTAATAAAAGATTATTGCCTAGCAACAATCCCCAAACGTATTGGCATTGTAACCTGATGATATCATGTTAAAGGAAGAAATTGGGAAGGATTTAGGATAAGGAAGAAGCAGAATTTAAAAAGTTATTAAAAGTGATCTAGAACCATACGTTATATTATAACACGGTGGCGCAGTAGGTTTTTATGGAGATAATTATTAAGTGTAATTTTAATTTGAAATAAAGAGAATATGGTCACACAGAATGGATAAACACGATTTAACGGAACGGCAGCAATGATCTCCGAAGAAAAATAGAGTTTTTCAAGAGGTTATAACAACTACAACAATTACAATGTATTATAAAAGAGAAATCCAAAGTAATGGTGACGGAAACGGATTTTCGAACAAGTAGGATTATTTAGAAGACCAATATATTCAAATTATTATTGGCAAAAAGAGAAAAATGTGTTAGGATTGGATAATTTTCAATAACGAGAATAAAATAAATTCTTATGCTTGCCTCATGGTAGTATAGTGGTCAGTACCCCAGAGTGTAGCACTCCATTAACAAAAATTAGCGTGGTAACACTTCGTTATATTCAAAAATAGGAATTATAAAGAGTTTTTATTAAGTGTTTCCTCTGTTTTTGTTATTTAAATAAATTTAGTATTAAGATAAATGTAGACTTTTCTTTCATATATTTTTTTTTTATTTAAAGAAACGGAAAGTCTGGTTTTGGATTAGAGAATATCTACCGTAGGGTCGAAGGTAGCGTATTCGGCTTTTGAACCCAGGCAAAACATATTAAAGTTGACGTCTCGACAAGAGAGATGTTTTCTTATATAAAAAAAATAATAGATTCGAAACTGCAATAATTTTATAAAAAATAAATGAACGTCTGTTTATTTTAGATAATTCACCAGAATGATAAAAAGTTTAACAAAAATTCTTTAATTTAAGCTTTATTGCATTTTTTTAATTTTTTTATTGCAAAGCATTCTTTAGAAGAAACGAACCCCACGATAACCCCAGCACAGCTTAATTTTATGATTGCACCTTTGACAATGACAGATAAGTATATGTTTATCAAGGGCCTACCTGCAATTAATTAATATTTTTAAATAATTAACCAATTAAGCAATAATGCAAAAAGAATTCAGAAAACTCGCGTGATTAAGTCTCTCTCTCGCTAGGGGCATGCGGAAACGCACTAGCTTCAGCATCTGAAGAGAAAAAGGAAATAAGTTAACGAACAATTGTTAATTAGCAGAAATAACAAGGATTAACTATTAAGAAATATTATCAATCAGATATGATACACCAGAGCGAGGCTAACTGGTGCAAGAAGTTTAACAGATGAGACTTTATGAACTTGTCTTTTTAGGTTTAAGTAAAAGAATATTCATCAAAAGTTTATCAGAAGTTTATAAAAAGTTTATCTGAAGTTCATAATAGTGTATTACACACAAAAAGGAAGTAAAGTATTGGCGAGTCAAAGGCAAGATTACCAAATACAACTAACTTGAATACGTAATATATAATTGATTCTGTGAAGTATATCATTGTCTTTTAATCAAATAATTCTATTGCTATATTATAATTAGCGGGATACATTGAATGGATTGAATTTTTAATTGATTCGAATATTTGATTTATTTTGTTCTAAAAATTATTCTATTACTGTTATTGTTTAATTTAATAAACAATCAATTTTAGTCAGTCACTTGTTGACTTCTCCCCCTTACTAAATTTATTGTCGTCCCCGACAATTAATCTTTAGCTAGAGTGAATATCGAACAAATGGTGTTTAAATCCAAAGTCATTAAAATAATGAATTTACATTGTATTACAATAAAATATACGAGAAGAGTTAGAAACTGATATTCCATTTAGAAAATACAATTAATTAACAAATAAAAGGCGAAATTCACTCAAGTACAAGAGAAGAGTTAGAGACTGATATTCCATTTAGGAAATACAATAAATTAATGAATAAGAGGCGAAATTTATTCAAGTACAAGAGAAGAGTTAGAGACTGATATTCCATTTAGGAAATACAATTACTCTAACTTGGCTGCGTATCGACGGAGTTATCGAATTGATCAATAGTTTTATTTTAGGTTTTCTTGTAAGAAAGTAGTATTTTATTTTAGATTTTATAAAAATTTTTCTTTTGTTTTTCTGTTAAAGATGTTTTGTGTTGAATGGAATAATTTTGTAAATGAGAATATTATATAAAAATGTAAATTCGGGTTGGATATGAGAAAAATAATATAATTCAAAAATATAGTTAAAAGAGGAGTGTGCACTTGACGTTTTATTACATTGACATCTCATTAATAAATCAATATTGATCGCAACCTGTTATCAACGATTACTTGGTTTGGAATAAGATTCCAATATTACCGACTTACCATTTTTTTTGGGGTAAAATTAGAAGTAAGAATTTACGAAGGGTGTTAAAGGGATATATATACAATTAAATATAATAGAGTAGAAGCAATAAAATGCAAAGTTATTATTAACATTTTTCGAGAGGATAATAAAATTAGTATAGGTGACAACACGATTGGTTCAAGATTAATGCAAGTTGACTAATAATTGTATATTTCGCATTATTAATAGCTTTATAGGAAGGGTTGAGAAAATCAACGGTAAGATAAATGTTTTGGATAGGAATTTAATGATTAGGAAAGCTTTAGGAATTAATTTAGGTAACATTAATCACATCATGTTTAATTGTTGTTTTCCGGTGCTTTATAGTCCGGAGAAATCTAACAGAATTTTAACAAAATGATTTTATTTATTTTACCGCCATTTATTAAGCGGGCTGAAGGTTAATTTATTATCCTCGAAGTGTAAATACACAGGGAGCAATTTTTTTCTCAACGAAAATCAGTTGGAATACCAAGCAGTATCGACAATTACTACTGCACAAGAAAGTTATTGCGGATCAGGTATAAAAGAAGACGAGAGTGATAGTGATACATCGGTATGGCATACAATATGGCAAAAACTCCTTGAATACGCTAGAAGCGTTGAACTAATTTCGAATTTTCACAGGTTTTCAGCCTTCAGAAAGTTAGAATAAAGATAGAACTGATCAATAGTTTTATCTTTTTTTGAATTAATATTTAGGAGTTATTGTTAAACATTAACTTACTCTAAAGGACAATCCAATATTTACTGTAAATCGAAATCAATCTGTTACTATATTCTATTTATCGAAGGTTAAGATTGACTGAATTACTTTCGGGTTAATTTGCGTCGCTTGGATGAACGTATCATCATAGGGAATTAATGTGTTAAACCACGCAAACATTGAAATTCATTTGAATCATTTAAAAAATTTTAAGTGAAAATTAATAGTTAATTTAAATTAAAAAAAAATTAATATATTAATAAATAATTTAAATATTATTGAAAGTATTATTGTAGGACGTACGATGGTAGCATATCCAGAATATAAAATAACGAAAATGATTTTACCTAGGTTTAACCTAGCGTTAGTTGAACTTGAATTCACCAAAAGTGTCGCACTCATACACTATATAACTTCTAATTCGAACGTTGTAGTCTTTTTCACTATCTTACTAATTTCACTTTTAAAATAATTATTAAACTTTCTGAGAAAACTACTGTAATGCTGCTGGAACAAGACTGATGCGCATTGTCTTGTCCAGGTAGCTTATATACTTATGGACTTGGTAGGAGAGGTACCCTCTCTTTTGAGGTGTGCCATCTTCATATCTAATTTTCAATATTATATTTATTTTTAATTCCCCTCCCTACAGCTACACTATTCTATGGGAATGTATCATATTTTTTTTTTACTTAAACGCTTTTACTTGGAAATCGTAGATTCTGCGCTTGCAGTTTTTTGGTGTCGGAGTCACATATTTAGATAAAAAAAAAACTTCGAAGTAAAATGATATTTTATTAACTTAACTTATGTGAGAAAGAATTTACATTAGTTCTCAAAAGAAATGACTTTACTTGTTTTACGTAGTCAGTATATTGCTGCTTTATTATATTTTTGGAATTAGTTTTTGTAAGTAATTATATATTGTTACTACCTTGAACCTTTAGTACAAGATTTATTGTCCTTAACCTAATGTATGTATGATTTGTGTAGTTCCTTTGATTCGTTACACTTTCTTTTTTTTATTATTTGTCGTAGTTTTATTTTCTTTTTATTATTCATTTTCGTTGTAAAGTAGTATATTTTTATATTTCATATTTCAATTATTTATTAAAAATTACACCACGGTCCCCCCTATAAGTTGAAATTTTTGGCATTTCATATTCGTAACCCTGAAATGGATACTTTAAGTAATTACCAACAACTATGCAAATTTGGCTTCCACCCTTAAAACAGGATGTTAAATTTCTCAAAGTTTTTCGATGATTGCTCTAGTAAACCTTTCTCGCGTAAAACCCGTACGTGTATCCCCCTTATTATCGGAAAATATTGCATTGTGTATCTGGCTTCCGCCCCGTTTCGGTGACGTTAGATACCACAGTACATCGGGAATTTCCATCGCGTTCCACTGTATGTTGAACGAGTCAGCTCCCGTCCTATACAGTGACGTTTCATTGAAATCAACAGGGACAGTGAAAAATAATTGTATTATCCCCAAATATTGTATTCCTTTTTTATTTATTGTAGTATATATTTTTTTCATTGTTTTTACACGGATCTTAACAAAAAGCATCCGGTTATAATTCATCATAACGTGACCTTAACAAAAAGCGTCCGTATGGAAATCATTTTATTTATTTTGTATTTGGATTTCATTTGTATACTTAATTTTCTTTACAATTATATTCGCAATTATACTCGAGTCGCAACATCTGAATCATTGACTACATGGTTGCTTTTATTCTACTACATGGTGATCAGTCACATAGTATTAAGCCATCATTTTTGGACCATCTGTCCAATCCATGAACCTCAATAGCTTTGCTTAAACTAACTTAACTACTAAGGTATTCTAACCTACCGGCATTGGATTTCGTATTTTATGATTTAGAAATAAAGCAGCTTTTATTATTAATAATTTGCAAAAATTGATTTATGTAATTACTATTAAATTGAGTTTAAAATGTATTATTCAAAAGAAGAACTTCGTTTCATATCCGCCAGCAGATATGTAACTGTTCGTAAGTGTGATTTGAAAAATATTACTATATTTCCACAAAAAAAATATTAATTGTTTGTGACTCCGCCCAAAATTTATTTGAATTTTGTTAGACCTAATATTAATGATCAAGCCACTACGATTCTAGTATAGTATTAGACCTATTCTTATTTATTTCATGCTATAAATGGTTAAAAATAAAAGGGATGCATATTAACTAAAATATGCATACCTGCCAGTTATTCATTTGGATAAGCGGAAGTATTTCCCATGATTTGATTACGTTGAGTTTATTCGTCTGAAACTAACGAAATTTTGTTAATGTATTTATTTAAATATACATATAAATGTGTTATTTAGTATAATAGCAATTCACTTACGCGGTTTTTTTTTTTTTTTAAATATATGAGATGATATATTTTATTTTATTTCTGTGTACTATTTGAAATATTAGATATAATACACGCGAGAAGCGTATAATCAGTGCAACGTTTTTGCACTTATATCGCCTTACTTGTCTTAGGTGACAACGTGAGAAAAACAGTTAAGTTGAAATTTCGCGTTATATTTCTATTATTTTTCTGAAACAAGATTCCTGCTTGCAGCACTCTTTATATTAGTGGTAAGCATTAAATTTGAAAGTTAACGATTGTAACAGAAATGTTATAGATAGATAGATAGATATCAATTTATTTTGTAAAAGAGTACAAAAAGGCATGTAATACATCAAGCAATAAATAATAATTCTGTATAAAGTATTGCACATAATATGATAAGATATCACAGTCAAATATTAAAATTAATATATAATACTGTATCAGTAAGTCACTATGTAAAAGCGATATCACAGACTACTCTAAATACACGCAGAAAGTATGAAAACATAAATTACAATGAAAACACTCTTAAATATCTATCAGTCATGAAATTAAAATCAAATTAAAATCAAATAACACAATTTAAAAGATAAAGCATAAAGCATAGTCATGACATCAAATAAAAATAAAATTGGACAAAACAATGCAACAATAAATAATAAAAAAATAATATAATAATAAAATTCAAAGAATAAAAACTTGATACCGAAGATGTCATAACTATTAATAAAAAGAAACAGAATCACTCATTCTTTCTGCATTCATTCAACCATCATTCGCGCTAATAAATACATTCACACCTTAAATCTATATATAAGACAAAACAAAATAAATTAACATAAAATTAAAATACTTAATATTAAGATCACTCGAGGTCGAGTAAGTACCTCCTCAAAGCCGATTTGAACCTGCCGAGCAATGGAAGATTTTTTATATCGGCAGGCAGGGAGTTCCAAAAATGCGCACCTTGAACTTGAAAGGAATTTCTTCCAGTCTCAGTACGCATGAAGGGCACCGCGAAGTCCTTAATCTCTCCCCTAGTGGCTACCCTAGGTACATATCTAGTAAAGAGACTCACTAGATACTCTGGAGTATTCATGCGCACGATTTTGTACATAAGTACAGCCATAAAATACTGTCTCCTTGAATCAGTACGCAGCCAACCAAGAGCGGCTCTATAAGGAGAGATATGACCGCCCATTCTCACACCCATTACATATCTCACACATGAATTTTGTAGTCTTTGTAAACGTCTTCTCAACCCCTGCGAAGCATCGAGCAAAACTACTAAGCAGTAGTTGAGGTGCGGAAACAACAAGGCGGCTGCGAGTTGTTTACGCAGGGCCTCAGTGGTGTACCGACGGAAAAACCGCAAACTATACATTACCCTATTAAATTTTTTAGTCACCATATTAATGTGCGGCTCCCATGACAACCTAGCGTCAAGCACAACACCAAGGCTCACAACGGTATCAGAGAAAGATATGTCGACACCACCCTCAAGCTCAATCGTTCTTGACTCACCAGTATAGAAGTCATTAATAAATCGACTACTGCCAAAAACGATTGCTTTAGTTTTGCTTGCATTTAATGTGAGAGAAGCATCGACAGCCCACCCCGACACCGCCCTGGCCGCCCTCCGCAAAATACGAATACCTTCATTCACATGTTCATAAGGGACCTGAGTATAGATTTGGAGGTCATCAGCATATAATATGTGCTCGACGAAACAGAGGTCGAGTGTGTCATGTATGTTATTAATGTAAAGGCAAAACAACAGAGGCCCCAGCACTGAACCCTGTGGAACTCCTAGATTGGTTGTTAGCCAATCTGAATCCTCTTTTAAGTGTGTAGAAACCATTTGTTTCCTACCTGATAAATAGGAGCTAATCCATTCAAGTGCAGCCCTGGAAAGCCCCATCGATCTAAGCCTCGCAAGCAATTTGGAGGGGCAGATCGTGTCGAAAGCCTTACTAAAGTCAAATAGAAGTAGTAACGTGGCAAGTTTCTTGTCAAGACCTGATCTTATGTCGTCTGTAAGTTTAAGTATGGCGGTCTGCGTAGAATGGTGCTTTCTGAAGCCAGTCTGCAAAGAGTCAAGTATTTTGTGTGTCGTAATGTACTCTTGCAGTTGGTCATGGGCAATCTTCTCCAGAACCTTTGAAAGAAAACATAATATTGCTATTGGCCTAAAATCTTTAGGCATCTTAGGTGCAGGACACTTCTTTAAAGGCACAATGCGTGCACGCTTCCAAAGGCAAGGGAAGATCCCCCGCGCAAAAGAGGAATTGAAAAGAGTCACAAGATGCTCTCCAATAAACGGTAGTGCTTTAAGTATCACACTCTGCGGAATGCCATCCTCGCCACAAGCCTGTGATGAAAAATGCGAAATCGCAAGGATTACATCATTAATATTAATTGGCTTGAAGGCAAAGCCACTTTCACTACACTCCGAAAGAATCTTCTTACGTTCCGCAGTATCATCGTGTGGCGAGACTGACACTCCCGCAAAATGTGCATTAAACTCATCAGGAGTGAATCCATTCAAGTCCCCTTGAGGTCCGGAGAGGAGTCCCAGGTCTTTTAACTCCTTCCAGACATTACCTCTAGCAAGAGCATCAAACAGTCTATTATGATAATAATTTGTCTTAGCATGTTCTGTCTGTTCGTCTATAGTTTTACGCAGTTTCAAGAATTCGGAGAGATAACGCTCCTCCTTCGTCCGTTTAAACCTACGATACGTGGCATCTCTCTTGTGCCGCATCTGCGACAACTCTTTATCTATCCAAGGAAATTTATCTTTACCAATTTTAAGTGATTTTAGTGGCGCCAGATTTTGTATTGCTGCCGTAAGGTTGTCGCAGAGGCAGCCAAGCGCAGATTCCGGGTCAACTGTACCAACTGTAAATGGCGTCCAATCACAGCCGGCCAAACTCTGCACCAATAAGTTTGGACAGATATCTTTATAATTCCTATACTTAATTATCTTTTCATCTATCTTCATAAAATTACAAGAAATGCATACATCAATTAAATTGTGCCGACTGTGAAAATTCGCCGGTAAGTTGCGTGCGTCAAGTACTGTGTCATTATCGTCCACAAGAATCAGGTCAATCCACGTGTGAGACGTCGGAGTATGATGCGTGGCACCGTGCTGAACCAACTGTAACGAAAGCTCAGCCGATAATTTATTAATAAATTTGGCATCACTGCTCTCACGCAGGAGATCGGCATTCAGGTCTCCCATTATGATTTTATGAGAGTATTCAGAGGCAAAATTTCTTAAGTTATCTAAAAAATCAGTATTTCTAAAAAAGGAAATTGCAGGAGGTCGATAAATAACAGAAACTAGCACAGCTTCGGAGCTGCCCAATTGCACGGAACAAAAAATATATTCAGGTATCTCCGGTTTACCTTCACTATGATTAGTTTGAGTATCCGAAGTAGCCAAAATAGTGCACTTTAAATTATCTTTAATATACAAGGCAACTCCTCCACCACGCAAGTTTCTGTCCTGTCTGAATACTTTATACCCCTTGACCCGAATGACGTCATCCGAAATAGATGGACCCAGCCAGGTCTCAGCCACTCCAAATATGTCGTAAGAGGGACCATCACTCAGAAATTCACGTACCTGCCCAATGTGAGCCCTCAAAGAGGTCACATTCAGAAAGCATGCTCGCAGTTCACCCCTCCTCCCTGTACAAACCCCAGAGGAGGCCAGGCGCAGTCATTGGGGAGAGGCCACACTTGACGTTACTCCATTATTCGCCATTATATTTCGTGTTAAATATTTACTGTATATTTTGAATATTATTATCTGTTAGGTGTTGTAAAAAGTTTAATTAAATAGAAAAACGCAATAATAATTTAATTTATTATACTGAATATGATTAATTATTGATAAAAATTGTGGTTCAAAACATATTGAGACTATTTCAATTTAATTTTCAAAATTATTTAATATGACTAACTGTGAATGTACTTTAATTATTAATATTTAATTAACAGAATGATTAAAGTTATTTAATTTAAGATATTCGGAAAACTATAGCTTGTAGTTTTTAACTTTTCCTTTATTTCCCGTTTAAATATGTTACTGTTAAGTTAACTATTTAATATCGATTTTGTAAATTTAGCTAACTATTTACTACGGTATTCTGGTAGATTATGTGATTTTTTTGAAACAAACTCACAAACAACAAAAAAAAAATTAATCTCGAAAAATGGATAATGATTCGGTTATTTATTAGTTATTATTAGTATAAATATTAATTTATTTAAAAAAAAAAAGAAAAACGGAAAGAGAGCAAATGATAAAAATGATTTAAAATTTTGAATAATTAAATTAACGAATTGTATTGCTTGTGACAACCCTGGGGATCAGGAGGTTGCACTAAATTTATAGAAATATATAAGCTATAATTAATTAAGTAACAAATAATAAGAGAAACTTTATTTAAGAAATATGTACAGTAATCGTACGCTCGCTCAAAATGGACGCCAGCCGCGTATAGCGTACGCGACGCCGCTTGCTCTAATTAAATAACTATTGGCACAACGAAAAGCAAATATTACAAAAACGTAAGCTAAAAGGGACACGAGCAATAAACACACAAGAAATGAAAGAATTAAAAAAGCACGAAGGGAATATATGCAATACAACGCGCACGCGATCGCCCGGCACACACGTCGTAAAAGACAAAAATAAATTATATAAGTTTAATTAGCAATCGTGCACTCGCAACAATTTTGAGCACAATAAAATAACTTTGAGAATAGTGAATTTATCTATTCTCGTTCACTCAAGCTTACGATATTCGCACGCACAAAATTAATACTACTCGATATCGCAAGCCGAAACGCTCTTTATCGGACGCCGGCGACAGAAGGAATAATAATGGTATTCCTTCTCGTCTATGCTCAGCTTCATCTCTCTTGCTGTACGCTGCGCGCGCCGCAAGAGAGAGACAAACGATCCTAAACGGACCCAAGCTCAGCTACTCGAGTCAAGCTGCTCGCTAGCTAGCTATATGTATGCACAGTATACGTGCTATAGAGATTCGCACGTGTGTGCCAACGATTTTGGGTTATGCTTTTAAATATTTGACTCGCGTGGTCTGCTTTCCGTCCTGCCCGTAGTTAGATGCTCCCTTTTGTCGGCTATATGCGCGACAAATATACATATAAGTAATATGGCCAATCTGCCATGTTACAATCCCCCCCCACCACACGGAAGTATACGGTGAAACCGGATACTTTCGTCAAACGCAAAAAAAAGCATAAGCTAAACTAAAACAAAAAAGAAAATTTATATTTAAAAAAAGTATTAAAGCTTAAACTAAGATAACCGGTGTCATCTGCAGCGGTGTGAAATGTATCTATGAACTTCTTCTTCTGCTGTATCTGCTGACTTTTAGCTAAATTAGGTGTAAGTGTTACACGCTGGATATGAGAATGCTTAATGTAAAACGACGCGACTGGCTTATCCATATATTATATACAAAAATTAGAAATCTTAAAACTAGTCATCTTAAAGCTAAAGAAAATAACACTCATAGCCCGGTCTTACATGTATTTCATTCATACACACACCAAAAAAAAATATTACCATTACATTTTGCATAACAAAAGTTGAAATTAAAAATAAAAAATGAAAATTTTAGTGTTTTTACTCACTGAAAGGTGACGCTCTGATGGTATGTGTCGAAGCATACTATGATTTTATTAGATTAACTATTTTATAATTAATATTTTGCAGCAATTTTCCAATTACACAAAAAAAATATCCTATTTATAAATTTTGCTTTTAATTACGTAATAGTAATGCATAAAAATTTAGCACTTGCTCATGTGTCAGTGTGAATAGTGTGAATAGCTAACAATGTTTGTACAATGTGTGTAAGGAATAATTAAATAGCAAAATGGCACAAATATTGGATTAGCTGGATGGGTCGCGAATTTGGTTGATAAGGATTTTAAATAACTAAATATAATGCTAAAGGGTTAATATAGGCATATTAATGGTGGTATAAAAGGGGTTTGCTGAATTGAGGGCTCAGGTCGATGGGTTGCTTTTTCGCGCAATGTAGCAGAAATATACTCTGCATAGCTAAAATTTGGGAGATAGTAGTTGTGCTTTGTTTGATCGCTCTGTCGATGCTCTGCTTGCTCGCTCTTGTCCTGCTCTGCTCGCTCGCTCTGGTTTGGCTCTGCTCGCTTGCTATTGTTTTGCTCTGCTCGCATGCTCTGGTTTGGCTCTGCTCGCTTGCTCTTGCTCGTCTCTGCTCGCTCGCCCTTGTTCTTATTCTGCTCTGCTCGCATGCTTTTATTTTGCTCTGCTCGCACGCTCTTGCCCTGCTCTGCTCGCTCGCTCTGGTTTGGCTCTGCTCGCTTGCTATTGTTTTGCTCTGCTCGTTTGCTCTGCTTTGCTCGCATGCTGTGGCACTGCCCTGCTCGTATGCTGTGGCTCTGCTCTGCTCGTTCGCCCGTGCTCTGCTCTGCTCGCTCGCTCTGTTGACACTGGGTGCAGTCTTTGATGCGGACGTTAAGTTGTCCACAGCCATAGCATTTCATAGGCTGAGAACATTCTCGCAGCCAGTGTCCTAAGCTACCACATCTGAAGCACGGCTCTATGTGCTTTCGCCAAAAGTTTTCCCTAATTGGCGTTGGGCTCGTCTTTGGATCTTCTTTATTTGCTCGGCTCGTTATTCGAGTTTTACTCTTTGCTCTTCGTTTGGGGCGACGATTTTCCTTCTGTACGCGCTCGCTCTTATTTGACGTCTTAGCTAAAGGGGTTAAAGGGTGATTGCTAGTAATTGATACTAACACTGGTAGTGGGCATGAATGCATCGGAGCCTCTTCAAGTTTAAGAGGTGAAATAAAATCTGTCTCATTCCCGTTAGACGACTTTATACCAGTGCAAGCTGTAGTGGGAAATAAGGATTCATCCGGAGCTGGAGGGGGTCGGCATACGTTTTTCTGGGTTCTGCGAGTCTCTCCTTGCTGGTTCAACCATTGCAGTTCTCTGAAGTTAGGAGCATAACTTGTATGCTCTTGTGCAGGGGGTTGATTTATGGGATTTGCTAAAATGGTTGAACAGAGGGGCGGCTGTATTAAAGGTTGTGATACTGGCAGATATCCAGTAGATGCTGCAATATACGGCACATGACTCCATGGATTCGGATAAGAAGGGAGATACGAGTCTGGATAAAAATAAGGAGTTGGTGCGCCATCATATCCTCCATGGTACGTCGTTGTAGTATTAGTGGAAAGGGTATTAGTTGCTCTCACAGGATGAGATATGCTCGCGGTACTAAAAGAAGGACATGTAGTCGTGGTACACGTGGTCGATGGGTGAATAG
Organism: Anastatus disparis; assembly: GCA_017163975.1. Lineage (NCBI taxonomy): Eukaryota > Metazoa > Arthropoda > Insecta > Hymenoptera > Eupelmidae > Anastatus > Anastatus disparis. The sequence continues at coordinate 2,196,750 of JAFFSR010000041.1, read as the reverse complement.
TTGCGTTGCTATTGCTAGGAGGAATAGGATTTTCTAAGCTATTCCAGGGATTAACGAATTGATTGCACGCACTTTGCTCTGTTGGGAGGTTAATAAATTCTAGCCGCGAATCATATGTCACCTCATCTATTATTATTTTACAAGCGGCTCTTTCGCCGAGATGTCGTCTAAGCTCATATCGTAAAACTCGTTCTTTGAACATCGAAATACTTCCGGCCATGCTCACTCCTCGCTCGCTGTATCTAAAGAGCTGCTCCGCAGATAGTCGGTCTGCTATTTGCACAATTTCGTTTGCTGCTTCAAAAATCTCATTCCTACATATATGCTCAGAAATCCATAGGGGCTCTACATTTAACTGTTGGCTTATCATATTTACAATAAAAGTACACTACACAAGGGTACGCACGAAAAAAAAATTTATTACTAGTAATTAATGCTATGATGAGCTCCTATCTCAGGAGGTTTGAATAAAAATAGCTCTGGCTTACAGCAAAAGAAAAGAAAATTGTTAAATGCTTTATAACTAAACGAAAACAAAGCTAAGTTATATTAGAGATACAACAAAAAATAGAATTGTCTAATAGTTGGTCAATTTTATATAGCACTTCCGTAATACTCAAAAGCTAAAAATTAAAATTTTTGTAAAGCCAGATGCACGCTGAAGCAAAAGAAAATCATGCGTAAGCTAACGTGTACCGACACGCACTAAGGTAGCACACGATAGTGATATATTTCGCACAAGCACAAATAGGAATATAAATTGCTCAGCACACTTGAGATATTCAATTATATTATATATACAAGAAAAACACAGCTTTGCTTAATATGGAGTTTTAAGACACGTAGTGTTAAAGGTAATGAAGCTATAAGGAAATGAGCTTTAGGGGAACACAAGTGAAGACAAATACATACAATAATGCAATGACATATATGTATGTGTATCGAAATATATGTGTATGTATGTGAATTAAATGCAGTGCTATTATCAAATAAATTTAGCTTAAGGCTCACGCTCAAATAAAAAATAATGCTCTATGTATTTATAAAAAAATGCAAGGAAAACGTTTCGCACAAAACAAAAAAAAATGAAAAACAAAATATCTTATTTCTTTGCTTAATGCACGCACTTTAAAAAGATGTTGCTGCAAAATAAATTGTCGCGGTTACCTCATACCAAGCGACGCCAAGAACAAAAATGGCCGCCAGAGCGCCTCCTTTCAGCCTCGTCGTGTGTGCGTCGTTCGTAATGGCAACCACGTGGCGAAGCGGAAACGCATGAGTAGAAAATTGTTCTTTTCACTGGTATAGCCAATTGTCTTTCACTTCAAGCACAGTTTTTTTTTTTTCACAGCACAGTTTCTTTTTCTTTTATTTTAAACACAGTTTTTATCCTATTTTACGCACAGTTTTTTTTTCTTTTTAATTTTTAAGCACCGTTTTTTTTCTATTTAATTTCAAGCACCGTTTTTTCTATTTAATTTCAAGCACAAATTTTTTTTCTTTTCAATTTTTGATCCCGTGATTCTAAACAAAAATTTTCACCGAAATTTTTGTCGGCCCCACGTTGGTTGCGTCAGTTGTGACAACCCTGGGGATCAGGAGGTTGCACTAAATTTATAAAAATATATAAGCTATAATTAATTAAGTAACAAATAATAAGAGAAACTTTATTTAAGAAATATGTACAGTAATCGTACGCTCGCTCAAAATGGACGCCAGCCGCGTATAGCGTACGCGACGCCGCTTGCTCTAATTAAATAACTATTGGCACAACGAAAAGCAAATATTACAAAAACGTAAGCTAAAAGGGACACGAGCAATAAACACACAAGAAATGAAAGAATTAGAAAAGCACGAAGGGAATATATGCAATACAACGCGCACGCGATCGCCCGGCACACACGTCGTAAAAGACAAAAATAAATTATATAAGTTTAATTAGCAATCGTGCACTCGCAACAATTTTGAGCACAATAAAATAACTTTGAGAATAGTGAATTTATCTATTCTCGTTCACTCAAGCTTACGATATTCGCACGCACAAAATTAATACTACTCGATATCGCAAGCCGAAACGCTCTTTATCGGACGCCGGCGACAGAAGGAATAATAATGGTATTCCTTCTCGTCTATGCTCAGCTTCATCTCTCTTACTGTACGCTGCGCGCGCCGCAAGAGAGAGACAAACGATCCTAAACGGACCCAAGCTCAGCTACTCGAGTCAAGCTGCTCGCTAGCTTTGTGACAACCCTGGGGATCAGGAGGTTGCACTAATATATACAAATATATATATAAGCTGTAATTAAATCAGTAACAAAAAGAGGAACTTTATTTAAGAAATATGTACAGTAATAGTACGCTCGCTCAAAATGGACGCCAGCCGCGTATAGTGTACGCGACGCCGCTTGCTCTAATTAAATAACTATTGGCACGACGAAAAGCAAATATTACAAAAACGTAAGCTAAAAGGGACACGAGCAATAAACACACAAGAAATGAAAGAATTAGAAAAGCACGAAGGGAATATATGCAGTACAACGCGCACGCGATCGCCCGGCACACACGTCGCAAAAGACAAAAAGAAATTATATTATTTCTCTTTAGCAATTGTGCACTCGCAACAATTTTAAGCACAATAAAATAACTTAGAGAATATTGAATTTATCTATTCTCACTCACACTAACTACGATAATTGTAACACACAACCAGAAAAGTATTACGCAATATCGCAAGTCGTAACGCTCTTTATCGGACGCCGGCGACAGAAGGAATAATAATGGTATTCCTTCGTCTCTATGCTCAGCTTCATCTCTCGTGCTGTACGCTGCGCGCGCCGCAAGAGAGAGACAAACGATCCTAAACGGACCCAAGCTCAGCTACTCGAGTCAAGCTGCTCGCTAGCTAGCTATATGTATGCACAGTATACGTGCTATAGAGATTCGCACGTGTGTGCCAACGATTTTGGGTTATGCTTTTAAATATTTGACTCGCGTGGTCTGCTTTCTGTCTTGCCCGTAGTTAGATGCTCCCTTTTGTCGGCTATATGCGCGACAAATATACATATAAGTAATATGGCCAATCTGCCATGTTACAATCCCCCCCCCACCACACGGAAGTATACGGTGGAACCGGATACTTTCGTCAAACGCAAAAAAAAGCATAAGTTAAACTAAAACAAAAAAGAAAATTTATATTTGAAAAAGTATTAAAGCTTAAACTAAGATAACCGGTGTCATCTGCAGCGGTGTGAAATGTATCTATAAACTTCTTCTTCTGCTGTATCTGCTGACTTTTAGCTAAATTAGGTGTAAGTGTTACACGCTGGATATGAGAATGCTTATTGTAAAACGACGCGCTTGGCTTATCCATATATTATATACAAAAATTAGAAATCTTAAAACTAGTCATCTTAAAGCTAAAGAAAATAACACTCATAGCCCAGTCTTACATGTATTTCATTCATACACACACCAAAAAAAAATATTACCATTACATTTTGCATAACAAAAGTTGAAATTAAAAATAAAAAATGAAAATTTTAGTGTTTTTACTCACTGAAAGGTGATTGTAACATGGCAGATTGGCCATATTACTTTTATGTATATTTGTGGCGCATATAGCCGACAGAAGGGAGCATCTAGCTACGGGCAAGACGGAAAGCAGACCACGCGAGTCAAATATTTAAGAGCATAACCCAAAATCGTTGGCACACACGTGCGAATTTATAAAGCACGTATAATGTGCACTGAGATAGCTAGCGAGCAGCTTGACTCGAGTAGCTGAGCTTGGGTCCGTTTAGGATCGTTTGTCTCTCTCTTGCGGCGCGCGCAGCGTACAGCAAGAGAGATGAAGCTGAGCATAGACGAGAAGGAATACCATTATTATTCCTTCTGTCGCCGGCGTCCGATAAAGAGCGTTTCGGCTTGCGATATCGAGTAGTATTAATTTTGTGCGTGCGAATATCGTAAGCTTGAGTGAGCGAGAATAGATAAATTCACTATTCTCAAAGTTATTTTATTGTGCTCAAAATTGTTGCGAGTGCACGATTGCTAATTAAACTTATATAATTTATTTTTGTCTTTTACGACGTGTGTGCCGGGCGATCGCGTGCGCGTTGTATTGCATATATTCCCTTCGTGCTTTTCTAATTCTTTCATTTCTTGTGTGTTTATTGCTCGTGTCCCTTTTAGCTTACGTTTTTGTAATATTTGCTTTTCGTCGTGTTAATAGTTATTTAATTAGAGCAAGCGGCGTCGCGTACGCTATACGCGGCTGGCGTCCATTTTGAGCGAGCGTACTATTACTGTACATATTTCTTAAATAAAGTTCCTCTTTTTGTTACTGATTTAATTACAGCTTATATATATATTTTTATAAATTAGTGCAATTTCCTGATCCCCAGGGTTGTCACAACTACCATTGAAACATGAGACTTTTTGAATTAAAAAATAAGCGGACACCGGGCGCGAACCCCGCTCCTCGAGATCTCCAGGCACGAGCTCTATTCACCGAGCCAATGCCGCACTGCTATATACAAGTTAAAATCCTACTTATAAGGCTCTTCGCCGGTATAGTAGGTATCTATGTACAAATATAACATGTGGATGGAAAATCCACCATGTTACAATCCCCCCCACCACACGAAAGTACTTCGGTGGAACCGATAATTTCGTCATACTTGCTCTGCTCGCTCTGCTCTCCTCCCCCCCCACACGAAAGTACTTCGGTGGAACCGATAATTTCGTCATAACTGCTACTGCTACTTGCTCTGCTCGCTCTGCACGCTCTGCTCGCTCTGCTTAATGCTAATAACTTAATGCTAAATTTTAAAATGCTCTATAGTTGCTCCAGTGGGTTATTTTGTTGGGCGCCATTGAAACATGAGACTTTTTGAATTAAAAAATAAGCGGACACCGGGCGCGAACCCCGCTCCTCGAGATCTCCAGGCACGAGCTCTATTCACCGAGCCAATGCCGCACTGCTATATACAAGTTAAAATCCTACATATAAGGCTCTTCGCCGGTATAGTAGGTATCTATGTACAAATATAACATGTGGATGGAAAATCCACCATGTTACATGCTAAAGTAGAAATTGAATCAAATTAGTTGAGAATTTTAAAAGTTATTGTTCAGCGGTAAATACTAAGTCTAAATTGGAGTTACCATAAATGGTATTGATTATGGATTGTTACCATTAGTTACTCTGCCACAGATGGTAACGGATAATTACAGAGTTCGGTTATCATGTCGGTAATTTTAGAGCTTTTATCGACCGGAGATTTTTATAAAGGTTATTTCAGTCTTAGCGCGAAGATTTAATATAATTGTATACTATTCAACTATTTAAACTAATTTAATTTCATGAAAGTTTCTTAAAATTTTAAGTTGATGTTTAGGTTTTAAAAAAAAATGTTTGGAGTGCTGCATGACAACAACTCTGCGTGTTCTATTAAGTAGTATTTAAGGTCGAATTAATCAATTTATGCTTAGTTTATTGTGATTCTAGTCACGTCATCACTTTGTACGCATAAGGTTAATGCTGAAATTGAGTTTTGATACATACATTATTTAAAAAATAGAAATTGGCAATTATTAGATTTATTTGCCAGCCTTATTTATTAATCGTACGAATTGCTATTATTTATTAGAAATATTTTAGACAAGTGCTTGCGAACTAGCGAGCACTGTGTTTATCTACGGATAATTCACTGTTTATTTAAAAGTGTCGCATTTGATTTAAATCTTTACATTTATTCTATTAATGAATGCGAGCAAATTTGTATGCATTTTTTTTTATCTTAAATTTAATAACTTTGAAACTAATTATATTTTCAATTTATTCTTAAATTAATTGGACTAACTATCGTACGATTCGCATGTAGAGATTTTTCCTTATTTTCGAAATTTCTTATTATTATATTTTAGTGCATATAAAATTCCTTTCTTATTTTATGAAGTTTTATCATTTTTGTTGGTGCATGGCGAGAAAGTCAATTCGATTAGATTAATCCTTAAATATTTTACTTAATTACTGCCAATGCTTCCCCTCAGAGGACAAGGCTAGCACCTTAGATGAAAAAGAAGCGTCAACAGAAAAACTCACTGGTCAAAATTCAAAAGAAAATAATATAGAATTTCAAGACGAGAATTTCTCACCATGCTTGCTACAGGTTACCTATATTATTTTTAAAATTCTCATGTGGTGAACGCAACTACGGATTTTTTTTACATAGACACTAGTTCTCGAGTGTCTGGTATTTTTTTTCATTTCAGTTGTTTAGTTCGCATCTTGCAGGTTTCTAAATTAACTGTGTAAAAGCATTAAGTTAGTTAGATAAGAGAATATCCAATTATACTCTTCTGCAATTTAACACGAAACTCGTGGTTATATTATTTGATTCTTGGTAAAGATGAATCCCCCCTTCCAGTGACCAAAATCCCGCCGTGTGAACGCATTAGATTTTTCAAAGTTTGTAATTACAGATCTTTTGTTTTCAGTCCCCTCTTTAACGATAAGTTTTTTGGTTTTATGTGAATGTTTTAATAAAACAACTTATTTACGGTCAAAATGTGAAATTTTTATATTTTATGTTTAATATTGTCAATAATGTTTTTGTCTATTTAAATTTATTAGTTTAAATAGGTAAAGAAAGTAAAAAAACTTTTTAATTTTTGGAAGATTCATGTTTTCCCAAATTTCTAAGCAAAACATTCATTATAATATACTCCTTCATTTATTATTTGTTAAAGGGGTTTTATTTTCTTGAAATGGAATTTAGTAAATATTTATATTTTATATTTCTGTTGCGAGTTTTATATGTTGTTTTCTCAAAAATTTATTTATTAAAAATTAATTGTATTTGGTTCTTATTGGAATAATTTGCAATTGTACAATTTGTGAAAAGATTTTTATGTTCTAATTTTAAAAATTATCCATCGAATAATGAGGACGCCGTACAAGAAACTAGAGAAATTTTATAGAGATAAGTTTAAATAATATTTAATAATCATTTTTCTCATGACATGCAAATTATTTAATTTAAAATAGAGTGATTATTGCAACTCTTGTACTTAATTTCAACAAGTTTATACTCATTGTAATTAATTAAGTTGAATTTTTGTTATGGTTTTCATTTTAGTTTTATTAATAATTAATGAGCGTGTAAATTAAAACCTTGAATTTATTAAAAGAATTGAATTAATGGAATTTATTCTAAATTAATATTTTATGTGCACAATGAATCATATCATATTCTATTAATTTCTAAGTTTGAAGTTACATTATTTAGTTTAAAAATATTGTGAAGGGACTTTCCCCGGGGCTTTTCTAATCCGGAACAATTCATTAACAAAATTATGGCGGAAAACAATATGTTATCAAAATTAAATTATTAGGAATAAAAAACGGTTTTAATTTCGAGTAAAAGATTTCACACATCCTTCATCTAGATACTATAAAGCAGAGATGCTTTTAAGCTTAGAGCGTACTGTAGGCGCAAGCCAGCATGACGTCACTTTGCTTCGGACTCGAGCTGCTTGAACAGAGCACGCTAGCACATACAACGTATACTTCAACGTAGAGATTGAAGTGTGCGTTATCGCGCGCATAGAATTACAGTCTCACTGTTGGAGAGCATGTACGTTTTACGCTTGCTTGGTTTTATTCCTAGATATCATTTTTAAATCTTAACATCGATGAATTTGTTTTATTTAACGATGTCTCTTTATTCGAGTTAAATATTTATATAATTTATGCTTATTATTTTTGATGTAAAAGTTTTATCAAATTTGTAGTTTTTACATATTTTCGTACTTAAAAATAATTTTAACTTTTATTAGCATTTTAAAATTATTGTTGTTACATTTTACTTGGATTATTTTTGAGTTGAATTGATTTCTTTGAGTTTTTAATTATGTTTTGACCATAATTTATCAAAGAAATTTTAAAAATGTAAATGATTGATTTAACTAGATTAACTACTATGTTAACATTATTGCTTTGTAACCTTTATTCTTTAATTAAACTGTGATCGGAAATTTTTTTTTTTTAAATGTTTTGAAAAATTTTGAAATATAGTTTAATAAAAATGATTAGTTATACACAATGTTAAAACATTTTCCACGGATTTTGGAAGTATATATATAAGGAATGTTTTGAAAATTCAAAATTAGAACATCGTTTTCTTTTTCTTTGTTTCTTTTTATTTAAAAGTATTTTCAACAACTTATTTTAGAGATATTTTGATGACAAAAATTTTATTTCTATTTCCGATAATTAAATCATAAAAATATTAAGGGCTTTGTTTCGTTTTAATATTAGCATTTCTTTTCGCACGCGTGGTGGTTATATTTGAAGATTTTTTTTCAGTTTAACTGCTAGGATTAAATTGACGTTTATTCCGAGTAGTAAAGATAATAAGCAAGCCGATATTTTTGTAGTTGCAAACTCGAGCCGTTGTTTTAGGATTCGGTTTTCGTTTAGGCGAGTAACAATATACTTTTACGACTTGGAACTTTTTATCGCGTACGCTTAGCAAGTTTGAAACTCATTGTGATATTTCATACGTTTTGTTGATTTTTTTAAAAAATTAAAAAAATTTTTTTTTTAATTAGTATCTTTTTAATTCATATTAGTTATAAGCTGCTAGAATTTTTATCAAAATTGTAAATTTTTAGGATTCATAAATACTAAATTTCGATGTTTTATTCATGAAGTTTTTTTTTATTTAAAAAAAAAAAAAATTATTATACGGTAGAAAGTGTGAATTTTATTATATTTAGATATATTTATTTCAATTACACATTTGTTAAAAAAAAAATATTTTTTAGTAAAACGAGGTTAAAATGATTGTGTTTTCCATTTTTTTCCAAATTTAATTTTATAACTATTTTAACCGTTATTATAGTAATATTTGTTTAGAAGAATTTAAAACTTTATTACGTTTGATTTAAAAATTTGTATTTTAAAATTTGAATTTACTAATTTCACAGAGGTCTGGTCACTAGGAACGGAAGGGACCCACCTCCCCCAATACTAGTGCATCCTTATATAGAAAAATGTTGGAAATTTGAAAAACTTCTTATTACAATTACATTATTTTTAGGAATTTTAATGATATTTCAAAAGGGCAGTGATTGGGAGTTCGCAAAACCACATGCTTTCACACAGAATTCCTATGCTTTATTTCAAGCTTATAAATCTATGCTAACTAAGCATTTTATATCTGCCTACCTACTACCTGTACTTTACAATGCGGAGGCTCAAGGTTAACACTCATAAGAGTTAGTACCCTTATTAGCACTCAAAAATGCCGAATGTTACTTCTATTATTCTAGATATTTTAAGATATTTAATTTTATGATAATGTGATTTGCAAAAACAAACAAAAAAAATGGTTTTCAGTTCTTCCCTCTGGGCTAAAGGAAAATTCCATTTCAAAACAATTACAATGAAGTTACTGTTTTAGTTTAACAAACGTATTTTAATCGTTAAAATTAATTCTATTAATTTATCTTGGGAAAATCGCACCCTTTTAATTTTTCTCTTATTTGCATTATTGTTTAAATAATAAAAAAAAATTTAAATAGTATAAGGAAACACAACAACTGTAATAATTTGTAATTATTTAATTGTTTTATTACTGTTTAAAATCAGTGTATTTAGTTATTAAGAGGGTATATCAGTGTATTAATTAATTTAATTAAAGTGTAAAGAAAAATTTTATAGGATATTAAAAAGATGCGAAAAAAAAGAAATTCATTCAACAAAAAAAATTATTATATGTAAAAGTTTTAAAATTTTTCTTCTAGTCATATTATTTAATCATCATTTAGACACGCTTGCGTTTGTACGTGTTCGGAACACATTGTATTTATCTCGCAGTTATATTTCTCACGTCACATTTTACTATTTGCTGACTCGTGTGAGACCAACAAAGATCAGTTCTGAGTAGCCGGGATATTTATGTAATGAGATATTCTTAAGCTTCAAACTCGAACTCGATATTTTTATTTTTCACACGACCGGATGTAACTGTATATTCGGCTACACGAAGCTACGTGAAAATACGTTATTGTTTAACGCACATGCACTGCATGACGCAACGGCATTCACAATAAGAAAACTTTGGTTTATGTTCGCACGGTAAGCTGAAAAGAATGTTTTATAATTTGGGTTGATTTCAATTTATTTAACTTTGAACAAATTTTCCTTTTAATAAAAAAAATTTTCAATCTTAATGAATTGCGATCTTTACTTTTATTGAAAATTGATTATTTATACTAAATGACAAATTACGTATTGTTCTTAATTATCAAATTTTTATTTAAATACTCAAAGATTATTATATTGTTGAATTTCTTCTTTAGTTTTATGTTAAGGTTGAAATTAGAAAAATTGATTTTTTATTTATTTAATTTGATTTAAACGGCACAGAGAATTTATTATTAAAATTTTGTTAAAATTTAACAATTTCGCATTTTATTATTACTATTTAAAATATTATAGGTTTTATTATAGTTGGTTCTTTTTCCAAAAAAATTTTCTACCTCCAGAGGGAAAGTTTTATTAGCTGTAAGTATGTTTTTCGTTTTATAGTTTTGTTGAGCTGTCTTAAACTGCTCTAAAACGAAAATCCCTTCTTCCTTTAGAAAAGAAAAATCTTTAATAGTATAAGTTTAGGGTTTTTCCTTGAACCCTCGCACCAAAAGCAGGCAGACCGGATTTTCTTAAGTATTATTTTTATTATTACTACGCCAACAAAAAAAAAAAAAATTTTTAGTAAAGGTTATTATTTATTATATATAAAGCTTCGCATCTATATAACTTCTCTATTGACACGAACTTTCGATTGTATCATTTTTTCCTGTTTACCACAAAAATTGTTCTACATTGTCGTTTCTTACTTCTGCTTAATTTTCCCCGCACGGAAAAATTAGATACTTAAAATAATTAAATTTTCGTTGAAATAGTTTGAGTTCATATTTTTTTTACAACTCTATGATTTTAAAGAAAATATTCTTTAAATCATTTTTCCCTTGGTATATATTTTTTAAAATCCTTGTTCCCTTGCGGAAACACTCTCTTGATTCCTGCCTCAATTTTCTACCTTAGAGAAAATTAAGCATTTTATAATTAAGGGATTTTTGGAATCAACCATGATGATTCCTTCGCGAACGCAGCTGGGTCAGAAAAATTTCGTTTTATAAAATTTCGTTGCTAGTTTCTTTTTCTGTTTTAAAATTTTTTTTATTTGGGTCAGATCGCGTAGTTTAGCGCAGGTTAACGTACGGAAGGCAAATGATTTTGTTTTATTAATAAAAAATAATTGTGTTAAAAATGGGAAATAAAAATTTTTAATTTTCGCGATATTTCTGTTCAAATCCATGATCCACCTGAAAATTTTTTTAGAACGAGGGGAGATCCCAATTCGTTCACTTCCCTTGGTTTTATCGCGGCCTATCTTGATCGAACTATTGGTTCCGGCAACTACTAAGTGATGGGCCTACTCATCACTGTTCGTACCCTTCCGCAATAGCCGATATGGCTAGAATTGTGGATAAAAAAAAAGAAAGTACATATTCATTAAGTATATATGTATATATATATATATATATATTATATAATTATATGTATGTATATCAAAATTTATTATGTTAATAATAAAATAAACTACAGTAGGCTCGTGGGTTCGAGTCCCGACCGTACTAAAAGAAAAAGAAAATTGAGACAGCAATCAAGAGTACTTATAACAAACAAGGAAAAAGAAAACCTCATGAAATTGCCAGAAATTTATTTATTTTTTTTTAAATTTTAGCGATTAAAATTAAACAGCTTGTACCAATAAAGTTGCAGACTCATAATAAGAGAATGAAAATCTAAAATTCATTGGTAAAGGAAAAATAACATTTCTTTCTTCCTTGCTTTTTCCTTAACAAACAACCAAAATCTGCCATATCTCCAAGTGCTCATTTCAAGCCTGTTTTAACAGTATGCGACGGCCGTCGCTTTCCGTCGGTACACTGCAAATTCAAGTGTGTTACTTTAACACATTTAAACACATAAATTCGAACGTACAATACGTGTAATAAATTGGAATACATTCAAATTAAAACTTAGTTTTATGGGAGTTTCTATTTTCGTTGTGGAACTTTTCCTGTTTCTTTTCCTGATTTTAATGTACAATTAATTTAAGGATTAACCTATTAAAATTACATCGCCTGTTAAAACGCTTAAAAATAATTTTCGACCTGACTCGGGCGCGAACTCACGACCTACGAGATGCGAGGCATCGACGCTACCTATTACGCTACAAAACGCTTGTTATAAATTATGATAATTTACCATATTTATGGTTTATTAATATAACAATTTCAATATTTTAAACACTTCCAAATTTAAATGGAATGAATAATAATAATCATGCGACGTAAAATTATCACCACCATAAATAGATGCAGGTCTGATCATTACAACCTGTCGTATTCTTTAGCAAAAGTAAATATTGTAAGCGACCCAAAATGTGAATGCGGTCACATTAAACAAGACCTAGATCACATTCTATGGAACTGTCCGCTATATAACCATCAGAGAATCGAATTTCTTGTAAAACTTAAAAAGCTCGACTACAAACTACCGATATCAAGTGATGTACTACTCGCAACTCCAAACAGAACACTATGTACAACTATATTTTCATACTTACAAAAATGTAAAATAAACTTGTAATTTTGTAACACATTGTAACCAAGATTGTTGCAGCAAAATAACTTCTTTATGGAAGTTAAAATTGCTTTAAATAAATAAAAAAAAAAAATAATCATGAGCAATCAATAACAGTTCAGAGAAAATGAGATCTATAGAGTAGTTTTTCTTGTATAATAAAAATGAATTTAATTTTTCATCAAACGGCAGTTATTTTTACAACAATACACGTGTATGAAAATTGATTATTTTCTTATGAAAAGAAGATCTAATTCTTTATTTATTAATGCACGCATCTTAACAGTTAAAACCTCACATTTTTTTAAAATTTTCTGGTTTATTTAATTCTAAACATTCAGTATGAATGAAATATAAGAAATAAGAAAATAAATAACTAGTTAATAAGTGTTATGAGAAAATTTTTAATAATAAATACAATGACTATAATAAAAGACCATTTTTGTGATTTTTTTTTCAACATAAACAATCTTGATCTTAATTAATTTGAAGAAACATTAATATAACACTCAAATTCGATTCAACTGAAGCTGAGGGTTGGCAAAAACGAGTATCAGAAAATGTGTACACTGAGAAAAATGACTCCTTACATCAAAGAAATAATTCATTCTATGTACAAAAATAGACATGCTTTGGGTTAAAGTATGCATTTCTTAACAGTTAAGAAATAAGTTTTCGAGATTTTTTTTTTTAAAAAAAACGAGAGCGACAGTTGATCTGGAGGGTACTGTGTTTTCTCTCTTTTCTTTAATGCTATGATTGCTTGATTTTTGTTTTTGCTTTTCTTATTTTCTTAACAAAGAATGATATACATGATTTAAACAATTAAATAGAACAACAAAAAAATATTAAATCTTAAATTCCTTCAATTTTCATTCATCTGCATAGAAATGGCCTCACTCCTGTTTTACAGTATTATTGGATGTTAGTTAATTAATCAATAATTAATTAATAATAACTAATTATTAAATTGTGAAATAAGGTAAATAATAATAAAAAAAAATTATTTTAAGCAAAATTGAATGTTACTATAAAAACTGTACTCAAAATAAGTGATTATTATATTAATTCTTAATAAAATAAATCCAGCTATCAATTCGCTTAGAGTATAGTGAATAAAGAAGGAAATTTAAACTATAAGCTGATACATCAATATTTCTTTTTACTGGTTACATTTCATATACATATTTTATGTAATATTCTAAAATAATTAAAAAAAATAGTAATAATTAATTTTCTACATTGTAAATATCAAACTAAATAAAAATAATTATTGATGGATCAACCCTTTCAGTTAGCAAAATTTCTATTAGTGCTATTTTTAAATTATAAAATACACAAATATATAAGAATGCATTTTTTTTTTTTAAATATTTAATAAAGTAATAAGTAACTTTTTCTTATGCACGGTGGCAAAATCTATTAATTATTAGTAGCTTGGATTTAACTGATTTCTGAATATAGATATGTTTTACGTGAAATTTTCAAACAAAATGTTACGATTAATTTTCTTTAGAAATAAATACCTTTTAGAAAATAAAATCAGAAATTAAATGTGGAAAATAATACTTGGCAAAAAAAAAATAGGTTGTATCCTACATCCCAACAAGCAAACGGTGTCAAAGAGAGAATAAAAAAAAAGAACTCCCCATGTATACCTTCATAAACCAAAGCATCAATAAAGAGCTCTTAATGATTGCTTTGTTTATTCGCGAATGTCCGACCACTTTAGCTCCTAAAGCACCCATAAAGCACCCTTAAACAATTCCTTTCATTGAATCTCATTCTCAAAATACTTTTTTTAATCATCAAATTATAAATAATCCTTCTATTCTACATGATTATGAAAAACAAAAAATGTTATGATTAATTAAAAATAAGCTATTAACTTTAAAAAAAAAAATTATTTGTTCGAGATTCGAACCACGGTTCTTGAGGATGTCAAACAAAACAAAAAAAATAAAAAAAAACTGTTGCCCATGACTTAGCCGACTTGGCTACCAACTCATCTGTTAATAAATTCTCGAAACTTGTACATGTTCATTGGTATAAGCATAAGAAATGTTAGTAAACTTGTTAATTAATTATCCATGGTTAATAATATTAGCCAAACTACATTTTTATTTGAATAATTTAAATAAAAATTCACTAAATATTCAAGAGATACCTTAATTTAATAAAAGAAATTTTTTGTGAAGTCATGGTTAATTTAATTTAAATTGAAGAATGTTTAGATATTTGTTTAAATTCTCAAAATAAGAATTTATTTAAAACACACTTAAAATATTTATATATTTTGTTTCATAAAATGTTAACAATTTTTTCGTTTAAAATAGATAAAAATATTCAAATTATTAAATGATTAATTAAATTGAATTTTTCCAATTTATAAAATTATCAGGAATTTCAAGTTTTCAATTTTGAATTTCAAGAAAATCAAAATTAAAAATAATTTTAAAACAATCTGAAAAGCGATAAAATATCCGTTACATCTTTCGATTTTTGAAAGTGACTAAGTTACTAGAAAATCAGTGTTTCAAAAGTAAACTTTTGACCACTTTATGAATACTTTGGATTATGATTACTTTTTCAAAAAAAGAATTCTTTATGAATACTTTCTTAACCCTTTTAAAATATTTATAAAGATACGTTGAAGAGTTATTTTTCATTTAAATTTTGTGGAAGAATACTTTGTGAATACTTCACGAGTACTTTATTAATATATTTTATTAACTTCAGAGCGGACACTCGCGAACCCCTAAAGAATTCCTTTTTCCAGATGTGTGCTTATTGGAATGTCTTTCCCCAAAAAAAAAAAAAATTATTCTTATTATTAAAAGTTAATTACTAATGAAAAATGGATTTAAAGTTGATCTATAAAAGGGATAAAATTATATGAACTAAAGTTAATTTGGACATTTTGTACACCTACTATTCAGATTCCTCCCTCTCCGTTCTGTGATCGAATGCTCATATATAAACTTTTAGTTCTTAATAATTAAGAATTGTATTTTTTTTACAGCAAAGAATATGAAAACTAAAACCTACAGATACGCGGTTCATCAACTGCAAGTCATTTCCCCCCCCCCCCTCAGTATATGAAAACTTTATTTAAATTTCCTGTTAAATGATAAAATATCATCGTTATTCACATTCTTTTCTTAAAATACACTTCATTTATCAATAGCATTCTTACTCGCTACTAGGCCGTCGGTCCGGTACCGTCGCTGAACGCATACGCGCCGGCGTACTGTCGTACGCAGGACTATCGAAGGATGTTAATCTTTCGACAATCTTTTTACCGAATCAGGCCCCACGTTGGGCGCTATGTATTAGGGCAGCCTCTTTTTAAAAGGTTTTACCCTCACAAAAAAAAGGACGACCCCATTATTCTTATATCTAAAAACTATCACACTAAGAAAAAAAATAAAGGAATTAATCACGTAAATAAGTTTCCTGATTAATTAAATGAATTTTGGACTCCTAAATTTTTATGCGTTGTTCAATCTCATTCGAAGAGAACGGTTATATATATATATAGTAAATAATTTTAAGAACAAGAAGAAAAATAGACCTTATTTAATATTTATTTTAGTCTTTGCTTTGTTTGGAAAAATTTTAATTATTTCTCATTTTTAAAAAAAAATTGCACATTGGACACAATTAAATATTCAGTAATTTAGGTAAATATAAAAAGAAAAGTTCTTTGTAAAGCGACGAAAAACATGTGAATTTTTGTAATAATTGGAAAACGTTGTGCCTTGGTTACATAAATTTTTCACTTTATAAAAAGTATAAAATTCACAGCAAACACGGATATGAAACGAAAAAAAACGAAATAAAATAAAAATTTAGAGATTAATAAATAAAAGTTGGAAATCATTATAAATATAAAGCAAAATGATTAATTAAAGGCACAATCTCATCCGTATACCGCAAATACATGTTAGAGCTTTCCTTTTTAATACTTGGCAATTTATAGTAATTCGCAATAAAATTATTTCATTAATAGAAATAAATTTATCGTAATTAATCTCTTACTATATTAGATGTAACAAGCAGTCACTCACAATAAGTACAAAAATGTAAAGTGTGTAATTTTAATACATGTAAGGAAAAATAAAATAAAAGAAAACACGATGAATTTTATATAGATTATATTCTATGTAAATATTACTTAACCATAAAAATATTAATGCACAAAAAAATTACTACGTACATTTATTTGGAAATAATTTTTAAATTTTGCTAATTTTAACTTTAAATCTGTCTTTTAAAAATAACTTATTTAAAAATGTGAATTTTGTTAGGTTCGCCTGATTGAACAATTTCGTGTACTTATCTTTTCTTATGGTGAACAATATGTTGGCCGGCATGGCAGCATTGCCGGCTTTCCTGGGTGCTGCTACCCTTGCTCGCCGTCTCCAGCTGCTTCCTCTCAGATGTTGAAACCAACACACTCCCGGGCGGGTTACATAGAAATTTTATCCGGGTAAAATTCGCAAAACACTAAACTCTCTTAATAAAAATAATAAAACACTAATTAGATTTCTCTCATGGTTGAAGAGCATGAGAGAAAATAAAAAAAATGACAAAAAAAAAATTTGGATAATGAATTAAAAGAAAGAAAAAACACCACTTAACGTTTTACATTAGAGGAGGAAGCTGCGCGAGCGTCTCTCCTCTCGCTCTTGCCCCTAGGGCCTGTCCCGCGCGTCTGCTTCATGAGCGACCGTCAGTTGAAGCAAAAACTTCAAATCTTAATTCATGAAGAGTGGGAAGAAAGCGCGAAGAAAAGAGAGGTGAGACTCTCTCTCTCTGTCGCATCCCATCAATCACTCAGAGGGACTTGCTGTTGCATTCCCCACTATCCAAGCAACGAGAGCGAAAAGAGTGGAGCGAACAACAAGCTCCGTTGACGGTTAGGCCGTCGAATTCCCGGAAAACCGATATAGTGTAAAAATGAAAGTGGCCTTGCTAGTTTAAGACCTCCTTCTTTTTAACATGAAGCATGATTTTAAAAATTATTGAACCGTATTTAAAAAGAAAATTGTGTCACCTAACACAAATCAAAGGATAAATTACTCGATCAAAATTCTGCTCAATTTAGTTAAGGAATTTAAGCGACCCACTTAGTAATAAATTTAATTTACTGTTTAGAACTTTAAGATTAAACCAAAATAATAAGCTTTAAAATTGAATTTTATTCGGTTTTAACTAGTTATTTAAAATTTAATTAGCTTTGATTCTAAATTAGTTTGATTGGTCAACTAGAATTTGACAAGATTGAGAAAAGAATTTTCAATTATTTAATATTTGTTGTAGTTATTATTTGCACTAATTGAGACCCAGATTCAATAATCAATTCATAATCTCAACAACCCTGGTAGAAAAAAGCCTGGATTTACGGTGTCATTATGGTGTATTTTATGGTTTGCAACCATAATATGGCCACAAACCCAGTCTTATTTCGACGGAATATGGCCAGCTTATGGACTTGACAAGGCTACAAACCCAGTCTTATTTTGACGGAATATGGTCAGCTTATGGACTTGACAAGGAATACAAATTTATAATTTTGAAAAGATAATTAAAATTTTGGAATAATAATTAAGGAAATTATAATTTAGAATTATCAGAAAATGATTCATTTTAATAAATTATCATCATATATTATTCATTTTTATAAACTATTTATTTTTATAATTAACAATAACACATTAAAGTTTCATTTATAAAGTTATAGTTAATGGTCTGACATTATTTACAATTAATAACAATTACTTGTTAGTATATCACTCGAATAGACAAAGGTTATAATGAACAATACAAACTTTATAGGTTATGATTTATTTTAAAAATAAATTTAGTGTTAATATAAATTAATGAGATATTAGTATTATTTAATATTAATTGTAGTTACACTCATATAAAATATCAATTAATTAAGAACTTAAGGTATCAAGCCCAAATTCAAGCCTAAAATAAAAATTAAATTTAAATGTCATAATAATTTTTTTATAATAATATTATTTAAAAAAGTTTTTTTTACCTTAGATATATAAAATATAAGACTTTGGCCCATGAATAATTTTAAATAATCTCATGAAATGATTAAAATTCTTTCTTTTATTCGAACACTTGATTTTGGGGGTCACTGCAAGCTTCCTCAGCCAATTTTCAACGAATTGACTTCAAAATTTCCAGAGATCTTTAATTAATATGTATTCACAAAATAACACTTTTATTTAAAAGAAAAAGAAAAAGAATTTAAAAGTTTGTCGAACAATTGGTTAAAAATTAACTGAGAAAGCTTACGACAACCACCAAATTGAAGAAATCACATTTTTGACTAATCAAAAGGATTTTAAGCATTGAATGAGATATTTTAAAATTATTTATAGACTTTGTAAATAAATTTAGAATATTCTGTCTATTATAATATCAATACAGATCCATGTAATGTAGGTTGTATTGTAATTTCACTTTAAAGGAGTTGGTGGCAAGTTTAATTTTTGGTCTAGCGACAACTAAAATATTTAATAATACACATGTTAGAATATTCTTTTTAAAATTATGGCACTCAAAGTTCTAAAATTTTGCAAATAATTTTAAAATGTCCTACTGTAACATAATGTCAATGCAAATCAATGTAATCTAGGTTGTATAATAAAACATAACATTGAATTCTATAGTTTGAAAAGAAGTATAGTCTGGTACGTATAATATGAAAGGACTCATCATAGACTAAATCAAATATAAAACTGCTTACCAACTTTTTAAATCAAAACAACAGTACAATATAAATTACATTCATATGAATTGATACCATGTTCGAGGAAGATATTTTAAAGCAAAATACAGAGTATCATAGCTTTAAGTACTATAGTTAAAAAAAATCTAACAAGTACCACATGAAACATTTCATTCGACATGGACTAAAAATGAAACTGGCCATCAAGTTGTTTAAAGTGATATTATAATTTCGTTTTCACTTATTTGTTTTTAAAATTATAGCATTTACAATCATGAAATTTTGTAAATAACTTTAGAATGTTTTGTCTAGCATAATATCAATATAAATCCATATATTGGGAATTGTATTGTAATTTCACTTTGAAAAAATTGGTGTTAAGTTTCATTTTTGGTTTAGTTACAAACAAAATATTTCATAATACACATATTCGTTTTGAAAGTCTGGTACTCAAAGTTCTAAAATTTTGCAAATAATTTTAAAGTGTCCTGCTATAACATAATGTTAATGCAAGTCAATTAGTTTTATTATATAACATAATATTGAGTTTTTCAACTAACTAACAAAACTTAAGAACTACATTAGCGCGTCTATTTTAAAAGATTAGGGTTAGGTTAAGATGTCGAATATAAAGTCATATCAGAAAATTAGGTTATAATAAAAAAAAATTCATTTGTAATTAAAATCTGAAGAATAGTGAATAAAAAATAATAGAGAAGAATAGAGAAAGTTCACAATTAAAGTTAAACTTGTTATACTATAAATATAAGTTTATTATAGTAGTGCGCACAAATCATACATTAGAATAAGTCCATATTATGGCCAACTTATGGTGAAATTTGACAGTGTAATTACACCGTACAAATATGGCCATATGTTGGTGGACACGCCATAATTTATGCTAAACTTTCTACCAGGGAAGATCATTAATATATTTAAAATTAACCCTTTGGTTACTTAAGATTAAGAAGGAAATTAATTAATTTAGAATTCAAGATTCGACTCAGATTTAAATTTAGACCTTTCCGCATAATAATTAGCACTAAAAATGTCTGAAGTAATTGTAGTCAAGCATCCGGGACTTGGGCGATTGTCCCCGTTACAAATATATCAAATCAGGATTCGACAGATTCATTAACTAATGATAATAACACCCATGCGCAACCTAATAATAAAAACAACGAAAATAGAACGGCTACGAATCTTCTACCCTTCAATTCATTGGATGTTCTTAGTCTATCTAATGATAATAATTTGTTATCAACTAATGATGGACCAAGATGGCGTCGGAGGCGAAAGTGCCTCCCGACAAGTCTAAAGATAAATATTCTAAATGTCATCCTAAACAGAAGTGTACAACTGTAGTGTGCTTAATTTGTGAAAGTGTTTACCATAAAAGTGATTTTGAAAGATTAGATAATATAAAGTATATCAGTAACACCTTGGTAATATGTCCAGATCATGTGGACGAAATAACCTTAACCTCAAAAAATGATAACGTGGAACTAAATGAAAATGCAAAAATATTAATAGCACAAATAAAACTAAAACAAAGAGAAGAAATCAAAAAAGAGATATTAGAAGAAATTTCAGGTCAAGAAGGAGATCATAATGAAACAATTTATGAAAATAACTCAGAATTGGAAAATTTCAAAATAGAAAATACATTATTAAAACAACTTAATAATGAACTTGAAGATAAAAACGCCTTATTAAAAGAACCGCTCGAAAAAGAAAAGAATAGCAACAATATCAATAACAATCATCAATATCAGAAATTGCAATACCAATATCAAAAATCTTATGCAGTAGTGATTACAAACAAGAAACCAATGCAAAAACGCATACCAAAAATTACAGTTAAAAAAACTAAAAAAGAAGGAAAAGTTTCTGCAAAGCATTTTGTTTTACATTACCTAAATAAAGAAAAGAGTATACAAACGAAAAGAATAAGCTATAAAAGTGATGACGAAGTCGTAATAGATTGCATGAATGAGGAAAGTGTAGCTACTGCAGAAAACTTATTAAAACAGAAAACACAAAATAGTTTTAAAGCACAAACAGAACAACTCATGAATCCGAAAATGAAAATTGTTGGAATAGAAAAATTTAATAAGTGTAAAGACGCTGATATTGAAGAAGACATCAATAAAAGAAATTTCAAAAATGACAAATCAGCAAGTTACGCCTGCAAAGTTTTGCATATGTATACCAATAAGACATCTAAAACAGAAACTGCAATAATTGAGGTAACAGCCGAAATTTATAAGAAAATTAAAGAGAACAATGATAAAATTTTTGTGGGACACCAAAGATGTAAGGTCTATGACCTTATTAATGTTAAACCATGCTATAAATGTGGAAGATTTGGACATAGTACAACAAAATGCTACAATGAGGTGGCATGTACGAAATGTGCCGGGAAACATGAGGCGAATCATTGTAATAAAAATATTTTGCAATGTGTTAATTGCATTTACAGCAATAACAAATACCAAGCTAACCATGATACAAATCACTCTGCATGTGATAGTGACACGTGTGCAATATTCAAATCAAAAATAAAATACATAGAACAGACTGATTATCCAATGAAGCCTGTTTTACCGAAATATGATGGTACAGCAGGAAACTACCAAAGAAGATCTACAACTACACAATCGATGACGTCTATACTAGAAGCACTGACGGGAAGCAGAAACAGTTTATTAAGTGACGACTCACCTCGGCATATAAACAATAATAAACGCAATGGCACATAATAATGATATAGATATAGTAGAAAATGAAAAAATTTGTGATAGTCTTGAAACTCTCAATGGATATGTTTGTGATACTAATAATACTTTATGTAAATAGAAGAAGCTTAAACGCAAATTTTGAAAGGTTACAAATGTTGGTTGAGGGTTTGGTGACTAAGCCGAATATAATTGTATGTGCAGAGACATGGAATTTTGAACATTATAAATACTATGGGATAAATGGGTACAAAATATACTACAATAATAGTAGATTAAATAAAGCAGATGGTGTGGTTATGTATATTAGTGAAAACTTGTGTGAGACAACTAGTACAGAGAATTATGGTAAACTAAGTATAATAAATACTAAAATCAAAATGCAAGATAAGGAAAATATAGAAATAAGCGGAATATACAGATCACATGACTTACATAAAACGGAATTTATATTAAATTTAGAAAGATTCTTAAAAACAAAGAAAAATATTAAAAATCATTATATTATTGGGGATTTTAACATCGATATCTTGGAGCAGGACTGTCTCAGTCTTGATTTCCTAAATAATTTCTTAGAAAAAGGATACATACCTTACTTTAATGGTGTAACAAGGCCAAAAGATAACAATTCTGAAGGTTCTTGCATAGATAATGTTTTTATTAAAACAGATGGTAAAAATATTAAATCATACAAATTAAGTCTGGATTTTACAGATCATTTTCCATTAATAGTCACGACTGAAAATATATGTTCTAAAGAAATTGATAAAGTTAATTACAGTAAAATAAGCTATTATAAATTGAAAAATATTGTAAAATCAAAGAACTGGGAATTAATCAAGACTGAGACAAATCCTGATTTAGCTATTGAAATGATAATTAGCGAAATTCAAAATTGTATGAACTTGGAAATAAAGAGTAGTAAAAGTAGGGATAAAAATAAACCAAGAAAATCTTGGATTACTAAAGGAATTATAAAATCATGTAATACAAAAGATAATCTATATAAACAATGGAAAAAAAATCCAAACAACGAAATCTTAAAACAAGATTTCAAAAACTATACGAAAATTTTGAATAATTTAATTAAAGAAGCAAAAATAATATATGAAAGAAAAATAGTTGAAAAGAATAAAAATGATACAAAAAATATATGGAAGTATGTACATGATAAATTAGGTAATAAAAAAAGTAAAAATAACATAAAATATTTGCGTGATGAAAATAACAAAATTATAAATGACAATAAAGAAATGGCCAATTATATAAATAAATATTATAGTGAAATAGGAGAAAAACTAAGCCAAAAAATCGAACAACCTAAAGAAAAAATAATACTGCCACCAATGGTCTCAAACACAATTTATTTAAGACCTATAAACTATTTTGAAGTACATAAGATAATACATAGGTTAAAGGATAAGTCTGATGCAGTTGATAACATAAATATGAAAATATTAAAAGCTATATCTGAAAATATTTCGGAAGTTTTGGCCCATGTTTTCAATCGGTGCATGGAAAAGTCTGTTTGGCCAAAAGTTCTTAAAATAGCAGAAATTATACCGATTTATAAAGCAAATGATAAACATATTGTGTCAAATTACAGACCGATATCACTGATTTCGAATGTGGCTAAGATTTTCGAAAGAATTATCTATAATAGAATATATAATTTTATGCAGAAAAATAAACTGATTAATTTACATCAATTTGGTTTTGTTAAGGGTAAGGGAACCAAAGACGCTTTGAAATATATATCGAATATAATATACAATAAATTAGATAAAAGTGAACCTATAATTGTCACATTTTTGGATTTAGCCAAAGCGTTTGATACGGTTAATTATGAAATACTTCTTGATAAATTGTATAATTATGGTATCAGAGGGAATGCTAACCAACTTCTCAGAAATTACTTAACGAATAGAAAACAATCAGTAAAAATACAGGATTCCAAAAGTGAATATTGTAAAATCCATTCGACCGCGATTTCTTCATAAGGATAGTAAAATCAAAGGTTGTGGGTGATGCGAAGGCGTACTTACAATTTAAGGATTTTGATAATTTAGAGCAACTTTTGAACGATTTAAAAAGAGCCTTCGCACCGACCCAGAACCTACCTCAAGTACAGTCCGATTTAGCACGCGTAACCCAAAAACCAAACGAAAGGGTCTCTGAGTACGGACTCAGGGTAACCAAAATCCTTCAAAAAGCCACCGAATTAATACACGAAAATCACGACGCGTCTATAGCCTAAGGAATGATATTAGGCACGACCAACATTGCCATACAATGTTTCATATTAGAGTTAAATAAAGAAATTTCTCATAGGCTAACAGGTAAAAACCCTTCTACCTTAGAAGACGCAATTAAATTAGCTATTGATGCTGAGCTACATGTAACTCATCGGCAGGAGCTACATGGTGAGGAACCGCTGTCTACTCCCTTGAATGAAAGGGTTTATTCTATTGATCGATCCGAAACCCCCGGTGACTCTCCCAAATCGCAATCTAAATGTTATAACTGCAACGAACCGGGACATTTCCCTCGCGAATGTAGGAGGAAACGAAAAATTTCTGACAACCAACCTCGCTACCTTTGTAAATATTGTAAGAAACCCGAACATACCATAGAATTTTGCAAAAAACTTAAGGGAAAAATAAATAATAATAATTACAGACAAAACCCTTCGCGACCTTTAAACTGGAACGGAGTTCGTCGTGCGGACACGATGGCGAACCCATCACCAAAAATCGAAACAGTGTCCACTATAGAGCCCTCGTCGCAATCAGCCAAGCTCGAGAATCAACCTCCCCAATAGTAACCTTAAGAAGCCCAGATTTACATGCAGAAAATCCTCGTTTCCTTGTAGACACGGGTTCTGAATTGAATTTGTTAAAGCTTAACCTAGTGCGTTATTTAGAACAGATAAATCGCGATAAACTGTATGGGTTAACCGGGATAAACGAGGGCATCGTACAAACCCTAGGTTAGATAATGATAAAATTCGGAAATACAACAAGTAAAATGCATATAGTCCCGCCCAACTTCCCAATAGATTACGATGGCATCCTTGGTGTCGAATTTTTGTGGTCCCAAGAAGCTATGATATCATTTTTGGATAATCAACTAATTTTAGGCCCACGTTATTCCATTCCTTTCATCAATCATAATGTCTTTCACTTACCGGGACGTACCAAAACCCTATGTAGTATTTGTGTTGCTAATTTAGGAAAATCCTATAAATACTTACCTAGATAAGACGTTGGACCGGGAATTTTTGTAGGAGAATGCTTAATTTCGAATAGAGACGGATGGGCCAAACTTTTCATTATAAACACAACAACGGAAAATGTAGAATTAATCATATCACCCGTTACTCTCGAAGATTTTGATAGTACCTTAATACCCGTTCGTTCTATAAAAACCTTAAACAAAAATGATGTCGATATAGAACTTCGTGATAGAATAAATAATATTATAGCTTCCTTAGATCTGGAGGAACTAAATCAAGAAGAAAGGGGAAACATTGTTAGATTAATAACCAAATATCCTTATCAATTTTACTTAAAGGGAGACTAACTAAGTAGTACTTCAGTCGTTAAACACAAAATTCCTACCATCGATAGTACTCCCATTAACATACGTCAATATCGGCACCCTCCCCATTCACGTGACGAAATAAACCGCCAGATCGACGAACTATTAGCTAACGACATCGTAGAAGACTCAGAATCTCCTTATAATTCGGATATAATTCTTATGGATAGTGCCCAAAAAACCAGATTCTAAGGGCAACAAAAGATGGAGGTTGGGGATCGACTTTCACGCGCTAAATGAAAAAACCATTGCCTCTGCATACCCGTTACCCAACATCACCGATATCCTAGATCAACTAAGAAAAAGCAAATATTTTACTATCCTCGACCTAGCTCAAGGATTTCACCGAGTATTACTTGAGCCAGCTGACGCGGAAAAAACCGCCTTTTCGACTCCTTTTCGCTACCTTCAATATAAAAGGATGGCGATGGGTCTAAAAGGGGCGCCATCAACGTTTCAAGCTCTTATGGACAGAGTGTTGATTGGCCTTCAAGGCATCGAGTTATTCGTTTATATGGACGATATCGTCGTATAAGCCGATTCTCTAAAACAACACAAAGAAAAATTAAATAAATTATTCGGCAGATTAAAAACCGCGGGTCTAATTCTTCAACCGGACAAATGCTTGTTTTTACGAAAGGAAGTAGGTTATTTAGGGCATATCATATCTGATCAAGGTGTAAAACCCGACCCTAAAAAGATTCGGGGGGACGAACAGAACCGAGCTTTTGAAAAATTAAAAACTATCCTTTGCACGGAACCTATTTTGCGATTTTCCGACTTTAGCGAACCTTTTGTAGTAACGACCGACGCCTCCGTTTATGCCCTGGGTTGCGTTTTAAGTCAAGGGCCTATAGGAAAGGATTTACCAATTGCTTATGGCTCGAGAACCTTAATAGACGCGGAAAGAAATTATTCTACAACCGAGAAAGAATTACTAGCCGTAGTATACGCCGTAAGACAATTTCGACCTTACCTATATGGAAGAAGATTTACCTTGGTGACGGATCATCGACCTCTAGTTTGGCTTCATAATTTAAAGGATCCCACATCGAGATTAGCACGCTGGGAAATTAATTTAAGTGAATATGACTATGAAGTTGTACATAAAGCAGGGAAAATAAACATGAACGCGGATGCACTGTCGCGTATTCCAGTTCCTGCTTACCCAACATATCCTATCCTCCCAATCCGTGAATCCCTGTTTGATGGTGAAGCGGAAATCTAAAAGGTATTTCTCGCTTCACAATCAACAACCACTCCTGACTCTGGACCTTTCCAAACCTATCCGTTAACCCAGCAACCTTATGAATCCTCGAATAATAATGGCTCGCTTGGACTGATTAAGAAATGTACAAATGGTCTACGAAATGTCTCAGGTTGCAGCGTTCACTCTATCCCAGGCTCTGGGACTTAAGCTTTTTGGGGGGAAGAAATTGAAGTTTGCGCTCAGTCTACCCCAGGCTCTGAAGCTAGCGCCTGTTTAAGAAAAGAAATTGAAGTTTGCGCTCAGTCTACCCCAGGCTTTGGGACTAGCGCCTGTTTAAGAAAAGAAATTGAAGTTTGCGCTCAGTCTACCTTAGGCTCTGGGGCTAGCGCCTGTTTAAGAAAAGAAATTGAAGTTTGCGCTCAGTCTATCCCAGGCTCTGAGACTAGCACTTGTATGGAAATAAATTGACAATCTACGAGACATTTCGAATGGCATCAAAGAGAATCATGACAAAAAATTGCAAAATACGTGGTATAAAAATGATAACAAATTAACAGACATAAAAAGAATGATTGTGAATGAATTTACTTACGAAAATTTTATAATGAGTTTACCCAATAGTGCATTCAGCGATTTGGAGGTCGATAAACCGAAACCCAATCCAATAAAAACTTGTCAAAAAATTGATTTGAGTCAAGTGAATGTTATTGATCATGTTTTGTTCTCTAGAGACCAATTAATAAAGAAACGACATAACTTAGCTCATTTTCTGTCCGCCGATTGTAAGATAACTACCCCTGTGTGTAAGCAATTGGTAGATCTAGGGATGACCCACACAGCATGGAAGATTTGGAATATTTCCGGAATATTCCTATGTCCGCGAAAAACCCATGTAAAAATCTTTCATGAAATGTTTGAAATGTTTTTACATGGGTTTCTCGCGGACATAGGAATATTCCGGAAATATTCCAAATCTTCCATGCTGTGTGGGGATAGATATAGATAGATTAGAGGAGCAAAATATCGGAGTAGGTGCTATCACGCAAACGGTATTGGCTAACGGGAAAATTATCTATTCTTTATTTGTTACGGAAAAAGCCAAGGAAACGCCCACGAGTGCTATAATAGTAGAATGTCTAAGCTCTTTGCGCGACGCGATGACAGCGGGAAGAATAAAAACGGTTTGCATCGCGAAAACGGGAGACGTTTTAGGAAAAGTACATTGGTTACTAATCGAAGTTTTCCTTCGCGAAGGTTGGAAAAATAGAAATGTTCAAGTCACTGTTTGCACCGGTGAAGTCATTACGCCATCAGATGAAAATAAATTAAGTATCATTATAGAAGCACATGACTGAATTGTTGGCGGACATAAGGGAACTTTTAAAACTTACGCACGAATTCGTGAACGGTATTACTGGCCGGGAATGAAGGAAGATGTTTTCGAATATGTTCGCACGTGTGAAGAGTGCCAAAAGAAAAAGCTAACCCGGGTTAAAACCAAGCAACCAATGATCTTAACTACGACCCCCACAGAAGCATTTGAAATCTTAGAAATGGATATCGTAGGACCCCTGCCCGTCACTGTCGCTGGTCATAAATACATATTAACTCTTCAATGTAATCGAACTAAATATTCCGATGCCATACCACTTGTCGATACTACCACCGAAATAATGGCTACAGTTTTTGTTCATGATTTTATATATCGCTTTGGTTGTCCTAAAATAATTAAAACGGATCAAGGGTCCAACTTTCAAAGTCAATTACTAGCTAAGGTCGCTAAAATTTTGAAAATTAAACAATTTAGATCTACAGCATTTAGGCCCCAGACAATGGGATCTCTCGAACGTAGTCATCATAGCTTGATCGAGTATTTGAAAATGTATGTAGGGGAAACGGAATGGGACATGTGGATTAAGAGGTAATATCCACCAAATTTTTTTTTTTTTTCCATTTTTTTTTATTGGCTTAAATCATGCTAAAACTAACCTAGAATCAAAATCTACAACGCCCAAGTACTGATCTAAACTCAAAATTTGTTTAAATCAATTTTTACCGAACAACTTTTATGCTCCAAAATCACATTTTTCGCTTATTTTAGCGATGCTCGTTTTTTTTAAATTTCGCGGCTTTGTAAATTAGTAGAAGTTACCTATGATCGATATCGTGTTTTGAATTTGAAGTATAGATGTCGCTGCATCAAATTTCGACCGTTACAACGTCTGTACAGCACGTGTTTACTCACAATTTCCCTTTGTTTAGTAGATTAGCCGTTCTCGTTGTGTACGTTCTTCGTTTGAGTTTTGCTATACTTTTTAACTGTGAATTATATTCAAAAGGTCTTAATTATGAGTGACAAGGTGTACAGTGGCCACAAAGGCAGTAAAACAAGAAGTACAAGAACAACCCGGACTAAAATTAGTAACCGACACCCGCCTAACCGCCATGCGCTCGAAGGCGATTCGGAGTACGTTAGTACCTTGGCGAAAAAATTAAAAACTTCTGATTTAAACCGTAATCGCGATGTTGATAGGGATTTTGGCTACTGCTTCATACATTTTTTCGCTGTATTTACTGCTCTTTCTGATTTATTAGTGTGTAAAAAATGTAATAGTGACGTGCGGTTTTCACAGTCGAGCATGCGTATACTAGGCTTCAAGATTGTTGTGACTTGTTCGAACTGTGGTGATGCCGATATTTTTAACTGTCCTCTAATACATGATCGTGCTTATGAGATCAATTGCCGTATTATTTTTGCTATGCGCGTCATTGGCATAGGCATCAACGGTACACGGGGAAAGTTTTGCCTTAATAAAGATGATGCGTGTCGCACTAGAAAAAGTGATGCCTTTTGCACCGTGAATCACGAATAATGCTTCGCATTTCATAATTCATGCATCACTTTTTGTAGTGCATAAGCGCCGAAACACAATGCGCGAGGAGGCGCCGCACTGTATTTCGTCGCCTACGGTGGCGCCGCATCGAAAAACTTGATGCATGTTCGATATTTATCGTGCATGCGAGCCACTTTGTGGAGCGTTTTAAAAACGCACTATCTTTTATGATGTGAAACTTTCTCGGTGTATAAAAAAGTTCTGTGCGATGATGGATCTCGCAAAGCCTGTTTTTCAAACAACATACAGTATGATCATTTCCAATATCGCCACTGCTACTTCATCTGTTAAAATCATTTCTATGAAAAAATCAGCTGTTAAAGAGAAAGAACGTTCTATTCAACGAGGTGAAGAAGGCGGTCTTACGGTGTCAGGCGATGGATCTTGGCGGAAGAGGGGGTTTTCATCATTGTTTGGATTAGTTTCTTTGATTGGTTGGCACACTGGCAAGGTATTAGATGTGTGTGTAAAATCAAAGTACTGTAAAGTGTGTGAATATTGGCAAAAAAAAGAAGGTACTGCCGAGTACGAGGAGGTGTACCTTTCGCACAAAGAGAGTTGTGATGCCAATCATGAAGGTAGTGCCGGGAAAATGGAAGTCGACGCCGTCATAGAAATGTTCAAGCGGTCTGAAAAACTTCATAATATCAAATATTTGAAATACATCGGCGATGGAGATTCAAAAACGTACAAAGCTATAGTCGATTCAAAACCATATGAAGATGTCATCGTTGAGAAAAAAGAATGCGTCGGCCACGTGCAAAAGCGCATGGGAACGCGGCTGCGCGATTTGAAAAAAAATACGAAAGGTTTTGGCGGACGAGGAAAATTGACCGGAAAATTAATAGATGAGCTTACAATTTACTACGGACTTTCAATTAGGAGAAACTCCAATTCAGTCGAAAAAATGCGGATTGAAATTTGGTCAACGTTATATCATAAAATGTCGACGGACGAGAATCCACAGCACGAGAAGTGTCCCGTCGGAGTAGACTCTTGGTGTTCTTGGCAGCGCAGAAAAGCGCTTGGTACTCTTGCAACATACGAGCACAAGAGTCCAATGCATGAGGATTTTTTCAAGGCGATACAACCCATTTATAAAGAACTCAGCTCCGACAACCTTCTGTCACGCTGCTTGGGTGCGTATACTCAAAATAGTAACGAGTCCTTCAATGCTGTAGTGTGGTCAATTGCTCCAAAAACGATATCTAGCGGTAAGACTATTGTTGATATTGCGACTGATGTAGCCGTTATTACCTTCAACGAAGGCTTGTCGGGTCTGTTTGCCGTTTACGATGCTCTTGGGTTAACCGTTGGACCGAACATGTACGAGTTTTGCGTGGTATCGGACGCCAATCGCGTCGAAGTCGCTGAGCATCGTATGTCCGATATCGCGCAAGAGGCTAGGCGCAGTCTTACATCAGACAAAAAAAAGGAAGAAGAGAAAAATAAGGTCCGGGAAGGACAACTTTACGGCGCAGGGATAGCTGACTGAAGGTAAAAAAATCATTAAGGGCTATATTATTGTGATTCTTAAGATTTATAGCATTTTTAAACTTTAAACGCGTTTTTCTGAAAACCATGTTTTCAAAATCGGCGAGCAGTAGAACTGAAAAAGTTTACATCCAATTGACTTGAAATTTTAACTGTAGCTTCTTCATTAGATTATCTAGTGAAGTACACACGATTTTAGCGATTGATTAACAACAAAAAAAGTTATAAACAATTAAAATCGATTTTTTTGTCGAAAAAAAAAAATTTTTTTTCAAACCATCGCCATTTTGCGAAAAAAAATTCTAAAAATATAATCATGTGTACTTCACTAGCGACACTCATGTAGATAATAAAAAAATTTTTTTTTTGTTATAGATGGAGTTGGGCACGACTTCTACTGCTCGCCGCGGAAGAACTTTTTAAAAAAGCAGTTCACGACAATCGCTGCACAGCCGCCATTTTGTAAAAAAAATAACAATAAAAAATTTTTTTCTATTCTCCAAGAGATACTTAATCCAATGATATATTATTTATATACCTTACATCTCAAATGTCCTTTAAAAAATATCATGAAAAAAGCCTTGTTTTTTTGAGCATTTGGTGGATATTACCCCTTAAATGCGCTATATTCTCGTATAATACTTCTGTTCACGCGGCTCATGGCTTTACTCCCCACGAATTAATTTTTGGCAATAATTATTATTACCTTCCGAATTTGAACAAAAGGTAACTGAAAGAACCTATGAAATGCACCTTGATGAATTAATTTTAAAATTAAACTATGCTAAATCGACCGCTCGCGAAAAATTAATAGAAGCAAAAGAAAAGTCGAAAAAATACTACGACCAAAAATTAAATATAAAAGATTTTCATGTTGGAGAACAAGTTTATTTACTTAAGGAACCACGTATTCATAAATTTGACAAACCGAATATTGGCCCAATAATTATAGGACACGTATGGGACCTTCCTGCAGACATTCTCTATCAGATAAGAGAAAGTTTTTTCGAATCGGTTAATAAATGACGGAGTTATGAGGTAACAGACAAAAAAAAAAAAAAAAAAAAAAAATTCAGTCGAATTGAGAATCTCCTCTTTTTTGAAGTCGATTAAAAATAATGAATAATTTTGCATTTAATTCCATAAGGTCACATGTTTAAGTTACGAATTTTTAATCATTTATTTGACGGTTGACCCCATTGATCTTTATACCATTGTAAAGCTCTGAGTTGCTACTTTTATTTGTATTAGTTTCAGATAATTCTATATTTTTAGGCGTGACCCGCTCCCGCCTCCTTAAAAAGAAAATACTATCCGAACTTCGATAAGATTTCACCCTATTAACTACAGATTTCTCCTACAACTTATGATTAATTACGACTTTACCATTGTCAAAACTATGCCAGTTATTAACCTAATACGTTTTCTTTTCTCTGAAAATATTAACTGTAGTCGTATAAATACACCCCTTGTCGTTACATCAGGCTCAAAATCTTCTCCAGTTCATAAAATGAACCTTAACAAACAAGGAACTCTTGCCATTTAATTAAGAGCTTCTCAGAGTTCCTAGACAGAGCCCTCTGAACATTTCCAAGGTTTTTAACAAAGTCTCCAGATCTGGCTACCTCCCTCTTCTCTAAAAACCCGTTCTTTTCGCGGGGCTTCCTGTTTCGCAAAGTACATACCTCTCGCCATTCTTCATTCAACGTTCGCATGAGACACGACAAAGAAATGGTAAGAATTTCTTTTTTATTTTAACCTATTCCTTCATAATAACTCATTATGACTTTGAACTTTCGCATATTCACGAATAAAATAAGAAAGAAATCTTTCTCATCATGTTTTTTTTTTCTTTTTCTCTTCTTTTCGTTTTCTTTTTCTTTACATCGTTTTCCCATACGCTTATCTAATAATAATACGTGTATCATCAGGGTGAAATTGACCATGTAGCAAGAGTTCAGGCTTGGTTAAACCAAGCCGAACAACAGCAAAACCACCAGGAATTAGAAAATCAGCAGATCCTGGTCAACCAGGTGGCAGCCGTACGAGAAGCATTTGTGGTCTTACGCCCTCAAGAAGGCATTATGGCTTTTCAGCCGCCACCATTGTGCCAAACTATGGCCGACCACCATCGACTAACTCGGGTGTTAAACGGTACGTTAGCATGAAATTACCCCGGGGCTGCAGAAGTTTCGCACTTAGAAGTTTATTATCAAGAATCTGCTGATAGAACACAGCGGTGCTGCATCGCTTGCCATTTAAGGAAAGGCAGACTATGGCGTTTTCGAAGTTCCCATATATGTGGAATGTCAAGAGAATTATTTACTCCTCCATGTTCTACTTGTGGCAAGAATCCATTTAAATTATTGAGGGTTGACACATGCAAAGTCTGCGTTTTTACATATTTTTGCCATACGAGAGAAATCATGGATGGAGCAATTATTCAGGCCATCACTAACTGCTAAACTACCAAGTTGTCTAGAAGAGATTTTTGCTATAATCAGGCAAACTTTTTTTTTTATTTTTTTTTACCAAGATCAGTTTATTTTAATAAGATTTTGTCAAGAGATTAGGGCGATGGAGTCCTATTTAGTCTCCTTCAGAATCAAAGGGAATCACCCAGAAGGAGAAATGTGCGGTTTAATTAATCTAAACATTTAAAAGATATTTATTTTATATTTATTTTTTTTATATGTTCTACGCATGCCAAGAACCATCGAAGACTAAGGTTTTATGATCAGTGAAGAAATAAATATGTGTTTTATTTTTGTTTGTGATTTACGAGTCATTGTATTCGGGTTAGCTTCAGATTATATTTTATTGTTGTTTGTCAATAAATCTTTTTAGACAAAATATATATATATATATATGTATATATATATATATATATATATATATATATATTTATATGTTTTTGTTTTTATAATCAGTTAGAGAAAATGTGTATTTTATTTTTGTGATTATTATGTGCATTAATAAAGCCTCAGATAAAAGGTACTCAAGAATGCTATGTTCCTTTCCTTCCTAATGTTGATATGTTGCTACGCTAACAACCTTTCACATTAAATACCTGATCAAAACAGAACCAGATGGTTCTTCGACATTCCTTTACCACAACACCAGCCAGTGCTTTTCAACATACTATTCAGTTTGGCAAAATGTTCCAATTTATATAAACTTAAGTATTAGAATTATTTAATCTTAGATGACATTTTAAGAAAGACTATTTAAATTGGTTAATTTTTTTTTTTTGCATGAACAAAAGGGTCTATGAAATAATTTTAAGTAATGTATAATTATTACTGTTGAGAAAGTTAGGAAATTTATAGAAGACGATTGATTTTAGCCTTAGGTTACAACAAGATAAGGCATCAATATCGAGTCAAAGAAGCTAGGACGTTTGAAACTTCCATGAGATGTAATAATATTTCATATACTATATTGTTGTTGTTATATATACATCAGCGATAGTTAATTTATGATTCTAATTCTTATAAATATTTTTTTCTAATTGGCATAATATTGGATTGATTTTTCTTTTTTTTCCTTCCTTTTTTATTATCAATTTTTTTTTGTAAGTGCAATTACACTTTTCCAACTTTAACTAATATTATCCATAAAATTGAATCAGCTTTTCAAGAAATAATAAATTACTTTAATAGATTACTTTAATAAATTACTATTTGACCAAAGCTTTACACGGTGAATTCAAACAACACAAACTAATATTACTTGTAAAAGGTTTAATAAATATTTAAGTGAAGTTATCACATGAATCAATTAATCAGTTTGAAGCAAATGATATAATGACTTTTATATTTAACTTAGATAATTATAATTTAGTGAATTTGCAAGGATTATTTTTTTTTATCACAACAGTTTGTGAAAAATAGAAATTATGAAATAATTTTATTGTTGAAAAAAAAAGGGAAATAATAATGTATATAATACTATAAATTTGTGTCTTTAAGGAATGGTAGGTCAGCAATAACTTGACAAGAATAAATATTTATTTAACATTTTTTTTGTTTTATTGTAAACACACTCTTATACATATATTTTATAAAAACTATTAAAATCAAAACCTGGTTAATTGTCCTATAAATCAATTCTATGATTAAGTTGTTATAATCATCTGAAATTTTTCTGCCACGCACAATAATAGTTTAAAACATAACCAACGAAACAACTGAAATTTCATAAAAATTGAACGATACTGCTGTACACCAGAAGAAAATACATTGTTTATTAAAATTTATACGCACTAACATGATGAAGAATTCAGGAGAGTAAAGAAAAAGGTATCAAATCTCTCTGAAAATTTTAGTAGCACAATCTCTCTTTACAACTTGTGAATTTTTCTTTTTCCTTCCTCTTCACTTAACCAAAACTTCGCAAGCACAACAAAATTAATAAAGGTTAATGATTACATGTACACTCACTTTCATAAATAAATTTACAATAAACTCTCGCATCATACGATTAGCATTCACCTTTTCACGACAAATAAACACGGACGCGAGACACGGTTACCATAGAAACAGGTTAACTGAAGCAGACTACTGCAAAAAGCGTAAGCCATGGGCTTACGTTTTCTAGATGGGGGAAACTGTCAGAAATATACTCTTCACGAAGTATACAACATACATAGATGGTGGTGTGGCTTGGGAACTCTCGTACCGTTACCAACTTAAAAACAATTCCTTTTCGTAATTAAATTCAACCCTTTAAATAACGTTTATAATAATAATATATGCGCATATCTATATATGTATGTATGAATTAATAAAATGACAATAAATAGATATATATATATAGCTTAAATTAATTAAGTTTAGTAATGCTCAGGCTACATAATAGGGTAATTAAATAAACAAAACTAAATTAAATTAACAAATAATTAAGATGAGTAATTAAAACAACCTAATGATTAAATTAACTAATTAACTTAAGATTTCATAAAAAGGAGTTTAATTTATAAATAACTTTAATTACGATTAACTTATTTAGGAAATAAAGTATTATTAATTAATTAAATAATTGTATTTCTGGGGAAATTGCATTAGATCCTTAATAGGAACCATGCCACAAATGAACAAACAATACAAGGAACCCCAACTCCGCTGACGATATTTCAGGGAATATTTCATCAGCCTAAGTCGCGTAAACAATACTAGGAACCCCTAAATCTCGCTAATGTTACTACTAAGAACATTGCATCATGCAAGGAACCCCAACCCTTCTGACGGCCTTTCAAGGAATATTACATCAGCCTAAATCACATAAACAATACCTGGAAACCCCAACCCATGCTGATGTCGCTATTGGGAATATTGCATCAGCCTAAGGGGGAGGTCTTGCATTTTAAGCTATAAAAATCCAAGGAACCTGGGTTCGGGAGCTCATTGATCTCCTAGACGTTACGCTTGGAGTATCGATATTTGTACTTATACGCCTTATTAAGTCTCCACCCATTAATTTATTGATAAATTAATTTACGCTAATTATTTTAATATTTAATTAGTTAAATAAATTAAATTTGTAAAAGTTATTATTAGTTTTAATTTATGTTTTTCCTCTCCGGATTCCTTGTATTTTAATACCTAATCATTTTGGAAATCGACGACCAGCACCACTACGTTACATTGACCATCTAGAAGACCATCTATATTCTTATTATCTAAGGAATAAGGCTTGGGTCGTAACAATGGCAGATATTTATCAAGAATAATAAGACCAGCAGAGCATTTAACTAATATATTTGATTTCAAAGAAACAATAACAGTCATAGATGAAGATAGTGAAGAAGACTAACCAAAGATGTCCTTATTATTGTTTTATTACAAATAAATATTTCATTTAAGTAATTACCTTTATTCAATTCTTTTTATTCTCCTATTAAATCTAATTCCTATTTTTAAATGCAAAATATTTCGTGAAAATATAGTTTATGACAAAAAATAAAGTCAAGGTTCATATCATTAAATCATGATTCTAATGTTTGTATTGATAAGTTTTACTTACGAAATATAAATTCATATGTAATCTTAAGTTAATATTTTGACTGTACTTATAGCTGTACCTCTGAAATGACTTATTTATCAAAACATTTTCTTTTATTAAAGCAATATAATATTTAAAAGATTTCATCACATATAAAGTAGTGAAATATCAACAAAATCATGAAAGAAGTGTTTAAATACCTAATCTAAAATGTGGATTCATGCAAAAATATGATGCGAATGTTTGTAAATCTCATTTTTCAGACTTCATTGCATAATTTAATTCATTAATAAAGTTCTGGAAACAATTTCATAATATAAATAATAATACAAAGCCTGCAAATGAGCTACAATCAGCCAAAAACATCGAAAAAATGAGTTTTTTGCATTTTTCACTATGGCGCACTAACAGGAAATATCTGGAAAAATTCAAGCAAGTAATTTTAAACAAAATAAAAGTTTTTTTGCAAGAATTGGCCCTGTACTACATTTCCCGTGAAAAAAGGAGGGGTTTAAAATTTTTTTTCATCTTTTTAGGTTATATAGCATCATCAAATCTTCATGAAAAAATTCTACATGATTTGTAATCATTCAAGCTATAAGCACGATTTTCTTGGGATTTTTTTACCGACTAGGTGCGAAGAAAAAAAATAAATAGTGAAAAAATAATTTTTTCCATGCTGTGAAAAGGGGGAGAGGAGTCGCGGTCTGCAAATATGACAAAAACTATTTTTTTTAATCCAAAACAAAGTTAAAAGGTCAAACAAAAATTTCAGGGACAGGGCAAAATTGACTATCTTAATTGGGTGTACCCTTTAAATGAATAATGTTATAATACTAATAATAATAATAATGGTAATAAGAATAATTATAATATTAATATTAATAGTATCAGTATTAGTAGTAATCACGTAATAAAAATTTTTTTTAATTTAATTTCAAATAAATGAAAGATTTTAAAATAAATTTTTGAATTATTTATTTATTTGAAATTATTCCTGAATTTTTCATAGCATCATCATCATCATCATCTTTAGTAGAAGCATCAAGCACGTCTGAAAACCTTTCCGTGCTTCTACCTACTGCTACTGTAGAGAGTGAAGGAGGAGAAGAAAAGTGAGAAGTAGCGAATGCATTAGAGAGAGAAAACCAGCTGAAGTCTATCTCCAACAACAGCGTCAGTCAGGGGTATAGTAACAACAGGGAGAGGGAGTTCAATGTGTATGCAAGCAAGAATGCTGACACATATCAGTATGAACGTGGAAGAGAATTGAGTGTGAGTGAGGTAGAGAGCACTGCGTTTTAAATAGATGGTGCTAGACGTACTAGCACAGGCGAATTATTATTTTGTCTAAGTAAGTGAGGGTCAATCGCTGTAAAGGAATCTTTGCAAAAGGGTTTGAGAAGAATTATAGCGAGGGAGTATTTAAAGTTAAACGCTTTTCTATCAGGCAAAATCTTTATACCCACGAGTTGCAAGATATACAAGGAGAGGACATTGACGGATTTGTTCATACAGAAGAATTGGCTCCTGTAGGATTACAGCGACTACTGGAAGATAAAAAATTTAAGATTGGACGTGTTCTTCGGACCGAAGAAAGTGGAAATAAAAAAAAATTATTGGTAAAGTGGGAAGGATATCCGGATAAATTTAATTTTTGGATAAAAGCATCAGAAGTTGAAAGAGTTTAAAAATAAAGAAAAATGAATATTCTAGATGATTTTTTACTTAGTATTACCAAGCAACAGTAGTATGCATTATTTTCCTGACAATGCGACTACTTGTCTTACCACTTATTTATGTCGAGAAATTAGATTAATGGGTAACTGATATTGAGTTATTATAGTACCGTTTAAAACCTTTGATTTAATAGTTTATAGAAGTCTCTACGTGTTCTAACAGCGAAAATATCAATAGTTAAAGATTTTTTTTCAAGCTACACGTCAAGACCCGTTTTTGCTTCAGGATGTTGGGCCCAGAATTGCTGTAAAATTAACGTAAGCTCAAACTTGATTAATGAAATTTTTTTTTCCAATCCCTATATACTAAAAGAGGAACGTTACATCATCAGATGAGATCGGATAGCGGTGATATATCACATTAATATTTAAGTTAGCATATACGTCACGAACGTTAGTTTAGATTTTTGTTGAAAGAGATAGTAAGAGAGAGCGAAAGTGAATGTTCTTATATCAGAGATGGAATTAAGTTTAATTTAAGCTTACGTTGATTTTACAACAATTTCGAGCCCAATATCCTAAAACAAAAACGGGTCTTGACGTGATTCATACCTGTAGCTTAAAAAAAATCTTCAACCATTCATATTTTTGCTGTTAGAGCACGTAGGGACTTGTATAAACTACTAAATCGAAGGTGTTGAACAGTACTATAATAACTTGACATCACTCGAGGTGTAAAAGACTGTAAAAGTTGTTTACAGCTGCAAAATTATTAAAGCAATTTCAAATAAAGCAACACACGAACTTCAAATAGAAAAATAGAAGTGAAAAAAAGTGATTAGCCCTTTTCTAACGACGGATTTGGATTCTGCGGTTGAGAATGTATAAAAAATGTCTATGAAAAGTAAAAAATTTTCTTTTCTGGGATATCTAGCAACCAAAGCATTCTTTTAACCAAAAATTCATATTTAACAGGGGGCCGAACTATCTGTCTTTGTCTAATAGCGTTTTTCATCATTTATATAAAAACTATGCGTTGTAGCGAAAAAAAATAGTAGCTTCCGCTAGATATTAGTATAGTAAGTAAATTTTGTAATAACAATCAAATTATTTTATCGCGTAGTTTTTTAATAATATAAGACCTACGAAAAAAGATAGGTTATATTCTAGTTTGTTATTAGGTCTCATATTATTCAAAAACTACGCGATAAAATCATTTTCTTGTTATTACAAAATTTACTTATTATACTAATATCTAGTGGGGGCTACTATTTTTTTCTTGCTACAACGAATGGTTTTTATATAAATGATGAAAAACTCTATTAGACAAAGACAGATAGTTCGGCCTCCTCTTAAGCCACGTTCTTTGGGGGAAGGGGTGTATGTGATTATTATTCAATTGAACTATTTTTCCCTTATTAGTATCCTCATTGCCTTTAAATTTCATTTGGTTTTATGTCTCTATGTTATTCCTATCGCGAGTTCTTCGATTTTGATCACCAGCATGATGAAATCGTACACTGTGTGACGTACGCGGTAGTATCGAACAGCTTGTGGAAGAGATAAATAATGTACACGAGGCACATGAACATCGAAAGCTTGAACCGACTAAATTCAGAAAGGTTAGTACGCATAAAAACAGATTTGCACCTGTGGAGAACCGCATTACACGACTTTCAACGAGAAAATTCGTCAAATTTTTTGTTTGAAAGATATTGTCCACAGAGAAACGGGAACTTTTGTCACTTATAACTCAGGGACAAGTGCAAATGTATGCAATAGACTAGCTAGTTTAGCACAGGCCATACCTGATCAGCTTTACGTTTACGCAGACATATGTGAACCTTATGCAGTCGGTGATATGGAAACAGCACTTTTACGTACTATAGCCCTAGAAAATTCCAAGTACAAATTCGGATCAATCGTTGTCAAACAGTTTGCACCGATTCATTACATTTCGCTACTACATCATACCTTTCGAAATATTGTGATCGATATAAGAGATCAACATGGGCGTAGAATACCATTGAAGTGTGGAACGCTGATGGTTACGCTTCATTTCAAGCGTAGTCGTTAATTGCATAGCAATATGAGTTATCATATTCATTATTACGACAAGCAGGCTGGTGGTAGAGATGGTATTAAAAACGTTTACTCAGTCTCCACGTTTTAAAGAGGATCTAGTATTGAAAGCTTTCTCGGTGAATTATTTAGAAAAATTGTGCCATATTTTGCCAGTGGGACCAATCAGTAGGCAAAGAAGCCGATGTAACGAATGAAAAAACAAATTTCAAAGAGTCTCTCAACAGTCGTGTTCGAAAGTCGGGACGAAATTTAAAAAGAAAAGCTACTAATAAAATTTCTGATATTATGAAAGGTAGAGGATATAAAGCTGTTACTGCTGAGTGCAAACGGCAGTCAATACGAGCTCGCGTTCCCGTACACAACGCATCGAGCAAGAAAAGAAAGAAAACAAAAAGAATGACAAATAAACGTAGTACGGACAAGAAAAAAAATAATGTATTGAGAAGTATATCTGACATTTTTGGACCTAAATAAATTATAAAAATGACCTTCCTACACGTGTGCAGTGGTGAAGGTATGAAGAATGAACTAAATATTTTTACTCTTCCACTGACACAAACAGCGAATGAAAGCAGTTCTTTTCTCTACCACAAACCTGTATCATCTCTCAGCAATAGAAGTGATTCACCTTTAGAATTTTTGGTTCCTAGTTTGACCGACTATTACATCAAGTAAGCGTAGAAATTTCACCCGTGGAAACCAACGCCGAGAATGCAAAAGTCGCTCTTATTAATATTTGTTTAGATTCATTGTTTGAGCAAACGAACATCTTTTTCAGTTCAAAACTAGTTTCACCTCCAAACAATGCTTATCTTTACAGAGTTAACATAGAAACGCTTTTAAATTACGCTCTTCCTGCTTTGATATCACACCTAACCTCTTTACTTTGGTA
Source organism: Anastatus disparis (assembly GCA_017163975.1). Classification (NCBI taxonomy): domain Eukaryota; kingdom Metazoa; phylum Arthropoda; class Insecta; order Hymenoptera; family Eupelmidae; genus Anastatus; species Anastatus disparis. The sequence continues at coordinate 2,154,677 of JAFFSR010000041.1, read as the reverse complement.
TGCAGACAGAGCAGTATGTATGGAGGCATCACCAGCAATTCCTATTGGAAAAGCTAGGGCTAATGTTGGTTCTCGGAATCGTCAATACTTTACAGCTAGCAGTAAGGTTGTCGATATGATTGGCCACCTCCATTGCGATAAGTTTAATCAAGGTAAATTTTTGGTAAACGGTGTTGAGATGTAAGTGAGACTCGTTCGTACTAAGGACACCTTATGTTTAATGGATTTCACTAATAAATTAAATCATTCACTCTACATAGTGGGATTTTAGGATACACTGTTGATAATGTTATATTGGACCAGTCGCCAAAAAGAATCACCTTAGCTTTTGTAAGTAAGTGAGCCTTCAACGGTAATCGACAATCGAATCCTTTTAACTTTTAGCATTATTCTATTTATTTTCTCTCTCTTTACGTCAATGTTGTACAAATACCTAACGAACCCCAATATCCAAAATTCACGGGAAATAATCAGCACTACGTAGAACCAGTTATTCAAAAGGTTATTGTATCTTCGCATTTGATTTGACGCCTGATTTGTCGACTCATTTTTCATCTCATTGGAATCTCATTCGCTCAGGTACCCTTCGCATTAAAGTTCGCTTTGAGCAGGCTCTCAGGGAGACAATTAATTGCATCGCTTACGCAGAATTTGATAACGTACAAAAAATCGATTCAAACAGACAAATTATTACGGATTTTAATTCCTATAGTGGGGGGGAGGATGGTGGGAAAAACATTATAGGACCATTTGCTTCATTCCTCATTGATTTAGTTGCCTCTTACTCTCATCTGTAGCACACACGTGCTGACGTTTTCGCCACAATGGATTACGTAATAAATATTCAAGGCCTAAGAGATAATAAATTTTTACCCAAAGAAGTAACAGTAGTTTCTCTACAAGAACAAGTCATTGGTCATTGGATAATAGCACCACCTCACGAATTCGATAATTTACTGGAATATATAAAAACTAGTAACGATTACGTGTTGTTGCGCCTCCATGGTCAACAGTGGTTCGATGGGGATGTTATTCTACAAAAATTACGCTATTATTTTTATAGCATAGCGAGAAACGCTAAAAGAATTTATTTAAAAGGTGCTGAAAAGGCTCGATATATCGAATCTATTATGGCTCGTAACGTTATGAACATAGAAGATTATACTACCGTAGGTTTTACTGACTTACAAAGACAGTTCTCTTCTCAGAAAGTATGCTGCTGTCACGCCTGCCAAGAAAGTCTTTATAAAAAGGATTATTGTGCCATGCAGAGATTACATCTGTTAAGAGAGTGGCTTTATTCACTATTTCCTCAAGAATCCTAACAAAATTTGTCTAAAAAAAGTAGCGAATTATTCTACGACTCTCTTTAAAAACTTACCTACAAGAAAAATAGTGTTGTGAGATTTGAATCAACTGCTACTTTTACGTGGATCAGTGAGGACGATGATAATAAGACCATGGAATATGCAAGTAGTGATGAAGGTTGTAGTTTAACATAAGAAAATATTACAAATGAATACCAGCCAAATAATGAGGACTGGAAGGACTGAAAGCCAAAACAATTAGCGTATACGCAGCTGATCAAATTCCAAACGTAATGATAACACCGGTCGCTGTAGTGTGTAATATCGATGATCATACAAGACCTGATATGCATTGAGTGGCCATGTATATCGATAATAATGAATAGGGAACGTATTTTGATAGTTACGGTTTTCCACCCATCTCAAAATATCATCTTGAACGACTCAGAAGAAACTGTAAAATTTTTCGATGGAATACCAAGAAACTGCAAAGCATTGATTCAACGTGTTGCGGTCAATATACTCTTATGTTTTATATCATGCGTGGCAGTGCTTGTTTGCGTACGTTTTGTAGATTCTTCTGATATAACACGAAAATAAATGATCGAATAACTGAAAATTTTTATAAAAGAATTTTAAATAAAATTAAACACAAAAGATGTAAGCGGGCTAGCACACTCGCGAGAGAACGTTCTTGAGATTCAGGCCTTTTTAATTAAAAATGTACTTCTAGGTTAAGATACTCTGTGATGTGGTACGTCATGGTAAAATTCTGTAACAATTAAAATTTCTTAAGATCATGCATGCATACAGACACACTATCGGTGCACCTACCGACCCGGGTACATTTTTTTTTTAAATCAAATAAAAAAATTGATCGAAAAATTTTTTTTTTGTTTGCTTGCTTCTATTAGTATCACGAAGAGAATGACGATGCTAGCAGGAGCGCGTGACAGCTATTGCGCACACATTCGTAGACCGTGTGTGTGAGCACCAGTGCTACTGGCGCAGACTATAGGTAGAGAGCACATCTACTACCTCTACAGAGCAATGACCACGCGTGCGCTAGGAATCAGCGTATGACAAAGAAGATGTAGAAAGAGAGAGAGAATTAACATACAAAAAGAAAAGAGACAGCAAGATTCGTATACTGTGAGAGCGAATTGGAAATGACGGTGCGCCTATTTCCCGCGCAGTGTGAAAAGAGGGAGACGCAGTACGCTAAAGAAAGATGGATAGAGCATAGAGAAAGGGAGATTACCACTTCTTTCTCTTCGCTTGAGTACATATGCATTATGTGTATATGTGTATATGGATATATGTACATATCAACGCTGATGGATACCCTCTCTTTCTAGTTAATAAAATAACGGGAAAAAGAAATATAACTAAAGTTAAATTTCCCGCATTAAAGGTGGCGCGCATGTCGAAGACTTGCGTTTGAGAACTGGAAAGCGAACTTAACCAATTAGAAGCAGTTATTTAGAATAGTAATTAAAGATTATAAAGAATAAAATTAAAAAGAGACAAGAGATAGTTAAGAGGGAGAAATTGACTCCAAGAAGAAGTAAGTAGCCATTGAAGATTTATTCGATTGCTGTCCTCGTGCCACTTCAGAGCTTTTACTTGTTGTTAATATTAAAGTGTTTTTTTTTGAGTTTGCTAAGGAGACCTGGATAAAGATTTTGCCAAGGAGAAGATTTGGAGATTGCTGAGATTTATCGTGGAGCAGAGAGCGAAGGAGAATTTTCCCGAGGAAGATTTTATCGACCTGGTTTTTCATTCTTTACAGCCGGCGCTGACCAGTTGCCCTGGAAAGAGAGATACAGACATAGACATAGTTTATTCGGCCTTGGGGTAAAACCCTGTCTGGCACTAAAGAATCAGTTACAACGTCGAATTACATTTTTATAGTATCATATGTAAAATCATGTTTGCAAACAAAATTATGAATTTTCTTCAAATATTAAACAAAATAATAACAACAATGCTTGGTAATATAAAACATTGGAAATCAATAGAATAGCATGTACAAAATAATTTACAATATGCATATTAATATTAATTATTACTATATAAAATATGAAAAAGATATTAATAAAAATTCAAATAAAGCTTATCGCAGCTTAAAAATCTGTAACATTTCAATAAAATACATAGCAATAATCAGTAAACTTAACCAATAATAACAATAACATTAGAACGATAAAGCTAAGTTAAGTGAGTATAGCCGCTGCTACAAAGATAAAGGTTCAATTTTAAATTGTATGTAATAACAAAATTTTAAAATTGAAAAATGCAGAAATCTTTAAATTCCAAAAATTTAAACTACAGTGAAATTCAGCCAGTGCCAGACTCAAGCTGCCACAACTCACATTCACTCGATAAAAGACTTTCATACAAGAAACGTTTGAAAGAGAGGGAAGCCTCAGGAGAAAAAGACTCCAAAGAGGATAACTCCTTATTGAAATAATCTGCAGCCGAAAAAGCAAACGAGTGCTGAAGTGCAGCAGTACGTACATTAGAATAGTTAAACAACTTGGGTAAAAGTCGCGATGATAAACGCACTGATGCATCAACATGTTGCCTTACAAACCTTGAGGCTAAGTATGACGGTGAATTATGAGATATTACATTGAAAGCAAGAGACATCTTAAGATATAGACGTCTGTTTTGAACAGATAACCATCGATAATAAAGCCTAAATAGCGTAAATCTGCTACGTCTGCTAATATAACCATGAACAAATCTAATGCAAGCATTAAAGGCTCTATGCAGTCGTAAATTTTGAGTTTGAGACAGATCATCGTAAGCAACTGCTGCATAATCAAGAAGCGGAAAAATTAGAGACTCCATTAATTGTTTCCTTGTATTCAAGGCCAGAGCATGTTTATAAAACTTAAGAGATCTTAGAGTGGCGTGAATCTTACGTATAGTAAAAAAGACATGCTTATTCAAGTCCAGTGTCGAAGAAATCCATAAACCAAGATTTTTAACAACAGAGGAGTAAGATATAATGGTATTTCCGACAGAAATAGATGAAACAGAGGGATAATCATTCAAATTTGAAATATATTTCTCACTGCCGATGAAAATGGCCTGAGTTTTATCTGCATTCAGAGGAAGCCCATTTTCATTTGCCCATTTAATTACAGACGCAACATCATGATTAATAAAATTAATCTCATCTTCCAAATTTTATGGCAAAAAGGATTTGTAAATTTGCAGGTCATCAGCAAAAATAATATGTTTTGTAGATAATAATGCAAGTGGAACATCGTTAATATAAGCCAAAAACAGGAGAGAGCCATCAGTCATCTGAGACCAAACCATTGGTTGATCACTCTGATCTATAACAGAATAGATACGACCTCTCAAGTAAGACGCAAACCATCTAATGACAATATTAGAGTAATTCATACAACGAAGTTTGGTGAGCAGTCTAATATGTGGAACCCTATCAAAGGCTTTGGAAAAGTCCAAGGGAAGCAATAAAGTGATCATTCTTCAATCAATAGCAGACCTGCAATCATCAAGTAGATATAATAGAGCAGTTTGTGTGCTATGCCCTTTCTAAAACCAGCCTGGTAGCAATCAAGTAAAGAGTTGGACTCAAGGTGAATTAATAATTATGTGTGCACAACTCTCTCAAAGACCTTGGACCTTCACATAGCTTGGCTATTGGACAAGTTTGTGAGGAGTCATCCATTTTGGTTTGTTTCGCAAATGATAAAAGAAATGCCTTTTTCCAAGTCTCGGGAAAATAGCCATGAGCTAAAGAGCCATTTATGATAGAGGCTTAATTTGATGACACAGTGGCACCAATCATCTTGAGCATCTCAGCTGATATGTGATCAGGACCAACCGCCTCAGAGATAAATAAACGAAGTAAATTCATTATATTAGAAGAGTCAACTGGAACAAAATTGAAAACCGGGAGATTCAGTCTAAGCGGTACGGTTAGAACCCGATCAACATCAGCATCAGTTAATGCTGGGCTTCGAGAAGAGACAAAGGTATAGTGCTTTAAAAGTATGGATAAAGAGAAATACTTGGGAGGTGATGGCAGAGCACTACTAGCCAGGCCCAGTTTACGTAATTCAGACCATTTGCTCTTGACTGTAGAAGCTGAAGAACGTTTATCAGTAATATATTCATTTTTTAATTTACCAAGAGAATTAGAAACCTCGTTCCTAAGTATCTTGAAACGAGCATAAGCATTATCTGACCCAGTTCTCATAACCAGTTTATAACATCTATCACGATTTTTCATGAGTAACCTAATATCATGGTTGACCCAGGGTTTGCGTTTGTTGATGATCTTTATTACCCTTCTAGGCGCAAACTTATCAAAAGTCTTAACTATACCAGATGAGAATATATCAACCGTGGCATCAACAGTTTGAGCAGTCAAAATCTGTGGCAACTGCAAAATATCAACAGAACTAGAATTAGGAATATATGTAAGATTTGACAACAAGTTTGAAAGAGAATGCAAATAAGAAAGACTCACAGGAGGAGAAGGAGAAAGACAAGAACCCACTGCAGCATTGACTGCATTAATGCTACAGTTAGCAAAGTTCCTTATTACAAAAGATTTAGTAATCCTTTCAGATTATAAAAATTCCCTTTTGCCGACTTAACCTCTAAAGAATGCATCCAAAGAAATTTATAGAATGTTATGCAAGGCACGATAAAAATTTGATGATTAATATGTTAATTGATGCCTTGCAGTTTCGCGTGCAAGTTACCTGAAACAAAACGCCCGTAAGCAGGATAAGGCAGCAACAGGTATCAAACAGAAACAGAGCAAAACACAGCACAACCTACTATACTCACTTAGAGAGAGAGAGAGATTAGATTAGATTAGATTAGATTAATTTATTTCTGTACAATTTGTTGTACAATACAAAATTAGATACATCAAGTTAAACAAAAAAAAAAATTAACAACAAAAGAAAAACAATAACAAAAGCATGGTATAAAAGTGAACAAAATAATAAAATAAAAAAATTGAATTAAATCAAATTAAACAAAATAAAATCAATACAAAGAATAAAAACAAGAGATCAAAAATAATTTATAGCACCATGACATCCTCCTTCAATGCTGAAAATATGAGAGTGTGCTTTGTTTTTAAAGGATAGGGTGGATGTAGAGGTGCGTATATGATTTGGTAGAGAGTTCCAGAAGTAAGTAAAGGTGACATAAAAGGATTTGCGTAGCGTTTCGGTAGAAAATCGAGGCACTGATAAAGGTGGTATTTCACCTCTGACCGGTCTAGTGGCAATATTTATATTAAAATTTTTATAAATATAAGATGGAACTTGCGTTTTCAGTACTCGATACAGAAGACAAGAACCAAGTTGAAGACGACGGCCCTTAGTGGAAAGCCATCCAAGGAAACGCCTATATGGTGAGAAAGTATAAACAATTCATACCCCGAACAGTAGAGAGAGAGAGAGAAAGAGAGAAGCAACCAACCCTGAACCTCAAGTGTTGCCGTCGCAGACCTGATCTTTCCTTTCCATCAACGAGATTCATTAACGGTGAGTGGATTGTGGTCCAGTTAATTTGAAAGAAAAATTGTGAACTAACGGCTCTCGCCGACTAACAAATAGATTTAGAAAAAGTGCGTGCGCAAAGCAAAAAATTTATAAGTGACTATGACGTAATTTAATTTGATTAGTAAATTGATAATGATTAATTTTTTTTGTTGATTTCATTCAATGAGAAAGTAAATATAAAAAAAAAATTAGAATTGAAGTGTAAAATTTAAAATTTATGTAAAGTTTCTGTTCTTTAGTATTTATTGAAAATTTTGCCAGTGCAGGAGTGCAAGAAAATTCGACCAAGTGTTTAACGATTTCGTCGAACGTTCAAAATAAAGTTGTAAGAATTCAATTAGACATTGGAGTGTTAAATTAGAATTAATTTTGTGTTGTGTTAGTGTACACCTTTCTAACTTTCAGCTTCGAAAATTTCCGGCTAGAGGTCGCCCACCTCTTGATCCAAGACAGCCCGAGGTTAGGAGCGGCGGTAGCGCAGTTCAATTCCTCGGGAAAATTCCGGAAAAATTTTTTCTGATTTTTCTCCGAGAAATAGAACACGGAGACCACGAAAAAGCTTATAGAAAGCCTCTCGGGGCTAAATGAGTGTGTTGTTAAAAGTCCCACTGGGTGATGAAGATGTTTAAAAAAAGTCCCACTGGGCGATGAAGATGAGTAATAAAGTTTTACTAGACAAAATTTAGATAAAATAGATATGAAAATAAAAATCATCGAGGGATTCCTGAGGATCATCGATGGACTGAAATTGTGGAATGGCCAAAATGGCCTAACAACTGATGGCCAATAAAAATCAACTATCATCAATTATCAGCTTGAGGTTCGTGCTTACAGTAAAAGAGCTGGTGGTTTGTCTGGCGCTTTAATAAAGTGAAAATTTGGCAAATCGAAGTTTGCATGCGGGAACGGGTATTAATCAATAAGTCTAACTGAGAGAGAATTTGTGTTGGTCTTTAATATAGTGGTGTACTATCACGAAGTTATTGAACTAGTTTCCTCAGGTGGCTCGCCCAAAAGTGGTTCTCTTGATCGCCGTATTTGGGATATTCTTAAAGATGAATTTGATGCTATACAAGCTTATTTTTACAATTCTTATTCTTTTTATCAAGATTCCGGGAGATCAACTAATCGCTTTGCAAAAAGAGAAAAATTTATATTTATATACTGGACTTTTTAAAAAATAAACTTGGACAAGAAGGATTGGACAACGCAAAAGTAATTCTTAATGACTATAAAGCATTCAAACAATATTGTTCTATGATTACTACTGAATTAGAAGTTGTGTAATGGGAAACATGGTAGATGATACGGACCATTATAAAAGTTTGTACTTAAAAACTGTTTTATCTGAAATTTCAGCATTTGGTTTACCTATGATTGCAAAAAATTTACGAGATATAATGATTTCTGTATAAAAAAATGCGTATTGAAATCAATTAATTACTTTAATCATATAATCAACTTCGTTTGTTCCTATATAGTTAACCCATGATTATAAAATATTTATTATGTTAAATGATTCATGCATAAAAGTGTGTGTTAATATCAATAAATGACTTTAATAGCATATTTGACTCCATTTCTTTTTATATATATAATCACCCTTTTTAATTATCCTTTATTTATTTTACGATAATCGATCAAAACAGACATGGAACAATGCGCAGGTAATATTGCTTCATTACGTTCTACAGACAGTGGAATAAAAAAAGAACAATGCAAAGAATATTATGAAAAAGAATCGGAAAAATTAGAACGTTTTCAAAAATGTAATTAGAAAAATAATACTTTTGAAAATATCAATTCACATCATAACTTTTTACCATTAATACTTTTTTACACATAGTCTTTTATCATATTTGTCTAACGCATACTTATCACGATGGGTCGAAACAGCTCCAGCAACGCCTTCACTACAAGGTGACGAAAAGAAAAAAAAAGAAAATCAATCATCATCCACCTGGAAACAATATTCTGAAAAATTTTCAACTAATCTTACTCTATTTCTGAAAGAAAAATCTATAAAAAATTTTAAATTAAAAAATATTTATGTATTTACATACAGTCCTTTTCAAAACATACAATTATTTTAATCGTAGGAAATAATTCATAAATATTATTGATAAATAAAATAGTAGTGCATAACACCCAGACTGGGAGGAGGGACGGGGAAATGTCAGACAGCTAAGGGAAAGAGACGAGGGAGGGAAGGGGTAAATGTCTTGCTATACCTGCCCATGTATGCTATAACAGCCCCAGACAAGTAGGGGAGAGAGACGGGGGAGTGAGAAAAATGTCTCGCTATATCTGCCTATATACTACTCAGCTACATACCCATATAGACTCCAATTTTTGGCTTTAACATAATAATAATTAATTGGGATATCCTTCAATTATAAGATATATTATAAGTTTAAAGGTATCTTATAATTATAAGATATCTTATAATTTTATATTTTTTATATCTTATATTTTTTTAAAGATATCGATTAACTAGATCACAGAAAGGATCATTACACAAAACAACATAGTCTGAAAGCAGTTTTCCTTAAATGAGCATTCAACCGTCCAAGTAGTAACCATGGCTAGTCCTAATTAACTTCGCAGATTGCCCGCAGAGCGCTTATCCATTAGGCAAACGCATTGATTCTGAGGTAGGAAGTACTGGTTTTAGATACAAGCTCTTTAGGTAAAATTATAGGTGATTTTAAAAAACAGAATAAACTTGGAAATTATGTTCATAGTAACTTATGACATAATTTAAGAGGAGGTCCCATATCTGTGTCCGTTTCTAATCGAAGAATTAATCTTTTTGCAAAAACTAACGATTATAGCAAAAAATAAAGAGAAAGCCGCATCTTGTATAAAAAAGTAATATTTTCTTTCATGAAAAAGAATGCATTTTATCGCTTCGTTTTCATGAAAATCTTGAAAAACTTAGAATATAAAAATAAGAGTAAACAATTTGATTTTTCAAGATTTTCTTGAAAATTAAGCGATAAAATTAATTCTTTTTTATAAAAGGAAATATTCCCTTTGTAATACGAAATACGGCTTCCTCTTTATTTTTTTGAAGTGAAACTTCTTTACCGACGGTATACACCTCCCATTAGAGACCCATAAAAAATATCATACAGGAGTGAATTGATTTCGTGATGGTACATGCAACGGAACTAATAAAACGAAAGTGTATATATATATATATATATATATATAGAAGGAGCATCCGTGCCTTGACGGCAAATCAAGGGACTCAAAAAAATAATACTACGTAAAGAAAAATTCGCGGGACTGACTTGATGTCAAACGCACCAATATAGTACATGTATACATGCATACTACGTATGCAATACAAATATCTGAATCTGGATATATAAAGAAAGTGTTACGAGTGCCGTATAGTAGCGAATATTGAAAAAATGCAAGTATGCAGTTTATAGAATATGAAGCGACCAAAGAAATGAAAATGCATCGGTGGGAATGGCCCAACGTTTGAGCGCTTGTCTGTCGTGCAAGAGGCCCGGGGTTCGATCCACGACGCGGACGCTTTCTTGCCTTTTTTATAATTGATTATTATATTAGTCGCTTAATAATAGAATAAAATTCGTAACAAAAGCAATAGCGCGCATTTTCTCTCTTTTTCTTTCTTTCTTTATAATGTTTGTTGGTAAACCCCTCTCTTTCCTACATTCTTTAAACGTGCACGCACAAGCAAACGTTTCTTATTTAAGCTATCACAAGCCAATCATTTAAAACATCACTCTTGCTACAGATGATGATTGTTTTGGTAATTGCGAAGAAAATTAAAATATTATTGTATTTTTGTAAAATAAAAATTATTAACAAAAATTTCATACACTATCTCATTTAAAATTTTAAAAATTGATTCCTTAAATAAACTTAATTATTTTAATTTAGTTTTATTTAATTTTATAATTATTAAATTTTAATCTATAATCATTAACTTTTACAGAAAGATTAATTCTTTGATTACAAACGGACAGAGATATATAATGTACACTTATAAGTATGCTATCACATTACTTTATCGATCAAAATTTATGATTTTATAAATTTAGTTTTCTGAAAAATTATGCATCGGAATAAATTTTTTTACTGGATTATTTTATTTCATTCGAATGAAGAGTGGAAAATCAAAAAATGGTCAAATAAAAGTCGGAATTCAAAATAACCAAAAAAAAACTAATTTTCCTAGTTTAAAAGTTTTAACTTTTTAAAAAACAGTGCCTGGGAAAATTCCCTATCAGAAATCGTTTTATTTTCAAAAAATAATAAGCGGAAAGGTTATAGTGGGATAAGGATGTCAAATCGGCCCTAGCCGGCATCTTTACGGCTCATTGCTTATTCAATAGAGTATGTTGAAAGATGCCTTCGTGCACAATTTCAGCCCTTTAACTGCCACTGGACCCCAAAAATGCTCAAAATTTGTTTTTTCTTAAATAATTTCTACCGTGTGCAGTTTGCGGCTAAAGAATCTCACTTTAATCTAGCTTTAAGCTGCCACGGAGACCCAAAAATGCTCAAAACTTGTTTTTTCTTAAATAATTTTTACCGCACATAATTTACGGCCAGAAAATCTGGAAATATGCAAATAGCTTTATAATTGTATTAAGAATTATCCAGATTTTTTTCAGATTGTTTGCAGATTTTTTCATCTCGAAATTCCCATTTTTAAAGATATCTGAAAATTCTTATCGTTCTTTTAACTACAAAGATAATATTTGGCCAAAACTTAAATATCTTTTTCGTGTATTTTTTGCCGTACTTTCAACCGCTTGAGTCGCAAAAATCATTTTTTCACCGAAACATGCTCAAAAATTAAAAAAACAGCAAAAAAGAGATTTTAGCGTTTTTTTTGTTTTTTTTCATCCTAACCTTAAAAACACGTTTAAACACCAAGTTATTAGTGATTTTAATGCCTATTTAAAATTTAAAGTTGAAGGTTTTAATGCCTTAGAACTAACGACCAAGTTTAATTACACCTCATCGAGCCGTATATGCTCTGAAAACTGAAGAAAACACGAATTTTGCGGAGTTTTCCTGTTTCTTTAGGACCAAGCTTTGAAAAATCTTTATCAAAAGACGATACGTTAATCAAACTCCGCTAATTTACAATCTCTACAATCTACTGCACATGTCTACTATCTTTATGAACAAACTGCGCATGTTTATAAGCTATAGATACGTACTGCGCATACGTACTAGCCTTGCAGACCATCTGCGTAGCCCATAACCAATAAAGAATAAGTGCACATAATTACAACCCCTGACGGGAGGGCTGAATGTACAGCATTACAGCTCCTACAAATCCCCATATATTGCTTTAACCTTTTGCGCATGTGTAAGCCCCCTTCAACTACTCTTTATATGTTTATTATATTACAATCGATATCCTATCGCAATATTCTTGGAAGACCTCAAATTCACCTGAACTTTGAGGAAAAAAATCCACCTGGAATACACCTTAAACTAGCTCCATGTAAAAATCAAGTTTCACTGTTTTAACAGGGTGCTGCTTCATTATTTAACTTGTTTATTATGTTAGTTTTTATCTCTTCATGGGATTTCGGCATAAAATCTGATGTATTCTCTCATGTTTTTTTTAATGGATATTCGTTTGTGGTGTTTCATTAACACCGAAGAAAGCTTTTTTTGGTTACTGGATCTTCGCGACTAGATGGTGACCAAGATAGTGACGCAATCTTGCAACTGCGTTAAGAGTCAAAATGTATTACGTACATAAAATTTTTCCGCGTCTTGCCACTGCAGCTTAAGGGAATAAGGTGGACATAAGTGTTCTTATGTACAACTTATTGTCTTTTTCTATTGGCATTTCCTCACGTTATTCTTTTGACTTGTAAAGCAATTAACGGCTATTACTTGCTGTGCATTATGCGAAACGTATTCCGTAAGTCGTACGTTCGCACCAACGTTCGTTCCTTAAGGAGGCTCCATCGTCTACGATGCTAGTCAAATTATATCTAAAATAAAATAAAACTTATAATGTATAAGTTTATGCTTAAAAATCTTAAATGGAATTATAACGTCTATAAATATTACGATTTGTTAATTATTTCAATAAAAACATCATTCTAAAAATTAATTTAGACTCAACTTTGATCTATTGTGATCATCTAATAAGATTCAAGCTTATATTATAATGGCGGGTATAACCATGTTTTGACTCATAAGCAGAAAATGCTTATTATCGTAAGTAAATAAAGTTATAACCTCAAAACTGTTGGCCTATATTTTTTTGATAAAAAATAAATGAAAATGAATCATTTAGTTCGGAAAAAAATATTTGAATAATAGAATCTCACAATATTATTTATTGTATATTAAAATTAATATTAATCGTATATTAAATTTATACTAATTTAATTATTTATTTTTAAAATTCAAATTACACGCGTTTTTCGTACGAGGCGCCAACAATGTCTTACCGATTGACTTCCTGTCAGTAACCATTTACAATCATAATATATTTACTTCTTTCGACAATATTTCAATTTATCAATCGGCTACCTTTATCTTTGACAACAGCATTTTAAAGAGGGAGTTTTTTTCTATAAGACCTGCACACTACTTTTTATTGACAATTCCAATTAGAATTATTATAGATCAATTTAAGTATGTCAACCATAAGAGCCCGTGTTAAAAGGGCGAACTTTGAACTTAAATTTCTCGAGATTTTGATCGGTTATGTATATAAATAAGGATACCATTGGATTCAGCGTGATTTAAACTATTAAAATTGATTTGTCTCGATTTGTGACATTTCGCGATGGAGCCTCCTTAACTTATCCTAAAGATAGTAGACATGTGCATGTAAAAGAGAATATTAGATATACTGTGTTTTAGCGGACAGATTACGAAGCTCTTCTACTTTCGGATAGAAAATCTAATCATAACAGCAAATATTATACAATGATCTTCTTAATAAAAAAAATAGTCAACGTAGGAGTAAATAACTAACCCTCCTTTCATAACGTTACTTTTCATAGGTTTTAATCGACCTCTCCTCCCTCCTCAAAAAAATATCAACGTCCCTTGGATGTGGTCTCTAAGGCAGGAATGACCGTGCAAGAAGTCATATTTAACAATTGGCATCAATAGTATGTATTGAATGATATTTAATTACATTATGTTCAATATTATAAACATTAAAATTTCTGTAGATAATTTTTTTCATTTACAGAAATTTTAATGTTTGTGATATTAAACATATCTAGTAGATCGAATTTTCAAATTAATGCTCGCCGAGGTAAACATTAGCATTGATGCTAACTATCAAACGTGGCTTCTTGCATACCCTATTGAAAATATACATGTTTTTTTGCACGTGTACATAACACATATAAGAAACACGTCATAACGTTTATATCTTTCTACTCTCAATTTTATCATTAATAACGTTAATTATTTAACGATTCTACGCATGACTCATTCTTTCATAGCAAACTAATAAATTTAGAGAATCGTTATTAGCTGAGTCACCTTGCCTACCTAATGCAGACTCTTAGTTTTGTTTTATTCTTTATTTTTTGTTAGTTATTTTTTTTTAAAGTCGTTTATAGCTAGCGCTCCTTGCCTAACTATAGCAAACCCTTTTTTATGTAAAATGTTGATAATTTTAAAGTATTAAATGAAAAGCCCGTTATTATAAAGAACTAGATGCTTCAACTTTCGAGGCTTAACATGGGTTAATTGGACGGGAATGTTGTTTGGATAAACTCTTTATTTCGAAATTAATACAAAATACTTTCACAAAAGACGTGTATTAAACACGTGTAACAAAAATGCCTTGCTTAAAACAATTTAATGGACAAACGCCAGCAATTGTTCCAAGCAAGGTATTACTGCACGGTTAAAGAGCTGATCCAAGAGTGCCGAGGCTTGCGAGTTCCGCGCACTGCTTGCCTCAGCTCTTTTTGGTATCTTCTACTTTGGTAGAAGAAAGGGACAGATCCCTGTGCACTCACATATGCGAGAGCATGTGTATGTACACGCGTGTTTGCATGTACAACCCTTTTAGTCTTTTTGGGTGTTTACGCACGCACCATCGAGTTTCGTGCGGCTGTAGGGCCGTATATACTCAGGCGCTTACAGCATATATACCATGGAGGAAGCATGCCGTGTTAAAAAGTGGTGGCAAGTTTAAGTAGAGAGAAAGAAAATAATAACTTAAATCCTATCACGCAACGCTCCCGTAAGCGCTGCAGAGACAGTATGTCAGTAGTCATTTTCTTTTTCTCTCACATCATCGTTAAAATAACCACCACTATTCCATATAACATGCTGCCTCCATGTATATGCTCGAAGCTTGGGCACTCATTATGTATTTTTTTAACACATATTTTTAAATGTAAAATTTGCGTGTTTCTTCATGTATTTTTTTCATATTTTTATTATAGCTCTTCAAAGATTGAAGAGCTTCTGAGATCCAACTCATAGTGTCTGGCCTCATATGTCTGATGTGTCTTCAAAATTTGAATAAGGGATCACAGAACTTAAGGAAATGCAACCTAATGATTTAAAATCAATATTAATGATCGATTACGTAGGTTCGACTTTACATGTGAAAAATACGTATAGAAAAGACGTGTCTTTTACACGTGCGAAAAAAACGTTTTTTTTTGTAATGTGGCCATTCCAGCCTTACAGCTTATCAAATGTTTTTAAAAAAATGTAATTTTGTTTTATTTAATAAATTATAACAAACTACCTTTTCTTTTTAGAAAATAAAACAATTTTAAGAAGGATTTTTTTTCTATGAGACACGGCTTCTTAAATCGTTGAAATTTTCGATCTGGAAAAATTAGTTTTTTTGATGACTCCAAATTTCGATTTTTATTTGACCATTTTTTGAGTTTCAACTCTTCATTGAAGTATAATGAAGTGATATCCTAGTGAAAATGAAGTATGTACGTGAACGTGAAAAAAATATTCCTAAACGTTTTTAAAATGTACCAAAGTGTTTAATAAATGTAGAAATTCATTACTATTCCCATTCCGGGCACATTTGGAAATATTTTTATCATAATTAGGAACGTTTTCTAATTTCGAAAATCCAAAAATTTTTCGTCTGCTAGAAAATAAGACAAGACATATTTCATTCCTACTGTCGTTAAAGGAGCGCTTGGAAAAAATACGAATGAATAATTTTTTTTTTTTTCATTTATTTATTTAATGTCGCATCAACAACTAGGTTATTAGCAACAATATAATTATAATATTATACAAATATATATGTTTGATTACATAGAATTGTACAATAATACATTATATCTTAACACTTAAATTGAATTATACATATTGATTGATTTTAAAAACTTTTACACTTTTTTAACATTGTCTCGTGAGTTGAGTAATGTCTTGATGTTTCCGGTTATGTTATGATGTTGTCTTGCTGTGGTGAAGTTTGGGCATGTGCAGATTAGATGTTCCATGGATAAGAGGATATTGCATAGGTTACATATTTTTTTTTTGTTTTTTGTTGAGTAGGTAGAAGTGGGTGAGTTTCTTATGGCTTATGCGGATTCTTGTGATAATTGTTTGTTCTTTTCTATTGAGATTATATGTGGCCTTTTAGGTGTAGATGTTGTCTCTTATAGTGTGAAGGTATGTGTGTTTGTCGTTTTTCCAGCTATTGTTCCAGAGGTCAATTATTGATTTGTAAATCGTATTAGCTGCTATTCTTGATGGTAATGGGAAGCTTGGTGTCTGGTTGTTTGACAGAATAGTTTCGGTGGTTGTTTGATGTATTTGCTGAGCGAAAATGTTGTTATCATCTATTGAGTATTTTGTGATTACTATTTGTTTGTTGCTTAGTTAAATTATTTTATTTTGAATTCGGTTCACTAAGGTGTTGGTGGAGTAAAGTTTGTTAATATTATTCATAAGGTGAACCGAGTTTGTAACCCACACAGAATGGGAGATTTTGAATATTTCCGGAATATTCCTATGTCCACGAAAAACCCATGTAAAAACCTTTCATGAAATATTTGAAATGTTTTTACATAGGTTTCTTGTGGACATAGGAATATTCCAGGAATATTCCAAATTTCCCATGCTGTGTGGGAAATATTTTCCAGTTCGTGTTTTCTGAGCTTTTTATTATTTTTTTGGCTTTTATTAATACCCAATAGTTAGCGAGTTCTATGGAGTATGAATGTGGGATAGAAAACTGTATACTGTTGTCTTTAGACATTATTGAGATACCGATTATGTTGTTTAAATTGTAACAGCTGGTATGGATGAGATTGAATTCAGTTAATTCTGTTTTATTATTTTGTTTTGTGTGGATGGTTTGTAGTATGTCTATGGGGTGTAACTTATGTGTTTGTGTGATGATTTCTGGAATAGTTATATTGGTGTCTATTAAGGTATTGTGAAATCTGTTTGTAAATGGTGTATGTCCACTAATGAAGTCTTGAAGGGCCATGTCTTCGTTTTCGAATATGATATAGTAGGCTAAGTTGTCTGGTAGTAAGGCTATTTCGCAAGCGTATTTAACCATCAGTTTGATTCATCTGTAGCTTAGGGAAGTCATTTCACTCTCCGCCAGTAAGCTGGTGGTAGGGCTGGTATGATAAGCTCCTAGTGCGATCTTGATAACATTTGTTGTGGATAGGTTCCAGGGAATTCGTGTGTTTTGAAGAGCCGTAGATGACCCGTAATCTATTTTCGATAACACTGTGGCTTTGTATGTGTTTAGTAGAATGGATTGGTCTGCTCCCCAGGTTTTAGCTGCTAAGGTTTTTATTATTTTTAGTCTGTTGTGGGTTTCGTATTTCAAGTATTTAATGTGGTTTTTCCATCTTAATTTTCTATCAAAGGTGAGTCTTAGTATTTTAATTTTTTCGACTTTTTGTATCTGCTGATTGTTTAAATTGAGAGTTATCTTGAAATTATCTTGTTTGGTTGAGAAAATAATATAGTTGGTCTTGGTTGGTAAGAATTTGAAGCCGGTAGTTTTAAACCATTAAAAGATATTATTTAGTGTGTTCTGCAGAATGTTTTTGGTGATTAGAGAGTCCCTTCCCGTAGTGTATATTGTGAGATCATCGGCAAATATACAGAATCTAGTTGGAGCCTCAATGCACGTTGCAAGCTCATTTATAGCTAGCAGGAAAAGAGTGACACTGATCACCAATCCTTATGGAATTCCGTTTTTCTGAGGTAGTCTGTCTGAGGATACATTGTTTACTTTTACCTGAATGAGTTTGTCCTTTAGAAAGTTTTCTATGAATGCGAGTATATGGCCGTTTATTTGTTTTTTGAGAAGGTATATCACTCGGTCTTTCTATATGGTTTCGTAGGCCTTTTCCAAATTCAGTGATACTGCTGCCAAGTGTAGGTTTTTTCTGAATGCGTTGCAGATTTCTGATTCTAACAAAATAAGGTGGTCGATGGTGGATTTGTTTTGTCTGAAGCCGCTTTGAAGTTGAGAGAAGTAATTTATAGATTTGAGGTAGGTTTTCAGTCTTTTGTTTACTATTTTTTCATGAGTTTGCAGATGTTGCAAGTCAGAGATATTGGTTTGTAATTTTTAGCAGAAATACAGAATCTTTGCCAGGTTTGTTGATAGGTATTATTGTGGCTAGTCTTTACTGAGTCGGAAATATATTGTGTAATCAGACAATGTTAAATATTTTGTGGATATATTGAATAGCCGAAAAAGGAAGATTTTATAGAAGGATATTGTGGATAGAATCTGGACCAGCACTGGAGTTTTTGCAGTTGTTGAGTGTTTGAGTTATTTAGTTTAAATCTATTGGAGAGTATGGTAGAGGAATATCTGAAATGTATTTTTCTTGAGTGAAGTTGTAATTGTTTCGGAAGCCTAAAAATTCTTTATTATAGTTGCTGTTGCTGGAATTTTGTGAAAAGATGGAAGAGAATTTGTTGGCGATGTCTATTGTTTCATGGATGATTTGGTTGTCTTCGTCCAAATCAACTGCTTTTAAGTTTGTATCTAGAAAGATTTATTTACTGTGAATGTGGTTCTTTATAAAGGTTGTCACTCCTCTACTTGCTTGACTAGACAGTCTGTTAGTGTGGAAGCATTTATAGCCTCAAGTAATTAGAAATATTTTTGCTTTCAACGGATTTATTGTTCTGAACTATGGTAATAGTATATTACGCACCAAGGGAGGGAAGGGGGACATTCTAACCCGCGCGTATGTTATCGCCCGAGCCGAAGGCGAGGGCGATAAACGCGCGGGTTAAGATGTCCCCCTTCACTCCCGTGGCGCGTATACAATTTTTTAATATAGCCAAGCCGAAAGTTGTCAACTAAAATTACGTATAACGTAAACGTTATGCTATATTGTTCTACTAGATACACTGCACGATATCACACTACACGGTAACACTCGTAATGATAATTCATTAATAAAAAAAGAGATTATGAATTATTCTAATTTTTCATCACACACATTTTTAAAGATTCTATGCTTTGTTCTATTACTGTATATTGTTGTATACACTACACGATAATACACTACATGGTAACACTCGTAATGATAGTTCATTAATAAAAAAAATAGTATATTATAAACCTAGGGAGAGAAGTTGACCATTAAATGCTCGTAGATTTGCCCCGAGCGCAGCGGGGGATGCGAGATTGTGGTAACTTCCCGAGGTGATACGATTTTTTCTTATTCCGGCGAAAAGTACGTAACACCCGTGTGATAATTCGTTTTGAAACATAAAAAAAAAACCGATATTCGAGTACTATTCACGATAAACATAAAAACCAAATAATTTTATATTCAATACACCTTATTCACAAAAAAACAAGTTTAAAATTAAACAAAAAGAAAGATATACGCTTTTGTAACCGGCAAGAAGGCTAGACTAGCCCCTCCTCAGGCTACCTTTATTGTCATATAAGAGAAAGAAAGAGAGAGGGAGAGAGTCAATTCTTAAAGCCGGCGGACAGGAAGGATAGACGCAACCCTCTTTATCTGTATGAAAAGAAAGAGAGGGGAGAGAGTCAATGTCAACGCCGGCGGACAGAGAGGATAGCGTAGCCTTCATTTTAACGCGGAAACAGAGCGTCAACACGTTGCGCATCGTAGTGCGCGAGCCGCCGTGTTGCTTACTTCTCAGAAAGTAGACGTCTTTCGACGTACTTTCGCGGGATAAGAAAAAATTTATTATTTAATCTGATAGAGTTATTCTTCGATACACTCTGTTTCAATGCACACATTTTTCATCACACACATTTTTAACTAAATAATAATATAATACAATGTATACATATACATTATAATGTATACATTTTGTATTTTTTGTTTCAAATTTAAGAGATTTTGAAAAAGAAACAGAAAAAGATTTTGATATCTGCCTTTGTTTTGTTCTTACTATGATTTTTGATGAAGAGCAAAAAGGCTAGGTATATTAGACATTATATGGGGAAAAGAAAGAGACAGAGAGATATAAAGTATGCTATACTCTGTCGTTAGTGCCTGTGCAAAACGTTCTTTTTGCTTCCTGCCCCGGCAAGAATGTGAGATTTTCGGTTGAAGTAGTGGGGATGAAAGTAGAAACTTTCGGGTTGGATATGGTAAAAAAATATTTTTAAGTATCTTACAAATATTTCAAAATGTGTTAAAAATGTTTTCTAAAGTATCAACTATGCTTTTAAAAGTTTGGAAAAATTGAAAAAAGAATAAAAATTAATGAGAAAAATTTGTGTTATAAATTTCATAAGTGGTTTCTAAATATATTTCGAATGTTCTAAAACGTTCTTAAGTGTGTAAAATTAACAGAAATAATGTTCCTTACTTTTGGATAGGAAAAAAAACTATTTTTATTCATCAGAAATATTTGCACCAAAAATATTTTTAATCATTTTCTATTATGATAAAAATGCCTCTTATTGTGCCAAAAATGTTCTCAAGTAAGGCAAAATCGCAAAAAATGACAAATTTCAACATTCATTACACTATTTGTCACATCTTTGGACTTTTTAGAAACATTTTGGGCATATTTTGGAACTAATTTTAATATGGTTTAGAAAAGTTAAATTTTTTCACTCGTATATATAAATAAAAATTTTTGCTGAAGTATAGTTCTTCAGAAAATTGTATCTTTATGAAATTACTAATTTTGATCAGTAAAGTAGCCTGATACCATACTTTTAAGAGGCGGCTGTATAATTCTGTCCTTGTCTAATCTAAATTTTAGTTATTATTAATAAACTAAATATTTTTATTCAAAAGTAAAGATAGAGCCCAATAGATTTGAGGAGGAGCAAACGATTATATTCTATAGAAAAAATATCAAATTTTCGTTAGTTTTCGAGTTAAGTCTGAAACGGAAAAATAGTTAAACTTGATTGAAGTTAAGTTCAACTGTTTTTCTGTTCGACTCAACTTGAAAACTAATGAAAATTTGATATTTTTTTATAGAATAGAATCGTTTACTCCTCCTTAAATCTATTGGGCCCTGCCTTTACTTTTGTATAAAAATATTTAGTTTATTAATAATATCGAAAATTTAGATTAGACAAGTACAGAACTATACGACCACCTCTTAAAGGTAATTAAAATTATTTTGTAAAAGGATCTAAATATTGATTTTCTAGAAGCAAATAATGGTAATCATTTTCTGCGTGGAAATAATATGAGGAATTGAAAATGAGATCTATGGTAAATCTGTTATGACTATCTCCTATAAGATCTCATTTAATGTTTTTAGGTGGGTTAATCTTTTTTTTTATGACAAAATTTAGATGAGACAAGGACAGAACTATACGACCGCCTCTTAAAAGTAGGGAAAGAGGTTCGGTTGTGGGCCTGGTTTGTTTGTGGACACCCCTGCGTTTCTATTGACAGAAAGCAGATGAGGTTTTTCTGACAAATGTCATTTATGTATTATGACAGCACGTTTTTTTATGCAAAATATCGAAGCGAACAAACGCGTCTGCTTCGTGCTGTAAGCAAATTTTCTGTGCTTGAAAAAAAATCACAAAAAATTATTTACACTTATGTATACTTTTTCAAAAGAATTACAAATCGAAGTGAATCAATGAAGCTGAGTGTAATGCACATTTATTCAGTAGGAATTTATTCCTACTTTGTAATGCAATATGGATTGCAACCAATATCTTAACACCAACAATTTTGCATGATTGTCCACAGCCGAACCAAAATCTTTTTTGGTTCGGTTGTGGGCATTTCACAACATTAACAAAAAAAAATTATTCTATTTAGTTAGCTAAGGTCTTCATCTTTCTATAGACACCTATAAGTTCAAAAAATATACAATTGGTGAAAAGTTATGAGTCAAAAACAAAAGGGTCTCCACAACCGAATCCTTTCCCATAGTTAAAATTCTTCTGAGAGAGAATCTAGATATTGATTTTCTAGAAGTAAATAATGGTAATCATTCTCTGCGTGAAAATAATGTGAGGAATTGAAAATGAGATCTATGCTAGATCTCTTATAACCATCTCGTATAAGACCCCATTTAATGTTTTCACGTGGATTAAACTTTTATGACAAAATTTTCCATAAATAGGGACGTGATATGGGATCATCATTGTCACCTGTAATTGTTAATTTAATGATGAGAAAATTAATAGGAATTTGATTATCAATTGAGGTTACGACCTCCTTGTCTAATCTAAATTTTCGTTATAATCAATAAATTAAATATTTTTATGCAAGAGTAAGATATGTACCCCATAGATTTAAGGGTGAGCGAACGATTCTATTCTATGAAAAATACAAGATTTTTATTTCGTTTCATACTATACTCAAAACCTAATGAAATTTTTTTTTTCATAGAATAGAATCATTTGCATGTTTTTAAATCTATTGGGCTCATATCTTACTCTTGTATAAAAATATTTAATCTATTAATTACGATAAAAATCAAAGTTAGATAAAGACAGAGCCATACGGCCGACTCTTTATTTTTCATCAATTATCCAGATAAGCTTCTAGGGATTATTCCTGGTTTATATTTTTTTACTTTCATTTGACCTCTACAGATGACCGTATTCTTAGATTTTAATACATATATTGACGTAAAATTCTTCTTAATCAAAATGAAGAATTTTAATCTAAATCTCAGAAAATCTAAGAAAATACTAGGTTCAAACTTTTGTCATTAACAAAAAGCAGCAGTATAAGGGCTCAACCAGAGTGAAAAGTTAGAAGACTAATGAAAGATAGATTAAAATTTATAATCTAATAAAAAAGTATACGAATTTCCATTAGTCATTATTTATTATAATTTTCTATATTATTAATGGATAGGAGTAGAACAATAATGGATTAAAATATTTAAAATGGATAAAATTTAGAAATATAAAATAATTATTTTGTATTAGATAACTTGATTGAAATAGAATTCCTCACCTTCGCTTACATCATCAATGGGTATCATTCCGTTAACCAACAATATGCGTTGAGTATCTTTCGCAAGTTCTAAAATACTTTTAAGAATACTTTTTTGATGCTTGTCTAGAAATTTCACATTTTGATTTTGAAGTGATGCTTGTAAATTAGCTGAAAAACAAAGCATGAAACAGTATAAACATAATATGTTATCTGCTTATATGGTGCTTATTTAAAAAAAAACGCTGTCAAGTGCTTTGGCGCAATGCTTTCTCATAGAGCTCATTGAATTGAGTAATTTGATTTTATTTTTTTTAATGTGATTTAAATGTAAAATACAATTTCTTTAAGAAAAATTAGTGAATGTGAGAGAGTAATTGGGAAATAGGAAAAGAGAGACAAGGATGGATAAAAATAAGATAAAAATGAGGATTAATCTGAGATAGAAGAACAGACAGAGAGGAAGTGAAGAAGTAAGATAAGAGTTAGTAAAAGCGTTAAATCAGAAATTAAAAGAAGTGATCAAAGAGCTACTCTGAGAAAATTAGTTTTTGAAAGCTTGTTTAATAAAGACAGTAGCAAATAACTTACATATAAATTTTAGAGCAAATCTATCAAGTAGTTTACGTAAAATGAAAAAAAAATAAAAAATAAAAACCTTTTTAAAAAATGTTTTAAATTTTCTAAAATTAAAACTAGAGTGTGTCTAGCGGCGGGCAAGCTAAATTAGCGTACGCTAACTCTAGCGTACGCTAATCCCTGTTTATAAACTCTCTTAGCGGACGTTACATTAGCGTACGCTTGATTAGCGCAGGTTATATTAGCGTACGCTACATTAGCGTATGCTAGTAAAAAATAATTTAAAACCAATAACCTAAAGACCCAAGTATCCCATAAAGGAGTATTTGAGTTCTTAGGTTATTCGTCTTCAACTAATCTAATTATATTTTTTATTTTTCATTAGTCAAATTAAAAAATCAATAACCCAAAGACCCAAATACTCCTCTATGGGGTACTTGGATCTTTGAGTTATTGGTTTTGAATTATTCAAATTTTTTAAAAAATTATTTTTTTGGTTGAATTTAAAACCAATAACCCAAATATCCAAGTATCTCTTAGAAGGATATTTTTCTTTAGATTATTGGTTTTAAATTCGACTAAAGAAATAATTTTGAAAATAATTTGTATAATTTAAAACCAACAACCTAAAGACCCAAATACTCCGAGAGGGATATTTGGGTCTTTATGTTATTAGTTTTAAATTCAATTAAACAAAAAATAAAAAAAAATAATTAAAATATATAAAAATCAATAACCGAAAGACCCGAATACCCCACTATGAAGTACTTGGGTCTTTGGGTTATCGGTTTTAAATTATTAAAATGATTTTTTAATTATTTCTTTAGTTAAATTAAAATCCAATAACCCAAAAATCCAAGTATCCTTCAAAGGGGTATTTATTTTTTTAGGTTATTGGTTTCATGTTTAACTAAAGAAATAATTTGAAAAATAATTTCAAAAGATATTTTAAAATTTTTTCGTGTGTGAAAGTGCGTGGAATCAAAGTTTTGGAACTTGGAACCGATAATTTCGTTTGCGAACTGACACATTCATTCACATGCGAATTTGGTGACACACTGATAAACTCTTTCGCGTGCGACCGTGGTACACTAATAATTCCTTTCGCATGCGTTGAATAATTTTTTTTCGTACGCGAAGCTAAAGAAATATTTTATTGGTAAACATAAAAGTTTTTCGAGCTTTGCGTACGATACAGAAATAGATTATTTTCTTGATAATATTTTATATATGTCAAATCTAGCGTACGCTAATACAACGTGCGCTACATCTAGCGTATGCTAATATAGCGTGCGCTAAAGTAGCGTACGCCAAGAGAGTTTATAAATAGAGATTAGCGTACGCTAGAGTTAGCGTAAGCTTGCTCGCCGCCTAGACACACTCTTAAAATTACGGCAACCATGGATGTAACACGATTTTGATAAGGCAACGTTATACTGTTAGATACTGTTAGGAACAGAATAAAATAACCTTCCATTTAAACAAAAATTCAATTAAATAACTTATTCAATTGAATACTTAAACTACTCGAAGAATTTGCTCTAAAATTTGCATGGAAATTATTTGCTATAGCCGAGAAAAGGAAAACTTTTGAAAACTAATTTTCTTAGCTTGGTTTTAATTATAGAGCATTTTGAAATTTTTGAAAAAATTATTTGTATTTAATTAGTAAATTAGATCTCGTGAACTGCTCGATAAATTTGGTTTCAGTTTTGCATACAAATTATTTTTTTGACTGACGGGAGGGGGACAAGCTATTGAAAATTGATTTTCTTAGCGTAAATTTAATTTTAGAGCCATTAAAAAAATTTTTTTTTAGTTTGGATTTCTCATTTTTTTGGTATTTTACGGAAACTAGTCGAAGAATTTGCTTGGAAATTTGTATAGAATTTACTTTGGGCTGCTACAAAAAAAACTTTTGTAAAACTGATTTTCTCAGCGCACTTTTAATTTTAGAGAATTTGAAAAAATTTTTTTTTTTATTTTTATTTTTCATTTTTTTCTATTTTACGAAAACCATTAAATAGATCTACTTCGAAATTTGGATGCAAGTTATTCTGTACACAGTAAAAAATTTTGTGCACTATCTATCATTTTGTCTAAGTAGGCGGGAAGCTATTGAAAATTGGTTTTCATTGAGTAGTTCTTTTTGTAGAGCCATTTTAAAAATTAAAAAAAAAATTTTCGATTTTCCATTTTTTTGTATTTTACGTAAATTATTTGATGAATTTGCATTGAAATTCGCATGGGATTTATTTGCAACTGCCAAAAGAAGGATGACTTTTAAAAACCGATTTCCTTAGCGTAGTACTCTAATTTTAAATGTTAAGTTTGAATCTCGTATCTTATTATAAATAATCGTATTCTTTACGGAAAGCAAATCGCAAAGTTAAAAACAATACACTGTAACGATTCTTTTACTCACGTTACAAAAAAAATGAACTTTAATTAACTCATGAATTTAATTATATGCTGAGTCACCTAAACTACGAGAATTTCGTCAAATACTACAAGGCGAGCGCCGATAGTGCTAGCAAGTAAAACTATTGATGGGCGACAAGACCTTAATTGATATACTTGTCGCTTGCTGCACATACTGCGTCTCTCTCTCTCTCTCTTTTTCTCTCTTACCTGATCGAGAGACGCGTTGTCAGCAGCACAGTTTTCCGTGATGCAGGTTAAAAAATGCGTTATATTAAACTATGTAATATTACGTAAAAAATTAATCTATACCTGCTCACAAAAACTGTGGAGACGTCGGAGTAAGCAGCGGGAAATATATTTTATGCTAAATACAATCAGGCATTATAAATTAA
Source organism: Anastatus disparis (assembly GCA_017163975.1). NCBI lineage: Eukaryota > Metazoa > Arthropoda > Insecta > Hymenoptera > Eupelmidae > Anastatus > Anastatus disparis. The sequence continues at coordinate 2,128,029 of JAFFSR010000041.1, read as the reverse complement.
TTGAAAGCACGTTTTAATAGAAAACAGAATTAATTTATTATCAGAGAAATGAGAATATAATAAAGGTAAATTTGATTTGAACGAGAATGAAATAATATAATATATGAAATATAATATATGCATCTAATGAGAGAAAGAGCAAAGGGAGAGCGCGTCGCGAACTAAATAGAACTCGCTTATAGCGCTGATTGGTTATATAACCGATGATACAATTTACCCGGACAAGTATCTCTCGAGGAAGAGATACCTGGATATCACACTGTATAATTGTACTCACAGTAACGCACTGGCCAGCTTATACTAATTACCTATGTGCACGGAGACGCCGCTCACCTGTCACCGTAGCTTCTCCCCTGTACGTAACCAATATGTAAATGCTCCGGAGTAGATCGGTGGAACACGTCTTTTCCTGATCCTTGAATTCAGCTGAGCTCTGCCAACGTGGCTGCCTTGGTGTGGATCGGTAAAATTTGATACACGCCAATCAACGTATTTGCTGTCACTTAATGGCTGACCGCTAAGATGCACGAGAAGCGGCTAAGCAAAACTCTACAGAAAGAATTTCTGAGAGTTCAACTAGCAAACATAATATAATATGCTAGTCGGTATAAACTAACGACTTTTATTTAAGACAATGTTTCGCGCTATCAATTGCGAACTTAGTCTAACGTATTATAAGACCACGTGGCGAAATCATATATCGAGCACAGCGTAGCTTAGATTTCGTGTTAAGGCAACGGTAGCCGGAAACTCTCTGAAGCGTCTCGAGGCCAGCGTGTTTCTCTTTTGCGTACCGGTTGTCAAGATACGCGCTTCTTTACGCGACTTAGACGAGATATATGTCAAAGCGTTTGCTCTATTATAGAACTTAAGTGAGCAAGATTCAAACACGGTAGAAACCCGTTACAACACATATCGTTATTTACAAAGTCTGTACGATTTTTTAGGATACTGTTTACTTTTTTTCAATGCGCACTCATACTTTATTTTCACGAGTTAAGTTTGTTGATATCAAGAACACGCGTGCGTTGTTTTTGACTATACTGTTTTATTTATTTCAATTCACATGAACGTGCGAGCTCACTTATTGTTTTTAAGAGCAGGTCGATTATATGTGTCCTTTTCTAATCAAAGAATTAAGTTTTTTGCATTAATTAATGACTTTAGTAAAAAATAAAGAGATCACCCCATCTCGTATTACAAAAAGTAATATTTTCTTTGATGAGGAAGAATTGATTTTATTGTTTCGTTTTCAAAAAAACCTTGAAAAACTTGAATCATAGAGTTTAGGGTAAACAATTTGGTTTTTCAAGGTTTTCTTGAAAACAAATAGATAAAATCAATTATTTCTCATCAAATGAAATATTGCTTTTTGTAATACGAGATGGAGCTATCTCTTTATTTTTTGCTAAACTTATTAGTTATTGAAAAAAAATATTCTTTGATTAGAAAAGGACGGAGATACGTGACCGCTTCAGCGTGCGATTCTTTTTCCGAGTACACCTTACGTAGAATATTAGTTAACATGATTAAAAATAAAGAAGTGTTTTGTCTATGGTTTAAAGGATTACGTTATTGATTTTTATAATAAATCATTTAGGAAATGTTTTTTATAGTTGTTGTTTGGGTGATAAAAAAAATTTTGCATACAGTGAACTTTGGCATCCATTTTTAGTATAGATCATTTCTATGATCGGGAAGATCTTCTTTCAGAACTCTCAACATCCTTATGAGCTGCATGAATAAGCGTGCGCAATGCTTCTCTGATACTCTCTCAGTACTTGCGCTTAAAACTTAACATTTAAAATTTAGGCAACCATGGGTGTGATACACTTCTGACAAGGCAACCTAATACTGTTAGGTAGAGAATGAAATAACCTTTCATTTGAAAAAATTCAATTGAATAACTTATAAAGGTGTATTAATAACGCCTGTTAACTTGTTTGCACCTGGCAACATTACAGTTGTACTAAAGGGAAAGTAGGCCACCTATATTTTTCTAATTCTTCGTGCAATATTCTCTTAACCAATGCTCGATTTTCATTAATAACAAATCTGGGAAGTTTATCAAAAAAGGTCAATTACAGTTACTGTTATTTAACAATATTGGCCCGTGATTTAGCTGGTCAAACCATTTGCGTTCCATCAATGTGCGTATTATCTAACTATAATCTTTGTCATTATCAAATAACAGATAGGGGTACATATTTCTTCCATCGTATCTTAGACTATAACGAGTGTCGAATTTCAGTAATAAAAATCTACTCTCGTCGATACCATATTTCCCCCATCATCTGTCCATTTGAAATCCCAATATACCGTTTTTTTTGCTTATTGATAAAAAAAATTATCATTTTTACAACTGAAATTTGAACACCTTTAAACATTTCAATTTCGGTAAATAAAAAAGTAAAACTACCAGAAATAATACCACGTGTTTAAACGTTTAACCTTTAGACGAAGGGAAAGCCATTATAGTGGCTCGACCATGGATAGACACTTTACATATGAGTATTTCCCAATATTGGAGACACATATTATGTGTTTTTTATAAAAAATACTGAGAAATTGAAAATTCCAAATTCCCCATCTATCAATGTATAATATAACCTATTCGTAGATTGCTTATGAAAAATGTTTTGAAACAGGGCCGCCACACATCAGCTGAGCTGGTAGAAGTACTGAAAATGCAAAATATTGTAGTTTCTGATTGAATATTTTTTCTAAATGGGCGTCAACGTAACAGTTTTTGCATATAAATCAAAAAGTAATTATCTTAACTATCTCTAGCCAGTTTTGAATATTTTCGTATCACAATTCACAAAGATATGGCATGAAATGTATCAACTTTTGATAGATTAAATGAAGTCGAGAACGAGGTCTCAAATTTTGATAAAACTTGTATCGAACCTTAATAAACAATCTCACAAAGTTTAATAATCATTGTATCACAAGTAATTTACTATTGAACCACCTTAAGGAAATTATGCCGCGGGAAAATATTGGATATTACGGATAATTATCGGATAATTTACGGCAAATTATCCACTTCCTACTTTTCACTCTGCAGTGATATTATACATAATACCATACTAATAAGATCATGAATTATGAAAGTATGGCAATGAAGAACGTTCAGCTAAAATTTCGGTAATTCGGATTTGACAGATTGATTGCGGCAAAAAAGTGGCAAATTTTGAGCTATTTTACGATAGTCTAAGTCATTTTTTTCATTGATTTCTGAAGGTACGCCGCTAACTTCTTTTTGAAGTTGGCGGTGTGCTCACTTTTTTAAGGGAGTTATGCTGCGGCAAAATATTGGATTTTACGCATAATTTACGAATAATTTACGGCAAATTATCCACTTCCTACTTTTCACTCTGCAGTGATATTTCACATAATACCATACTAATAAGATCATGAATTATGAAAGTATTACGATAAAGAACGTTCAGCTAAAATTTCGGTAATTCGGATTTGACAGATTGATTGCGGCAAAAAAGTGGCAAATTTTGAGCTATTTTACGATGGTTTAAGTCATTTTTTTCATTGATTTCTGAAGGTACGCCGCTAACTTCTTTTTGAAGTTGGCGGTGTACTCACTTTTTTAAGGGAGTTATGCTGCGACAAAATATTGGATTTCACGGATAATTTACGGCAAATTATCCAATAGTTATTTTTATAGTACAGAAAAAGTACTGAGCCAACTTCAGGGGAGTTATATTTAATACATAGTTACCAATATTATAGATTGTTGATCTAATTATTTTTTAACCATCAACGAATACATACATTTTTTAGACAACTTTCCAGACCACCCACACTGAGACAAAAAATAATAAGAAACTTCTACTTCCAACATTTAAGCTTACTTTTTTTGTGTCCAAGTTGTACTTGCCTAAAAGTAAAGCACATTTTACTTTGTGCTAATTAGTCATTATCTAGTCAGAAAAACTTATCAAATATCTTCTACATCTAAAAGATTCTTCTTTCAGGTTAGCTTAAATTTGTTTTCTTGTTTTTGTCTTGAGTTGATCTTTTTCATATGTTTTTCGTATTTTTTATATGAAGGTGAAAATCGACATATGATTATAAGAAAACATAATTAGAAATGTTGTTAATAATTAGAATAAATATAAACAACATATAATAGGGAATAAATATTATACGAATATAATAAATAGTGATAATTATTTTGAGTACATGTCAAATAATGGTACTTTTGGAACAGAAATAGAAATTCAAAGTTTTGTAGAATTTTATAATGTATATGTTAAAGTAAATATTAAAAACAAAATACAAACATTTGGGAACTTTTCTAATCATTTTCAATTATCATTAATTTTTACTGGATGATATGATGTACGTCATTATGATGTTTTAAATTATAATAATAATAATAATATTAATAATAATAATAATTATAATAATAATAAATATAATCTTAAAAGAAAATTAAAACATGAAGAATTTAATAAAACTAATACAATAAAAAAAATAAGAACAAAAACAAAAAAAAATAAAAGTAAAAATAAGCTTTATAAAAGAATAAATAAAAATTAACAAAAATAAATCAATTAAAAAATTAAATTTACAGAATAATATAAACAATAAAAATAACATGAATGAAAATTTGAAAAATTATTTAGGTAGAATGAGTTACGAATGTAAATATTGTAGTGCTTTATTTCGGGAAGAAGAAATAAAAAAGTTCAATTGTTGTCAACAAGGAAAAGTTATTTCATCACCATTAACTAAATATAATGAAAAATTGAAATATTTATTATTACATGATAGTGTTTTTAGAAATTTAATTAGATATAATAATTTATTTAGTTTTGCAACTTTTAATGCAAATGTTATTCAAAACCAAGGAAAAGCTACATATAATTTAAAAATTCAAGGACAAATTTGTCATACAGCACCTAATACATTAATTTCTACTAACGACATCAAACCTACATGTGGACAATTATATATTTACGATAATGCAGCAGCGATTGAAAAACGATTAAAAACTAATGAAGAATTAACAAAAGAACATATGTTAATTTTAACATAGATAATGAATGATAATCCCATGGCTAAGAATTACAAGAGCTTACATCAATTATCAAATATACAAAATATTCCAAATTATAAATAGTATTTCATGCAAAAAAATGATAACCAACAACATCGTTATAATAAGCCACTAACTTCGGAATGTGGTGCTATCATAGTATTTAATTCAGAAATTCCAGATAATTATGATCTTTGTGTGTATCTGAAATTATCTTCTAAAGATGGAATCACTCATACTTATTTGAATAAATTATCTTATTACGTGGATCCAATGGTTTTTCCTTCAATGTTTCCAGCAGGAGATTTAGGTTAGAGTATAGGATATAAAAAAATGAAAATATTGAAAATAATGATTGTCTTACAATACTACAATATTATTTATATAGAATCCATTGGAGACCAAATTTAAGAAATTTCAACCCTATTTTATATTGTGGAAGATTAACACAACAATACATAATACATGCATATGTGATGGTTAAAAGAAATAAAATGAATTTTTTTAGAAATAATCAAAAACAATTACGCATAGAATGTTATCAAGGTTTATTAGATCATGTAATAAATAGTGCTTCAAATGTTCCAACAAATTTTGAAAACAGAGAGAGAATTGGAAATCTTTTTATTTTACCCTCATCATATATTGGTAGTCCAAGATATATGCAGCAATATTATCAAGATTCCATGGTAATAATGAGAACAGTAGGAAAACCAGACTTATTTATAACAATGACATATAATCCTAAATGGAAAGAATTAAAAGAAATTTTAAAAAATTTTTCAAAAGGGACAACTCTCAATGACATACCAAATATCACAGTAAGATTATTTTATATAAAATTAAAAATGTTATTGAATAATATTATAAAAAAACGAAATTTTTGGTCCTGCTATAGCTTATGTATTTTCGATTGAATTTCAAAAAAGAGGATTACCTCATGCGCATATTATTATAACATTACATCATAATCATAAAATATTAGCTCCAGAAAATATTAATAAATATATTTCAGCAGAAATATCTCCATCGGAAAATAAGCACTTACAAAAAATAGTAATTAAACACATGTTACATGGACCGCATACAGATAAATCACCTTGTTACGATAAAAACAAAACTATATGTAAAAAAAAATTCCCAAAATCATTTAATGAAATTACAATAGTTGAAGAAAACAAATATCCACAATACAAAAGAAGAAATAATATTTTAGATAATCATACGTATAATTTAAAAACTAATGAAAAAATTATAAAAGTTGATAGTTCAATGGTAGTTTCTTACAACAGTTTTTTGTTAGCAAAATATAATGCTCATATCAATACTGAACTTTGTATGTCAATACAAAGTATAAAATATATTTATGATTATATTTATAAAGGTGTAGATAAAGCTTACTGTAAAATAAAACAAGATATAATTGAAGAAAATAATAAAGATGATGTTTATGATGAAATAACTCAATACATAGATGGAAGATATTTAAGTCCAATGGAGGCCGCATGGAGATTACAAAAATTTACACGATGCGGTAGAAGTCATACAGTAATAAGATTAAATATCCATACAGAAAATCAACAAAAAATAATTTTAGATGAAAATGATATACATTCAGCATTAAACAAATACGAAACAACATTGACCGCATGGTTTAAAGTGAATAAAAAAGATGATTTTGCTGAAAAAATTAAATATATAAATATACCACAGTATTATATTTTTAATTCTAAGACTAAATCTTGGATTAGAAGATCAAAATTTAGAAAAAATATAGCCATTGGTAGATTAAATGTAGTATCACCAAAAGATAGTGAACGTTTTCTTTTTAAATTAATATTAAACAGGATAAAAGGTCCAACATCTTTCAAGGATTTAGGAACATACGGAAATTTAACTTATGATACTTATAAAGTAACTGCTTTCGCAATGAATTTCATGGAACACGAAAAACAAATTTATTATATTTTTGAAGAAGCATGCCATGTTATGTTACCAGTACAATTACGTAAATTTTTTGCATATTTTTCATTATGTGAAAATATTCAAGGTAACATTATTTGGGAAAAATATAAAAATTTTTTCATAAAAGATTTTAAAGAAAATGAAGAAAATAAAGCTTTATCCCATATTAATCAAATATTAAATTCAGAAGAAATGTCATGTGAAAATTTTAGTTTAACTGAACCAAATGAAAACTATATCGAGGAAAACGAAGAAATTAATGATGCAATTATAATTTTTAGTAAAAAAAAATTTGATAAAATGTACAAACAATTGAATAACGATCAAAAACATATTTTTTAACAAATAATAAATAATAATCATAAAATTTTCTTCATAGATGGACCAGGAGGTTCTGGAAAAACATTTTTATATAAAACATTAATATATTATTCTATAACAATAAAGAAAAAAATTCTTATCAATAGCTTGGACAGGTTTTGCTTCAATTTTATTACCAAAAGGTTTAACCAGTCACCGAACTTTCAGATTACCGTTAGATTTAAATAACATTGAAAGTGCATTTTTAAAAATTGATTCAGATAAGAAAAAATTAAGAAAAGCAATTGAATTATATGAGATGAAGCATCAATGATTCCTAAAAAAGCTTTAGAAATAGTTGACAAAACATTAAACGATGTCTGTCATAATAATGAAATTTTTGGAGGAAAAATTATTATTTTAGGTGGAGATTTTCGTCAAATTTTACCTGTATTAAAACATGGAAATAAAAATACAATCATAGAACAAACTATAAAATATTGAACCCTATGGCCCATGTTTCATATTTTTAAATTGAAAAAAAATGTAAGATCTAATGATGAAAATTTTGCATCATTTTTATTAGGTATCGGAGGAGGAAAAGTTGATACATTTATTTTACCAGAAAAATGGAAAACTAATAATGTTTGTAATAAAATTTATGAAAACATTGACAATAATTATTGTTTTTCGAAAAATGTTATTTTAAGAACACGTAATGAAGATGTGAATATTTTAAATAATAAAATATTGCACTTAATTAATAATGAAACGATGACATATTATACTATTGATTATGCAACATATAAGGGTGTTGATCAAACAGATGATAATATTTATTTAAATTATCCAATAGAAATGTTAAATAATATAAGAGAAGGATTACCTCCAAATGAACTTAATTTAAAAATAGATGCCGTAATAATGCCGATAAGAAATTTAAGTATGAAAGATGGATTATGCAATGGAACACGATTAAAGATAACAAGATTATTTGAATACAATATAGAAGCTGAAGTAAATACAGGCGAAAATAAAGGAAATGAAGTTTTTATACCGCGTATTACATTAAGCACAAATGAATCTTCGTCTTTACCATTTATTTTAAATAGAAAACAATTCTCTATAGTATTAGCTTTTGTTATAACTATAAATGAATCACAAGGTCAAAGTTTTGAAAACGTAGAAATATTCGTAAAAAAACCTTTATTTTCACATTTAACAATTATATGTTGCTCTTTTGAGAAATAAAAATCCTTCTAAAATACATATTCAAAATGACTTAGAGAATGAAAATGAATTTACCAATATAGTATGGAAAGAATTACTAGAGAAATAACAAAAAAAATAATAACTTAAATTTTTTTAATATTAAAAATATATTTATATTTCTTACATACTAATAAAACATTTGTTTTTTCAGATATAACATAATAAAACAGAAAATGAAAACATACTTCAAATTTTCTATAAAAAAATTAAATATAAAATAATAAAAAAGAAAATAAAAACAAACTTCAAATTTTCTATAAAAAAAATTAATAACAAAATTATTTAAAATACAATTTAATTAATACGAATAATAATTAAATCATTATAAAATGGAATGGGATCCAGTTTTAAATGAATACATTGTTGTAGAAAACTTACAACATCAAGAAGAATGAGATGATTTAAATAATTAAATAAACGAATTTGAAAGATTTCAAGGGCAGTACGAAGAATATATGGAAAATTTAAATGAAAATACAGATTTATCTAGATTAAATAACGCAATTAATAACTATATCGGTATTGAAAATGAAAAACTTCAATTTGAAAATTGGAATAACGTAACATATTATTATAAATATATGACAAATAAAATTATTCAATATAAGTTAGAAATACGTGATCCAATAATGAAATATTATATCACAACTCATAATACAATATATTATAGATATTCATTACGTATTGCTAATATAATTTTCTTTATATTATAAAATATAACATAAAATATGTTCAAGTAATAAATCAATAAAAATAATAAATATATATTTTATAATAACAGAAAATTAATCAAATAAATTAAAAAAGAAAATTAACATACATTTCATACATCAAAAAGATTTAATTGCATTAAGATATATTTAAAAAGAAAGAAATAAAATTTGATAAAATAGAAAATATATACTTTACAATTTTATTTATGAAGTACATGGATTACTAATTCATTGAATTAATATTACTATAATCATGATAATGGCATTAAAAGTTAAAAAAAAAAATTATAATCTTATTATAACATATACATTTTTAATTGAATTTAAATATAATAAAATGTTTAAACAATAAATAAAAAATTATTTTATAAAACAAAAAAAAATTAATAAAATTCATATCATTATGTATCATATTATAATTTTTTAAATTAATGAATAATATTAAAAATTATTTATTATTAAATAAATGATCAATAATTTTAAGAAAAACAAACATGAAAATACATTCTATTAATGTTGTAAAAATTATTTTAATATATCTTTTTTAATACTAGCAAGAAAGTCAAGGATATTAAAAAACAATATAGATATATATTATATACATCCAAAAGACTAAAAATAAAATGAAGATATATTAAACATAAAATAAAATAATTTATAAATAAGGAAAAATTATATTATTTAATTTTATCGTTTTATTTATGAAATATATTAATTATTAATATTATGATTATCATAATGATATAGAAATTTTTTTGTAAAATATATACTTTGAATAAAACTAATATTCATAAAAAATAAAAGGAAATATATTAATTTCAAGTATATAAACTAAAGATACTAAATATTATAAAAAAATAACAATAATATTAAAAAACTTTAAATAATAATATTAAAAAACAGAGTTCAATCAGGTATTAAACTTTAAATTTAGAATAATTATAATAAAAAAAATTTCTGCCCTATGTTATTGTAATACATGTTACAATAATATTTAATTGAAAAATATCAAGTTATAATACTTATTCTAATAAACATACTTAAACAAAGATTTAAAAGAGATAAATATTAATTAGAAAATTGTTATATAACAATAATATAATAACAAATTGTACAAATAATAAAAATGACTTTTAAAACTTTGTTTAAATATGTAATACTGATGATGGAGGATGGATTGTAAATAAAGTCTATGGTATAAGAAGGAAGGAATATAGACTCTCATGATTATGTAGGGCTACAGGCGAAGGGAACCATGGTTTTATTATAAATAATTGTATAAAAAAATGGAATAATTTTAATTAATTTTAACATATCTTAAAATAACTTAAAATTATTATTATTGATTTTATATAATTATTTAAAATAAACAAAAAAAACCGACGCGCCGTAATACTATACATTTTTCATTATTTAATTTATATTATAAATTATTAATTGTAAGGTATTATTGACAGTACCTCTTCGGATGGTGTGGAAATCCATCTGAACAAATAAATAATTAATATTAATTTTATTAATAATTTTTGTCAGTACAAATTTCATTACTGACTGATTTTTTTATTAGTGTAAATATGCACGGGGGTTGGCGAGCAGCGCGAGCAGGGGGTACCTCCCCTAGTATATATATATATATATATATATATATATATATATATATATATATATATATATATTATATATATGGGACATTTCACACCATCTAGATGAGCAAAAAAATAAAAATCGCTGAAACTCTGAGAATATATTCTGTTTGTTACCCAAAATATGTAAAAGAATTTTTAAGGATCTAGATTGAAAGTATCAAGAGGTATAGGTCTTTAAAATTTGAAAATTTTTCAAATTGTTGAAAAATACCTACTTTATTATTTTTTTTCTAAAAATCATATTTTTTGAGGAAAATTCATAAGAATACTTCTTGTTGTGAATGTAGAGGGGAGTTAGCATGATTTTTGACAGACCTGAATTTTGCAGTTTTCTATTGGTTCTTATATGTATTACATGGTAATGGAAATTACTCATTGTTCGCCACTTCGGAAATTGCTTTTCGCGGGCTTAAGAAGTAAAAAAAAAAACGGTATATTGGGATTTCAAATCGACAGATGATGGGGAAAATATGGCATCGACGAGAGTAGATTTTTATTACTGAAATTCTACACTCGTTATAGTCTAAGATACAATGAAAGAAATATGTACCCCTATCTGTTTTTTGCTAATGACAAAGATTATATGTTAGATAATACGCACATTGATTGAACGCAAATGGTTTGCCCAGCTAAATCACGGGCCAATATTGTTAAATAACAGTAACTATAATTAACCTTTTTTGATAAACTTCCCAGATTTGTTATTAATGAAAATCGAGCATTAGTTAAGAGAATATTGCACGAAGAATTAGAAAAATATAGGTTGTCTACTTTCCCTTTAGCACAACTGTAATGTTGCCAGGTACAAACAAGAACAGGCGTTATTAATATACCCATAAGTTATTTAATTGAATTTTTGTTTTAAATGGAAGGTTATTTTATTCTCTACCTAACAGTTTTAGGTTGCCTCGTTAAAAGTGTGTCACATTCATAGTTGCCTAGATTTTAAATGTTAAGTTTCAAGCACAAGCACCAAGAGAGTAACAGAGAAGCATTGGGAGTTCTAAAAGAAGATTTTTCCGATCATTAAAACGATACTAATTTTTACCAGTGTAGAGAAAAAACTTTTAGACTGTTATTTGGGATAACAGGATCCACAATACGTGAGCGAAGCCGCAAGCAAAAGCTTGTTTGATTATAATGGGGTTAATACATTCGAGTAAGTAACACGAAGTACGGAATATTTTCACAAACTAACATTACTCAATACTTACAAAGTCTTGAGACGAGCTTGGTGCCATTTGCTGGTCCAAATTCTTTAAGACTGTAGGCATCTGGAAATATTACATAACAGTAACTCATAAATATTCGGCAAATGGTTTCGCCACGTAGTCAACAAGAGAGCGTAAAATTGCTTGTTCAAATAAGAAACAAAATTTTATACACTCACATCATACTTCTTGTCGAACTGTATGAACTCTTTATTATATTTCTTGCTTAAAACTGTTATTTTTTTATAGCAAGATGAATGATAACCAAAATTATCAATCGAATCCAAACACGACCTTACTTTACTGTGTGCAAAGTTTTTTTTTTGCCAAAACAACAACTTAAAAAAACATTTCTGAAATGATTCATTATCAAAATCAATAACAGAATTCTTCAAGCCACAGATAAAACACTAATTATGTTAACTAATATTTTCACCTAAGGCGTACTCGAAAAAAGAATCGCAAGCTTAAAAATAATAAGCGAGCTCGCACACTCATGTGAATTGAAAAAAATTGAACAGTGTAGACAAAAACAATGCACGCGCGTTCTTGATATCAACAAACTCAACTCGTGAAAATAAGATATGCGTGCGCATTGAAAAAAAGTAAACAGTATCGTCAAAGATAGTACAGATTTTGTAAATAACGATACGTGTACTGTTTTTAACTTTGTGATCTGCTTTCCGTAAATAACACGATTATTTACAATATTATGTGAGATTCTAACTCAACATTTAAAATTTAGGCAACCATGGATGTAACATACTTTTGATAAGGTAATCTTATACTGTTAGGAAGAGAATAAAATAACCTTTTATTCGAAAAAAGAATTAAAACACAGCATGAAATGTTTCTGAAATATTTCAGAAACGTTTCAAATGTTCATGTGAAACATTCTAGAAATCTTTCATGAAATGTTTCTAAAATGAAGATATGTCCGCTAACATCACATGTGAAAATATTTCAAAAGCTTTTTAGAAACATTTCAATATATATTTTTTAGAAACATTTCAAAAACGTTTCAAAATATATTTTTTAGAAACATTTCAGAAATATTTCAAGATATATCTTTTTGAAGTATTTCAGAAACGTTTCAGAAATATTTCAAATTTTTTTTTATCACTCTAAAAACGTTTCAAGAAACATATAATAAATATTTCAAAAATAGTTCCTAAAATATATTTAAGATATATTGCTAAAATGTTTCTTCAAAACATTGCAAAAACATTTCATGAAATGTTTCTGAAATGAAGATATGCCGGCGAAAATCATATGTAAAAACATTTCTAGAATATTTCAGAAATCTTTTTATAAAACATTTCAAGAAACGTTTTAGAAATGTTATACAATCATCTATACAATACACTTTTGATTTATTTTGTTTATCATAGAGATAACTTAAAATATTCATATAAGACTGACAAGGAGAGTGCATTGTATTTTGGTCTCGAATTTTCTTCTAACTTTGGGATATTTTTTCTTACATAAAATCATGGAAAAAGCCGCGTCCATTCGGTCCAACACCCAAATTGTTCTGAGTTATGACCAGTTTTGTCTCTTTTGCTAAAAAATTTGCATCAGCTTTATAGTTTTACTGTTTTCAAACTACTACTTATCCTATAAGGTCTTTACTTATTGCATATTAAAGTTAAGATTAAAACCTTTCGATTGAAAAAAAAGAGTTCAAAAAGCTCAAGTTGTTAAAAAGTTATGAAGGGAAGAAAATTAAAATAAAATTTAAACTAAAATACAGCATTTATTTTCAGTTAAATATTTGCACTATTTTTATTCCCTCATAACTTTTAAACAACTTGAGCTTTTTAAAAACTTTTTTTTTTATCGAAAGGTTTTAATCTCAACTTTAATATACAATTAGTAAAAACCTTATAAAATAAGTAGTTCAAAAACTGTAAAACTATAAAGCAGATGCAAATTTCTTAACAAAACAGACAAAACAGCTAATAACTCGGAAAAAATCGAGAGTTGGACCGAATGGACGCGGCTTTTTTCATGATTTCATGTAAGAAGAAATAAAATCAATGAAATGTTTCTGAAAAACCTTTCCGAAATGTTACTTGAAACATTTCATAAAGAATTTCTGAAATGTTTTGGAAACGTTATATTGATTAATTTAGTACCACGATAGGGACGTTTCAAGAGAGATTTCAGAAAAATTTCAAAAACAAATCATGAAATGTTTTTTTGAAATATTTAGGAAAACGTTTCTGAAACACTTCATAAAAATATTTCATGATTTTTTTAGAAATGTTTTATGCTGTGTGGGAACGCCTATTAGCTTGTTTGTATCTGGCAACTTTACAGTTGTACTAAAGGGAAAGTAGGCAACCTATATTTTTCTGATTCATCGTGCAATATTCTTTTGACTAATGCTCGATTTACATCATAACAAATCAGAGAAGTTTATCGGAAAAAGTTAATTATAGTTAATATTATCTAACAATATTAGCCCATGATTTAACTCATTTGCGTATTATCTAATATATAATCTTTGTCATCATAGAATAACAGATGAGGGTATATATTTTTAATACCGTATCTCGTACTATTTATAGATAGGCTATAGGCGTATTGGATCATACAAATTCTGGATCACCCTCTCTCTCCTTAAAGTGATATAGAATGCGTGCGGATTCTAGATCATCTCAATGATCCAGAATCCGAACATGATCTAGAATGCCTATAACGTTTTCTACTTTTGGAATTTTTTTGAATTCAAATGATTGCGTGATCGATAGAATAATTTCATGAGTTTGACATTGTGCAGTGCGCAGCCAGTTTTACAAATCAGATTATGGTTTATGTATATGGTAACACACTTGAAAGATGAATTTGATGGATAGCCGTATTGATTGATGTTATCAACGGGAAATTTAAATCGTAAGGGCCATTTTCGTTTAAATTCATTCATAAAAAAAATTTTAGTAGCGTTATATAAATATTTACGAAGTAAGTTTGCAATTGGAGAGTAGTCAAGCTCATCAGTATTCCAAGCTATTTCGTGATTATGTTTGAGACAAATGTTTTCTGCTTGTAACTTATCAGAGAGTCTTTTTCATGGAAAAGGTTTTTTGAATATATGAACGATAGGATTGGCACTTTTATTGAGAAAAATAATTGCTATTTTCTTTAGAACATAATCATCACTCGTTTGCTCAAAACCTATCATGTCTACTGCATACTCCATTATGAAATGATAGTTTTTTACATAAAAGTGAGAATAATATATTATTTAGACAAGCTTCTTGACATCTCGACTAACTGGACTGTACTGAATGATGCGATCATGGAAGATTATACAATAAGCTGAAATATTGGCAGAAAAGTCTGTTTTAGACTTAAATTCTAGACGTGCATCGACACAGGCACTCTTTAGAGATTCCTTTTGTCGTCAACATTTAATAATTATGAGCAATTCAAATTTAATAAACTGAGACTTTGTCATTGGTGGCTGTGAATCTCTTCCATAATAGGTTTTCTAAAAAATTAGCGTAGATATCATATAGAATAGCAAACTGATTCTTAGATGTATCCCAAGAACGATAACACATAGGGATAGGATTATCTTTACCAGTGAAATTTAATAACTGAATTTTTTGTTTGTAAGATGCAATAACATATGGCATTAACTACTCTATCTTTGATATTTTTATTAGATAATCTTTATATGTAGTTACATTGCTGGCTACACTACCTTCCTGTATTATTGCATTCACGTCATTTCTTGATCTCGTGAGAATGAGTTCATGCTTTATATTAACAATTTTCTTATAATCTTCTGTGAAGCCTAAAATCATACTTAGAGGGATAAAAACGTCAAAATTTCCTTGATTATCTACAATTGTATTGTTTCTCTCAATGCCAAGCCAACCTGCATCCTCTAACATGAGAGTTTGATTTGGATTGAATGAAGTGCATCCCTCCATAAGACTACTCAAACCGACATTTTTACTTTTATCTATCTCTACAGCATTGAGTTTATATCGAATCTCATCAAACAAATGACAAATGCCATTGTTAACTAATTTAGTGTTAGTTGTTGCTTGCCCGTCTGGTTTTTGTAATTTTCCACATATGTGAATGTAACTGTATGATGGTAAGGGACATAAATCTTGATACTGGATGAAAGTACGAATTTCATCACTGTTATTGAAGCTTAATATGGATTATATGCGTGAATCATATATTGAGCTATAGACCACCGAATACGACACCTGGACAAATGCTTATAATTTAGTCCATTTTTCTGGAAGCAGCAAAGAATGATACAATTAATTTTTTTCCACGTACTTTTAGACATATGCTTTTGAGAAACAGGATCCTCTCCCGTTTTAACAGTTTAAGTACCTTTCGCCGACTGATGGCGAATTGACATGATGGTTAACTTATATGTACACTTACATTGTAAACGATTCCCTTTATACAGATTTGATGTGAAATTTAATAATAATTTCCTCTCCTTGGAAATTCACCAAATTTCCGTCTTAATCAACGATTCGGCTTTGAAGAAGATCTATACTCTTAACACGAAGTGGTAAGTATATGACATGTGATGGTATTTCTATGATTTTATACCCTGGAAGAACTCTCGGGAAAAACTCATAAATTGTAAGAACTTTTCTGTCGTTGATGTAAGCACCTGCAGTAATATTACACTCTAGTCTGAGTGCGTTTATTTTCAATATCTTTACATGTAAAACAGAGCTGTGATGAATGTTTTCATTAAGGACCAGGTAAAAATTGATTGATAGCATCAATTTCGTAACTGCCAGTAGCAATAGTAATAATCTTCTCTTCGTTTAAATGAAGTTTATTATTCGAATTGTCAACATTAGGAATGTAGTTTAATGTTAAAAGTTCGACTAAACTCAAAACAAAATGTGGTTGTTCTATTAAAGTTGTGGTAGTTCTATTGAGAGGCGGCCGTATTATTCTGTCCTTGTCTAATCTAAATTTTCGTTATTATTAATAAATTAAATATTTTCATAGAAAAGTAAGACAACCGCCCAATAGAGCAAAAGATAAGCAAACGACTCTATTCTATGAAAAAATATGAAATTTTGATTATCTTTCGAGTAAAGTCTGAAACGGAAAAACAGTTGAATCAACTCAATCAAGTTCGATTGTTTTTCCGTTTCAGACTTCACTCGAAAAATAATCAAACTTTCATATTTTTTCACAGAATGGAATCGTTTGCTTGTCTTTTGCTCTATTGGGCGGTTGTCTTACTTTTCTATGAAAATATTTAATTTATTAATAATAACGAAAATTTAGATTAGACAAGGACAGAATTATACGGCCTCCTCTTAAAGAAAAATATTGCGCTTCCAAGACAGGAAATTCGCTTGAAAGACTCAAAGTGAAACTATCTTCCATAACTGTTTGAAAAAGAACGATCCTGTTCATCTGCAAACTCTTCTTTTACAGTCTTTTACACAAGAATCGAAGACGTAGATGTCCACAAGTAAATGAATTCTGATATCTTTCATAGTTTTATTTTACTTCTTTCACGTTGAAATATAACATGTTATCTATAGAGGGGGGGGGGCTTAAGATTCCAAAACCATCAAAATAAATTACTTCAGAACCACGTTTACGATAACATACCCAGCAAGTGTCTTTGTTTTGAAAATCATTTAGGTTGGCTATAGCAGATTCGTCATGCCATGGACCATTAGAAGGCAGATTATTTCTCATGAAAACACCTCAAAAATATGGGATTTGTAATATACGAGCACACTTTATCAGATCATACTCACAAGGAGAGGTCCACTTCCGGGAAACGGATTCGGCTGAAACTGTAGGACATGATTTTTTAATGGAAAAAAATGAACCCGTGTTTTTTCTTTTCGTCGAATAGACCCCCTAGACAAGAATATAGACATTTTTTTGAAAATATAGTAAGAAGAAGCCTTTATAAGAACTTGAATAGCCAAACAACTAAGACTCTTACAAAAAAATACATAAAAAATAAAATAAATTGCAAATTGGATTCTTTAATTTGATCTGTATTGCATCAAAAAAAGCTTCAGTGGTGCAAAAGTTATGCTTTATTAAAAATTAGTACATATTTGTTAATTTTTCAAGCATGTAAAAAATCATCAATTTTTTATGCTATTTTATTAGCATATTTTAATTATCTGTATTTTTTGAACCACTGAAGCTTTTTTAATGCAATCTGCCAATGATGATGATGATTGTTCTTCAATAATAGCACAATAATGAATTTATCATTCAATTCTGCATATTCATCATTCGAATCTATAAATTCACCATTTGTATCTGCTTACAAAGAAAATAAACTGACAGACTTTTTATCAATGCTGAATGGGAGCCGCAGCCAAATCTATAACATATACGTAGTCAGAAAAGTCAATGGGGTATACATGATTAGCGATTCACAAATTCAATTTGATGATAAAATAATGAATGTGAATGATTTGAGTTTCCCTGAAAGCAGTGGTCTAATGGAATTGTTTTCCAAAAAAGAACCAGACGATATTCTTTCAAGTACGAAAGATCGCAAGAACTATCTCAGTATTCTGAAAGCAACAAATGTCCATAGAACCTGATTTCTCAGGTGATTTGTCACATCATATAACGATTTTTTCGGTTTTTACACGTTTCTAACCATGCTTCATCAATTCAGAACAGTTTTTAAAAATTTTTGAAAATTTCAAAATTTTCCAAAAGTTGTTCTTAATTAACTAAGCACGGTTTGAAACGTATAAAAACCAAAAAAATCGTTACATGATGTTTTGGTATAATAAATCACCTGACAAATCAGGTGATTTGTCAACTGATTTTTCTCACCAAGATTGTCAAGAGACTACAATCATAAATAGTCAAACAATCTGCTGGAAATAATAATCAGAACAATGAAATCCAATTTATTATAGAGGAACTACGTTAAGCCGGCCATACATATTGACGTATACAGCTTTCAAATCAATCATTGTAACATGAGTCTCAATGTATTTGGAAAAAAACTTGGGGGACCGCAAGTGAGTCGTGGTCCTCGAGAGATCATATTTAATTTTACATTAGATGATAATTTTGATTTAGAAAATTCCCGTATTTGCAATATTGGAGAGCCTAATCATCTAAATGATGCAGTTGGTTTGAATTCAGTAAATAATATATCACAGATTAAAGTAGACTTTTCATCTTCAAAATTATAGAAATTGCTAAAATCATGAAGGAATATGAAGACAAAGCTGAAAAATATCGAAAAGAATTGGACGTATAATTACAATATCTTTATGATATGACTCAACGTAATTTAACAAGTATTGAATATATGATTAAAGAATTAAATAGTCAATTGGATATTGCTGAAGTTGGAGTTAAAAATGGAACGTCAAAGAGTAGTTACAGAGCTACACAAGCCAGCACATTGCAGGTACAAGCGAAGAAAATATGACATACGTGGGCTAGATGAGACTTTAAAAGCTTATCTTGTAGAAATGATATCTTATTTTAAGGAAAGGAAGGTTTTCGCTACTTACTAACTGTTATAGATCTATTTTCAAAGTATTCATGGGCTGTCCTAGTCAAATTAAAGAGTGGCAATGATGTTACTCTAGCTATGAAGTCAATATTAAAACGAGGATGGATACCAGTGAATTTACAAACTATCCAAGGAAAAGAATTCTACAATTTAAACTTTCAGAATCTTATGAAAAAGTACGAGCTAAATCACTACTCTTCACAAAGTAATCTTCATGCAAGCATATGTGAGCGCTTTGATAGTATATTAAAAAATACAATGTGGATAGAATTTAGCAAATAAGGAAGTTATAAATGCTTGGATATCCTATCCTAGTTAGTAAAGGCATACAATTCAAGAAAACATCGAACAATAGGAATTGAGCTTGAAAATGTCACGAATATAAATGAAAGAGAAATCAAGAAGTGTTTTCCAAATGAAAAATTACCTATCGAAAAACTAAAATTTAAAGTAGGAGATAAAATACGAATCAGGAAGGTAGAACAAGTATTTGAAAAAGGTTATACACTATACTAAATTGGTCAACTGAAATTTCCACAATAACACAAGTGGTTAAAACCAATCCTATAACTAACCATGTCAAGGATTATTATGACGAACCCGTCTCTGGCGTTTTTTATGAAAAGGAAATTGAGAAAACTATGTATCCAGAAATATGGTTTAGTAGAAAAAGTTTTAAAAAAATGGTAAATGCGTAAATTTCAAGTGGTTAGGTCTAACAAGGAGAGTGTTTCACTTCTGGGTCACCGATTTTGCTCAAATTTTGAAAAGGTTTTCTGGATGCAGAAACATGAAGTAAGCCAAAATTTTAGAGGCCAACGCTTAATATTTCCCTAGTTACAGGGAATCAAAGAAAATCACTAAAAATGTTACTAGATTTTCAAACGCTCATAGTTCCTCAGCATTGTTACCTAAAAGCTTATACCTATTTTTAAATGAAAGCTGAGCTAAAATTTTTTCGAAATAGCATCTATTGCATCTCAAAATATTCTTTGTTCTCAAAGTTAGAGCATAATAATAATTGGATTTGAATTTTCTGTTTGGAACATTAGTTAATAATAAAAGCTGAAATTGGGTCCAATCTTTATTACGCTATAACTTTGGGAAAAAATAATATTTCAATATACTATAACCATTGTTTTGGAAGGATTTAAGCTCAGCTCTTATTTAAAAAGAGGTATAAGATTTGAGCTAACAATGCTGAGGAACTATAAGCGTTTGAAAATTTAGTAACGTTTTTAATAATTTTCTTTAATTGCCTGTAACTAGGAGAATATTGAGTGCGTATATCTAAAATTTTAGCTATCTCCATATTTTTACACCCAAAAAACATTCCCAAAAATTGAGCAAAATTGGTGGCCCGAAAGTGAAATACTCTTCTTGTAAGTAAGATAGATAGATAAGTTGGATAGATAAAAAAGAGATTGTTTGAAAAAAATAAAAATGTATTTTACAATGTATTTAGTGTGATAGAAAAAATAATTTAATCTATTTTGTTTATGTTATTTAGATATATTTAAGTAGAATATTCTAATACTAGCGAAATATATCTCGCTCCTAACGTCACTCCATTGAATTTTTAGATATTTTACTAAAATGCTTAAATTAGCAAATTTTCAAGTAAAAAAGAATAGTTTAAGCAAAACAATGTTTATATTTTAATTTCACACTATATTTGATGTATTTGTCTAGGCCTTGATGATGATTAAGTTATGGTTTAAACTATATTTAATTGTGCGCCTTTGTATGTTTATCTGTGTATGTGTATATGTATAACTGAAAAAACCGCAAAAGATATATGTTGGATAAAATATAGTTTTAATGTTTTATTTCAATATAATATTAGGTATATTTGTTAACCGAAAATTTTTTTGTTATAATTATTTTTAATATAACAAAAAAATTAACTTAATTACTTTAATTATTAATTTAATGTGAGAGTACAATATTTTTATAACAATGGCAATTTTTGAGGTAGTATGGTTTATGCACATAAGAATTGTACACATTAACATTATGCACAAAAAAATAAAAATAAAATTTGATACACAGTACATAGTTAATTATGCACAAGATTAAAAAAAAAATTTATTATTTAAAATACATATTTTTTGTACATAATTTTTTAAGCACATTATTTTTGGTGCATAACGTTAATGTGTACAATTGTATAGCTTGAAAACCTCACATAAATTCTAGGTGCACAAAAAATCATGCATACAAAAAATGCCCAAAAAATATATTTAAATAATAGATTTTTTTTAAATCTTGTGCATAATTAAATATGTACTGTGTATCAAATTTTGTTTTTATTTTTCTGTGCATAATGTTAATGTGTACAATTCTTATGTGCATAAACCATACTACCTCCAATTTTAGACTGACAGGTCAGAATGAAATTTTATTTTATTTGAAAATATTGTATTGACCAGCTTTTATGAAAACAACACATTAAATTAGTTTAATTTATAAATTTAAAATTATATAAGTAAATAGAAAAATATAAGACTCGATTGTTTTAGCTCTGATATCCAGTTAATATGCGATCGGAACCAAACCGGTGACTTTCTTTGGTGCTTAATGTAGCCTATTATGATCATTTATCTACTTATTTAAGCAGCTAAAGTATATTCATTTTCTTTAGCTATTTATATTAAAAATAATTTTTATTGCCTAAAATAATAAAAATATTCAAAATATTGTCGTAAAGCGGGAAACGTCGATTTAACAATTATTGCATGCAAACAGCTACCGCATCGGCGGTTAAATGGTGTTTTCCACTTAGAGACAATATTTTAAAAATATTTTCGCTTTAACTATCTTAATCCTTTCAGAACGGGATTTTTATTTTATCATGAAAAGTTCTGATAACCATTTAACGATAATAAGTGTTCATTTATTGTAATGTACATTGGTTCTGAAAGGGTTAAATAATTATTTATCTACATAGCTGGAGGAAATGTTAAATTTTAGATGTGTAAATGTGGATAAATTATGTTTTGACATTCCGTGCGCAAAGCTCGATTTCGCACACAAATCATAAAGTGACACATGCAAAAATTGAGCTCCTTAAACGTCATGTCGGTGAAAAGAGTTCGATACTTGTGACTTTTTCTTCTGTCTAGAAGCTAGTCGAGTCTAGGCTCTAATTTAAATGAAATTAAGTCATAAACCATGTGTGTGTATGTGTATGTGTGTATGTGCGTATGTGCATGTCAGTATGTGTATGTGTGTGTGTGTGTGAGTGTGTATGTGCGTATGAGTATGTTCGTATATGTATGTGTGTATGTGTATGTGTGTATGTATATTTGTGTATTTCTATGTATGTATGTGTATAAAAGTATGTGTATGTGTGTATTTGTATGTGTATATGTGTATGTGTGTATGTGCGTGTGTGGAAGTGTAAAGGAGTATGTGTTTGTGTATGCATATATGTATATGTGTGTACGTTTATAAAAGTATTTGTTTGTGTATGTGTGTATAAGAATTTGTATGTGTATGTGTGTCTGTGAATGTGTGTATGTGTATGCGTGTATGTATATGTGTATGTGTGTATTTGTATCTATGTACGTGTATGTGTGTATTTGTATGTGTATATGTTGTAACGTTTGGCTTTTCGAGCGGTTGCTAAGGACAACTTGTAGACGTCGGCGGCATTAGACTTTTACTTTTTCTCTGAGGGTTGATGCTGGAAGATGGTTGGTCAAAAGTTCGAATGAGCCGAAATTCAAATTTATAGACTGAATTGAAATTACTGAATTAAATAATATATAAAAATTAGTTTAATATTAAAAAGTTAACTTTACTCAATAAAAATTTAACTGTAATTAAAATTAGAAAAAAAGGAATTTACGTTTGCGTTTGAATAATAATTAAATTGATGAAATAATAAACCTTAAAACTAATACGATAAACGACGGAGTGGATTAGCAGGAAAAGCTTAGCGAAACTGGTGAATGAGTATGAGTCAAGCAATGTATACTTATTTCTCACAATAAATATTCATTGCATATATTAAATTGAACTTAAAACTGATACAAGATTTGATAAAATAATGATCTCGGATGGAGACCGAAAAAAGCAGTACGCAAAAATCTAAATGAACTAAGATTTAATTGTCTTTGGGCGGTCGGTAATTATTCTTCCTGTCACGGAAGAAGCGCCTCGTAGTGGCAAGGCGCAGGTACTATCGTCTAGCACAAACATAAATCGTCGCAATGTGTATGTGTATGTGTGTATTAGTATATGCGTATGTGTATCCGTATGTGTGTATGTATATGTGTCTTACTGTATACGGAAAAACTTTTGAAAATAATTTCTATTCGAAAAGAATATAAATTGATTTAAATGCACCCATGAACTATTAATATTTTCGTTTATGACTTGTTTTTACATTCATCCGTATCTGATGTAAACATACTGTCTGTTTAGATTATAGAACATTCTTAAGTATGTACGTCGACTATGTTCGAGAGAAATGAACAGTCATTATATTCAGAGTTGATCGAGTTTTAGCTTCAACTCGAACTGAAATCACTAAATAAAATAATCGAAAAGATTTTGGCGTCGGACTTGTTATATTTTTAGTTTCTAAATTGAGGTTTATTTAATAACTAAAAAATTGTTTGTGAACATATAACAAATTTTGTATTTAATTTGTGCTTGAAAGAACTTGAAATTAATTTTGGTGCGTACATAATCAACAAACATTTTCATCGATGACTTATTTTCATCCTCAAGATTATTGATGTAAA
The DNA here is from genome assembly GCA_017163975.1 of Anastatus disparis. Taxonomy (NCBI): domain Eukaryota; kingdom Metazoa; phylum Arthropoda; class Insecta; order Hymenoptera; family Eupelmidae; genus Anastatus; species Anastatus disparis. Next base: position 2,103,578 of record JAFFSR010000041.1, on the reverse strand, counting down.
CATATCATCTATTTAGATTATAAAACATTTGCAAGTATGTACGTGAACTATATTCGGAACAAATGAGCCGCCGTCATATTCAGACTTGACTGGGTTTTAGCTTCAACTCGAAATGAAAAAGTTTACTTAAATAATTAAACAAAGTTCATCATCAAATTTGTTTAAAATTTTTAAAATCTATTAAATAAAAAAAATTATTATTATTACTGTAGAATTACAATTTTTTAGAAAAACGAATCTGATTAGAATAAACTATACATGACATCTAAAACTTAAAAATTATTCATAACTAATTTTGATCTTAAAATCTAATTATTTTAAATAACCGGGGGGCAGATGAGCATGTGTGGAGCCGGTCTGTGGCACAGTCGGTACGAGCGTTGGATTCGTATTCTTGGGGGACCGAGATCGAATCCCGCTCTCGGCTGTTTTTCAAGCGAGCACCTCTGTTTCATGTGCTTTGTACACAGAAAACACTTACGAGCTCCGTCGCTAAGGGATGAAAAAGTACAGATGCAAAAATCAACTGACCTTGCGTCCCAGTGGACCGGGGTTTGATTCCCTAGGAAAAATTAGAAAAAATAATTTTCGAAGTTTTTCCGAGGGAATAAACCCGAAAAACACACAAAAAAAAATATACAAAAGTCCCAATGGGCAAAATACAAAATTATAAAAAGTCCCACTGGGCAAACTAAAAATATCAAAGTAATAAAATTACCAGATGATGGCTTATCATATAGACAATAAAAGTCTGGAAAAGTCCAATAAAAAGAGAGAAGAAGAAGAAGATGAGCATGTATCATTTCACGCAAGTACTTGTTTGAAGCAGTTTTGGTCTAGTGCGTAGCGTACGTGCCTTTCCTTTTGGGTGCGCGGGTTCAACTCTCGGTCTGGACCACTTTTTTTTTAAATTTTTTTATTGTTTTAATATTTTTTATTCCTTTTTTATTTATCCTTTTCATATTTTCTATTTTTTTAATAATATTTAAATTAATTTTCATGAGTATATGATCTTTTTTTTAAATAAAAAATTTTTTGAAATGAATTATTTTTTATACGTAGCAATTAAAAATAATTATAAATAAATAATAGTGATGATTATTTTATAATACTATAGTTTTATTTATTGATAATATATTATTTTATAAAATTTACATAATAAATAAATTAAATTATTCTATTAATTTATTTATGTTATAATTTATTTTATGTTAATTCATATATTATAATATATACAGTGATAATTTATATATTATTTATATATAAATAATTTATACAGTACCGCTCAAAAGTTCGGAAACATTTTTATTGAAACCAGTCGAACTTTAAAAGGTCATAGCTCCAAAACGGCTAGATTAATTGAAAAAATTTAAAGAGATTTTGAAAGATCTCGATAAATACTATTAATTTATGTCAGGTGTGTTGCCATTTTTTATTAAAAAATATAATATTCTGGTGTATTAAAAAAAATTTTTTGTTTTTTAATTATTTTTTTTTATTTAATAATCTGTATTTTTTTGGGAAATTACTGGATCAAAAAAATATGTAAAGCATTTTAAAGAAGAGCAAATTTCCTAAAAGTTTGAAATCTAGCAACTTTCTGCTACATTTCGTATGTGCGAAGTTATAAACGTTCGAAAGATGAGTGGGGACATAAAATACTTTTAAAAGTACAGATCTATATGTAAACCTTTAAATTCAAATATTAATGTTTCGAAAATATATAGACATACAAAAATATATATATATATATATATATATATATATATATATATATATATATATATATATATATATATAATTATATATATATATATATATATATATATATTTATGTATACAAAACACACAAAATTTCCCGACCAATTTCAGTTTTTTTATACTCTTGACTATACCATGACATTTGACATCTCCACGTGATCGTGTTTGTTTATATTTTGAAGTGTGATTAAATTTATGTTTTGAGGTACGATAATGACACTATTATTTGTTGAAAAAATTGTGTAATAACGATATCTACTTTGTCCAAAATTTGTTTATTGTTTTTTAGGTGTTTAACTAAAAAAATTATGTTAAAATTAATCTATTTAATTATCAAAAATTTTTAAGAGAATTTAATTATGACATTGTTGATTTAAAAAAAAATGTTAGAAGTCCGTAGAAACTATTATTTATGTTAACTGTATGAAATGTTTATATTTTCTAAAATGTTAAATTAATACAATAATAAAGAAAATAAACTAAATCAACCAATAATAAAGGCACTTGTATAGTTAACTATACACTTTACTTGAATAAATCCTAATAAAAAAAGTCCACGTTCATTTTTCGAACGTTTATAAATCCGCACATACCAAATGTAGCAGAAAGTTGCTGGACATTAAAAATTTAAGAACTTTGCTCTTCTTTAAAATGCTTCACGTACTTTTTTAATCCAGTAATTTTCCAAGAAAATTTTTTTTTTCATATGTTCAATTATTATCTTCTTTAATAAAAAATGGCAATACACCTAACATAAATCGATAGCATTTATCGAGATCTTTCAAAATCTCTTTTAATTTTTTCAATTGGTCAAGCCGTTTTGGAGCTATGACCTTTTAAAGTTCGACTGGTTTCAATAAAAATGTTTCCGAACATTTGAGCGGTACTGTATGTGGGCAAATCCACGGAACTTTTAACTTTTGGGAAATATCTATAAATTTATAATTATTAAAGCAGTATTAATTTTTAAATACATACTCAATTCTTATTTAAATAAAGTATTTGATTGACAATATTTGTGCAAAATATAGAGTGCTAGAATATGAATGTACGACAATAAAGGACAGCTAAAAATGTGAAAATCTGAAAATTTCGAATGAAATAGTTTAATTCTTCTGTAAACTTTTTTCTGCTTTGCTCCTGGCCCATGAGTTAGAACACTGATTAAATGCCTAATATCTAACTAATTATAATAAGAAACAGTATAAGTTACGTCAATGTGCGTAATTTTATTGTCAAATTATAGTATTTTAAAGATATGAAATAACTTTAAATAAAATCTACGTTTTATTGATAATTTATTGTTCAGTAATTGCGGCCCACAACCAACCAACAAATTAATAGTTGATATTTATTGTTGATATAAGAACAGAAAAATTGAGTTATATCCCGAATATGTGCACAATATATATTTACGACAAGATGAATTTTAAATTAGTAACGAAATTCGTGCAACCCTAAAAAATTTTGATTTTTTTTATAGCACATCTATAATAAGTTATTAATATGAACTTTGATGCTTGTGATTATACGAATTGATCATTTATTTATAGAAAATATGCGGGCCGCAAGTATTTGTACTTTTCTATTAGATTTATTAACAAAAATTATAATACTAAAATAACAATAAACAAAGATATTAAAAATATTTATTTATACACTGCAAATTCATGTGTGTTAATTCACACACTGATAGTGAGTACTTTTACACGTTTTAGTGTGTAAATTCTATTATGTGTGTAAAAAAACGCACTTATGTGCGTAAAAGTATTAGTATACACATTTTATGTGTAATTTTACACACATGATCGGTTTAGTGTGAAAATTTACACACATAAATGCGTAAATCTACACATCTATGTGTTTAAAATTTATATTTGTACATTAATATATTTACTGTGATTCATTTTTATTTTACATTAATAATGTAGATAAATTTTCAGGTACTTACAGTACAACATAAATAATTTTTAATCAAAGTTTTTCTAAAAATATATATTTTAATATTAAATTGTATTAGAACTACAATATTCATTATTTTAAATTTTATATAGTCTTTTCTTTTAATTGCCTTAAGTAATTGATGGTAATATTTTATTATTTAATAAGAAGTTTAATTAAAATTTTTCATATGAAAAAAAATAATTTTATTGAATCGAATGCATCTATTAAATTAATTATATAAAATTCAGTAATCAATGTTAACCTTATCAAATAAATTATTTAATAATAAATTTTTCATATACCTTTATTTTTTTGTAAAAAAATAATTGTTTATTTGATGAAAAATTAAATTTATAATAAATAAAAAATTAGATATTCTTTTGATAAAAAATTATTTTTTTTTATACAAGAAAAATTATTCTGCTGATATTTATTTTTTTTAATTAATATTAATTATTCATGATTATTATTATTTATTTAATTTTAATTTATAACTGTTTGAAAATAATGAAATTTTTATAATAATAAACCATAAATATAAGAAATTAACATGATTCATAGCAAGCGTTCCGTAGCGTAATAGGTAGCGTCGATGCCTCGTATCCCGAAGATCGTGAGTTCGCGCTCGAGTTGAGTCGAAAATTTTTTAAGCGTTTTTATAGGCGATAAAATTTTAATAGGTTAATTGTTAACATAATTGCACATTAGAATTAAAAAATTCCAACACAAAAAATTGGAATACCCTCAAAAATAATTTTTAATTTTTTATGTATTTCAATCTATTACACGTTTTATACGTTTGAATTTACACGTTTACGTGTGTTAAATTAAACATCTAAAACAAGTGATGGATTTAACACACAAAAAAGTGTGTAAAAATGGCGACAGCCGAATTACACACGTAAGTGCGTTAAAATAACACACTTAAATTTGCAGTGTACCTAACATACATTGAAAATTAATGGCCTGCAACAAAACAGTTGCACAGGCATGGATTATCAGTCTTAGAGGATACAGAAATATATATGCAAAGTAGCAATAGTGTGTGATTAAAATATTTTTATAAGTTTTGTTTATAGCGAAAGTTAAAGGTTTGATATGCCCATGTATATATATATATAAATTAACATAAAATAAATTATAACATAAATAAATTAATAGAATAATTTAATTTATTTATTATGTAAATTTTATAAAATAATATATTATCAATAAATAAAACTACAGTATTATAAAATATGTATCACTATTATTTATTTACAGTTATTTTTAATTGCTACGTATAAAAAATAATTTATTTCAAAAAACTTTTTATTTAAAAAAAAATCATATACTCATGAAAATTAATTTAAATATTATTAAAAAAATAGAAAATATGAAAAGGATAAATAAAAAAGGAATAAAAAATATAACAATAAAAAAATTAAAAAAATTAAATTTAAAAAAAAAAGTGGTCCTAACCGAGAGTTGAACCCACGCACCCTGAAGGAAAGGCGCGTACGCTACGCACTAGACCAAAACTGCTTCAAACAAATTCCGGCGTGAAATGAGCACATGCTTATCTGCCCCCGGGTTATTTAAAATAATTAGATTTTAAGATTAAAATAAGTTATGAATAATTTTTAAGTTTTAGATGTCATATATAGTTCATTCTAACCAGATTTGTTTTTCTAAAAAATTGTAATTCTACAGTAATAATAATTTTTTTTTTATTTAATAGATTTTACAAATTTTAAACAAGTTTGATGATGAACGTTGTTCCATTATTTAATTAAAATTTTTCATTTCGAGTTGAAGCTAAAACCCAATCAAGTCTGAATATGAAAGCGGCTCATTTGTTCCGAATATAGTTCACGTACATACTTGCGAATGTCTTATAATCTAAATAGATGATATGTTTACATCAATAATCTTTAAGATGAAAATAACTCAGCAATGAAAATGTTTGTGGATTATACACGCACCAAAATCAATTTCAAATTTTTTCAAGCACAAATTAAATACAAAATTTGTTATATATTCACAAACAGTTTTTTTAGTTCTCAATTAATCCTCGATTCAGTAACTAAAAATATAGCAAGTCCGATGTCAAACTCTTTTCAGTTATTTTGTTTAGTTTTTACAGTCCGAGTTGAAGCTAAAACCGATCAACTCTGTATATAAAAGCTATTCATTACGTTTTGAACTTAGTTAACGTACATACTTGAGAGTATATCGAGCGCATATAAGACTGGTTCCCAATTTCATTTCTACTGAGGGAAATATCATTTCCATTTAAGTCTATTCTTTTTTCAAGAAGGATATTAAAATTATTTCAGTAGTAATAAAATTGAATGCACATACAACATTTGAGCGAATTTCATATGCAAAAGTTTTTCCGTGTATGTGTGTGTAATAAAGTATGTTATTGAGTATGTCTGTAGGTGTGCATGTAAATGTGTGTATGTGTATGTCTACGTATGTATATGTGTATATTTGTCTATGTATTCGTATATATGTATGTGTATATGTGTATGTGCATAAGTGTATGCGTATATGTATATGTGTGTATATGTATGTCTGTATGTGTATGTGTATATGTGTATGTGTATGTGTATGTGTGTATATGTATGTGTGTATGTGTATGTGTGTATATGTATGTGTGTATGTGTATGTGTATGTGTGTATGTATATATGTAAATTCTTACGTGTATTTGTATGTGTATGGCTATAGGCATGTGTTTACGTGTATGTGTGAATGTGTATTAGTGTATGTGTATGCGTGTATGTGTATGTGTGCATGTGTATATGTGTATCTGTATACGTGTATGTGTATGTTTGTATGTTTATGTGTGTATGTTTATGTATGTATGTGTATGTAAGTATATGTATGTGTGTAAGTGTATGTGTTAATGTGTATGAGTGTATGCATATTTCTATATGTGTATGAGTGTCCGTGTATGTGTATGTGTATGTGTGTATGTGTATGGTTGTATGTGTATGTGTATTTCCGATAGGGTGTATGTGAATATGTGCATGAGTGTATGTGTATGTGTGTAGGTTCACGTGGGTATTTGTATGTATGTTTGTGTATGTTTGTATGATTATGTGTATATGTGTAAGTTTGTATGTGTATGTGTGTATATGTATGTGTGTATGTGTTATATGCATGAATATATGTGTATGTGTGTATGTTTATGTGGGTATTTGCATGTGCGTATGACTGTATGTGTAGATGTGTATGTGCATGAGTGTATGTATATGTGTTAATGTGTATATGTGGATGTTCGTATGTGTATGTGGGTATTTGTATGTGTGTACGTGTATGTGTGTATTTGTATATGCGTGTATATGTGTATCTGTATAAGTGTATGTCTATAGGAGTACGTATTTGTATACATGTTTATGTGTGTATAATTACTGGGTATCCCATTTTAAACTTTCAACCTAAATAACTTGTAATGGAAGCCTATAATTTGAATTATTACGATAGTGAAAGTTGTTCGCTATGTAGGGAGCAGTCGAATGGTGACCTTAAAGCGAACCTTGAATTTGATTTCGAAGTACATTTGAAGTTCAGCTTTGATACTTTTAACTTAACCTAATTTTTTCACCGATTAGAATTTCTCGTTAAAAAATTAGTAGATTTTGTTCAATATATTTTTCTGTAAAGTCTTATTTAACTTGTTAACGAGCGCAAAAGATCAGCCAGGCAGCTAAAGCGATAATCACATACCGCATAAAGACCAGATAACTCGTCGAATGTCAAACTTGATACGATGGATAAGTCGTTGATAGAAGCTGACAATACATAACCTTACACCGCTGATTGGCACCTTAACCTAAAACAACGTTCTGTTTAATTAAGCGAGGTGATTAAAAATTAAAAAAACAACCTCACTTTAATTTTAAACTTTTTTTGATTCATTTCATCCGGCCAGTTAAGGCATTTGCTGGTTAGCATCCAGCCATTTAAATCAAGAGCTGGTTAGCATTCCGTTAATCATGGCTCTAGATCTTTGAACACTGCTTCATTTACTTGATGAGAAAGTGCAATTTCCCTTTTAAAGCTTGAAACGGTATCAAGAAGTACCCTGCGTAGTATGTTTGTGCTGGCTTTTGTAATTCTAGCTTTTATGTTTTCTATTTTCATTGGTCCAGTTTTATAAACAATGTTTTTTATATAACTCCAAAAAAATAAATCAAGTGATGTTATTTTGGGTGATTTTAGTGGCCACGCTTCGGAACCGCCTTTACCTATTGTTGAACTGCAAATGGAGAAATGCTTTTACGTCTTTAGAATAATGTGGTTGCGCGCCATCTCGCTAAAAGCACATTTTCGATCTCGTATCCATATCAACTTTTTCAAGCAAAATTGGTAGTTCATCTTTTATAAGTTGCAAGTATCTTTCTTCATTTACAGAGCCATCAAAGAAATGCGGGACAACCAGATACTCATTTACGATACCACATATACCGTAACACTTCAGCGATGCTGATTATCAATCTCTTGCATCTAGTGAGGGTTGATCGAAGACCAGTAGTGGCAATCATGACAATTTAAGACGTCAGTGCTTTGGAATGTTTCGTCGTCACTAAAAAGAACGTAGTTGAAGGAACGTTGATCGATGGGATTTTGTTCTATTGCACACTGACAAAATTCTTTTCTCTTCTCATGATCTGCTTCACTTGGAGCTTGATTTTGAGTTATATGGTACGGGTGATATTTCAATTTTTTTAAATATCTACCAGCCGTTGATTTTGGAATACCTATTGTAGATATGATCTCTCGTAAGCTAACGTGAATATTCAAATGCATAATAGCTAGTGCAGCTATCACACGAGGATTATTTTCATAATCATCGGTAGTCGGAGACCTTCTTTTCCGAAGGAACTGTACTCGTCGTCCCCGAGTTGAATTTCTCGAATAATCTTATGATCTGGATTTTTTTCTCTGAGAGGACATCGGTTACGGTAAAGCCTTTCTGCTGCTCTATGATTTCGCTGACATTTTCTTAAATTAAGAAGAATGTCAATAATTTCATTGCCCGTGTAGTCTGGCATTGTTTACGGAATCGCTAATCTAAATATAAATCTAAAGATCGATTTAAATTTACAATCGTGACTTATCTTCAGTGAAGGTGAAAACAATTAGAATGGAATTCATGAAATTGAATTATTCTTATAAATACTTTACATCTACTAACTAAAGTACAAAATATAAAGTAATTAACTTATTTGATAATTTTAATGAGACGATTTCAGTGATGTAGTATTGAAAATCGATCAATTAAAAATATTTCACTAATTTGTAAAAGAACAATGGAATTTAGGTGGTCCGTATAAGTACAAAAATTTGGTCTGATTATGACAAAAAGTGGAAAAAAAATTGTCAATTTTTTAAATGAAATTATCGTTTAAAAAAATTACTGAAAGGAATAGTTTTATTTCGGTTAGGTACTAGAAATCAATACTATGGCAAAAATCACTAAAAGGCACGCTATTGGTATTTAAATAATTGATCGATTGTTACTATCATACTAGTTATTATTGGCTCAACCTATCAATTTCCAAGCTTAGATCGCAAGAAATAGTACTCACAAATGTATTACTAAATAACATCGTTTTAATCAGTTCAACAAGCGAAGACATTGCATAGTCTGTTTTCGAATTTTATGTAATTTCACTAAATACAGCTGGCAGACGCCAAAAATACAACCATACATCGGATAAGATAGCAGACCCCTAAAAAACATAACTAAAAGCCGCTGACAGACAGTCTACCCCGAAAACTTAATCTAATATTGGATACAGATAGGCGACCTCAAATATACATTGCTTAACATGTGATTTAGGTAGCGGACATTAAAAAAAAATCTAAAACCGTAAATACTCAGCAAATCATTTTACCTTCCTTGGCAAGGTAAGATGGGGTGATCGTAGTTTTGAAGTAAGCTGACAATCTGCAGTGTAAGACTGTTTTTATTATTTTTGATTACTCCACTGGATTGTAGAGAACGTTGTTTTGGTTTAAGGTGCCAATTAGCGGTGTGTGAGGTTATGTTCTATCAGCTTCGATCACCAACTCATTCATGGTATCAAGTTTGATATTCATTGGGTTAACTAATCTTTCTGCGGTATGTGATTATCACTTTAGCTACCTGGCTGATCTTTTGCGCTCGTTAACAAGAAAGAGATGCACTTGCAGAATAACGTTTTTAATAAAACCTACTTTTTTTTAACAAGAAATTCGAATCCGTGAGAAAAATAGGAGTTACATTGGAAAAATAAAAGTTGACCTTCAAATGTCCTTGAAAATGACATTAAAGGTCAATTTTAAGGTTATCATTTGATTTCCTCTTAAATAGCAAACAACTTTTACGATTATTATATTTCCGATTGGAGGCTTCCATTACGAGTTATTTAGGTGGGACGCTTAAAATAGGACACTCTGTATATAAATATATAAATATATATAAGTAAAAAAGGCGTGAAAGATATGTGTGGGAAAAAAAATTCATCTTAATGTTACGCTCTAATATAATAGTAGTAATGTTAGTTAACAAAGAAATATTTCTTTTCTAGTTTGTGACGTGGTACGTCCCAACAAAAATTTTTTTTGTTAATTAAAAATTTATTGTACGTTGTTTAATTCACATACACGTTTCCACGACACGTCACAACGATTATTAATTTATAAATCACCAGGGCACTAAAACACACCACCGGCTTACTCACCGACCCGGGCGTAATTTATTGAAAAAGAATAAATAATTAATCGAACGAACTCTTTTTTTTTTGTTTACCGGTACACGAGGAGCACGACTAGCAGACGCGCGTGGCAGCCATTACTTACACACTCATAGCCCATGTGTGTAAGCGCTAGTGCTGCTTACGCAGACCGTAGGTAGGGAATCTCTATTACCACTACATAGCAACGACCGCGCGTGCGCTAGGAGTGGCGCACGATGAAGAAGAGGTAGAAAGAGAGAGAAACACAAGAAAGAAGAAAGAAAGAGATGGAAAGATTAACACTCGATGGGAGCGAATTAAGAGTGATGGCGCGCCTCTTTCTCGCGCAGTGAAGAAAGATGGGGAAGCTAGATGATAAAGAGAGATCGAGAGAGCATGGAGAAGGGAGAGTACCACTCTTGCTCCTGCTTAAGTACAGCTGCACTGAATAGCCTGTATGTACGCATACGTTTATATATATACATGTATATAGGTATATATATATAGAGATAGCCATACCTGTAATGATTCTCTCTCTCTCTAATGAATAAAGACGGATAAAAAGAGAACGTAGATAAAAAGAAGATTAAAAAGAAGAATAAAAAGAAGAAATAAGATTAAATTTGCTATAGAAAAGGTGGCGCGCAGTTTGCAGACTTGCATTCGAGGACCGGAAGGCAAATTTCACGAATAGAAAGCAATTATTTGGACAAATGATTTGTTATTGGAGGAGTTAAAAATTAAAAAGAGATAGACGATGAAGAAGAGGGAAAAATAGACCGAAGAAGAAGGAAGTGAGCATCAAAGGAGACATTCGATTACTGTCCTCGTGCCGTATCGGAACGTTAGCTCGATAAACCTCATACTTTTTCTTTTGCAAGTAACTGCTTAAACTTCGTGCGTTTCTTTCGTTGATAGCTGTGTAGAGATTGCAGCTTTGGGTAGACCAGGAAGTAGTTGAGCAGCCAGAATTCCAGAAGGAGGTTTTTGCTGCCCTGCTCCGTCAACCAACTCATTTTCCGCAGCCGGCGCCGACCAATTGCTTGTGCAGAGAGAGAAAGAGAGAGAGATATATACAAACCTGAAGCCATCACCGCCATCGTCGACCAGATTGTCGCCATCGCCGACTAATTCCTGCTGTCAACGAGATTCTTTTCTACAACGGTGAGTGGACTGTAGTCTGAATCGACAAATATATTTTTGTAAACTAGCGGCTCTCGCCGACTAGGTGTAGATGCAGTGCGGGCGTAAAGTTTAAATTCAAAGTGATTGTGATAACGTAGTTAGTGCGAATTAAAAATTTTTTTTGTAGCGAAACGAAATTAAAAACGCGAAAAATTTGATTGTAAAAATAAGTTTGTAGTTGATAACGTGAAATTAAAGTTCGACCACGTGTTCAACGATTTCGTTGACCGGGTAAATTCGTTGTAATTTAATTATAATAAATAAGAATTGAAAATAAATTACACTTGATTGACCGGAATAATAATAATAAAATTTGAGATCGGTGGACATCGTGGTGAGTGTGTATGACGTAATACAGTTCATGACGCGGGCCTTAGCAGCCATTTTGTAAAGAAAAATTTTTGGATATTCTGCGTTGACTATTAAATTAAATTAACTGAAAAATAAATTTGTAAACCAGAAGAGATAGTAATTAAATATAAAAATTTCTTTCTTTAAGTATATTAAATTTCGAGAGTGCGGGAGTGAAAATCCGACCACGTGTCTAACGATTCCGTTGACCGGATAATTAAATTAAATTAAAATTTAAATTAGTATTTTGCACGAAAGTTCAAAGAATTATTAGTTTTTTTTCTTAAATTTGACCGGTGATTAAACAAATTGGTAGACACGTGGGATTAGTGTGTGCGTGAGAGAGAGAGAGAGAGAGAGCGAGAGATAAGTGCGCGGGCTCTTGGTAGCCATATTGTTGAACGGAGGAAGAGCGAGGTCGCTTAAGTCGACCAGACCGTAAATTAAATTTTTTTGATACTTATTTCAAAGTAATATAACTTATTTCGAGTTATTATTTCAATAAAGCGAATTAAGTTAAATTTATATATTTTTATTGACCGGGATGTATGGGTGATGAGTGTGCGCGAGTAATAGAGTTAATAAATTTAATAGAAAAGAAATCAAAGTTCAGAGACCGAGCGTTAATAAGTTTAAATTTAATTTTTTCTGTGATACACATTTTTTTTTTTGTTGAATAAATTAATTCAAGTGTTATAAATTGAACAAGTAATATTAAAATTTTTTTTGTGTGTAATACCTCTCCCAACTTCAACTAATAAAATTTGACACCAGAGGTCGCCCACCTCCCAGCCAAGACAGCCCGAGATTCATGCTACCGACGAGTAAGCCGGTGGTCTGTCTGGCGCTCTTAATAAATTAAAGATTCTTTCTTTTCGACAGGCCGAACTTTGCATGCGGGGACGGGCAAGGTTATATTAATTTATTTAATAATTTTGTTTATTGAAATTTAAATATAACTAAATTCTCACATCGCAAGTTGCTAGTCAAGTCTTGGCCTTAATTATAATAGAATTATGTCATAATCCATATGTTTGTATTTGTGTGTGTATGCGTATATGTGTATGTGTATATGTGTATGTGTGTATGTGAATGTGTGTGTGTATATGAGTATCTGTGTATGTGTATGTGTGTACGTGTATTGCGACGAGTATACATACCCGCGCATTTCAAATCTCCCGCCTAACGGCCAAGCTACTATAGAACAGTAGTTCTGAGTTCAGCCGCTAGGCGGCAACCTCGAACGTCGTTTCACGCAACGAGAAAAATGAGGCCAGAGTATATAAGAGGCCGAGAAGCTAACCAGAGCAGAGCAGTGTAGACTACGGTCTCCCCTCTCTCTTTACCTGAGTGAGCACGCTAGGCTAAGAGAGAGTGAGACAGGTAGTAGCTGGCTGTCTTGGCTTGTGGAGCACCACAGCTTAGGCAGAGCTTCTCTCTCTTGCACATAAGGGTAGATCGAGTGAGCTCGCTGGTCTACACTCTAGTGCATATGCTGGCAGCATTAGAGATACGCCTAGTGAGCACGCTGGCGTAAATCTATGCTATCTAGAGCTGACACTCGCAACCTTTTGTACTGATGCAATGCCGACGTTGCGCCGTTGAATTTAAGGGTGATGTCCACATAAAATCTTATATTCTATTTCACATTTTCATCACTAGCATAATTAACTACGTGAACTATAGAATATATTAAGGGTGTCGTCTACCCATTACTTGTTCATATTAGTTTAAAGGACTCCGTCCGGCCGTCGCGTAAAAAAGTAACTTCAAAATAAATTAAGGATGTCGTCCACCCATTACATTTTGTTATGTTAATTAAAGGACTCCGTTCGACCATCGCGTAGTTATTAAGTCGTAGAATAAGTTAAGGGTGTCGGCCATCCATTGTCTTTACATCACTTAAGGGCTCCGCATACCTATAGAGATTAGTAATTCAGATAATCAAGGGAGCCGGCTACTCATTATTGCCGTAGTATTAAGTATAGCGATATTAGGTGCCGTTGCCTATTTATATTATAATTATTCAGTTATTAATCATTTGTTTCTTTTTGTTTGCACATTGTTGCAGGTAAAAGCCGCCGGTACAAATCAGACCGCCCGGGCCAAAGAATCTCTTAGTTAAACTCAAACTATCATTTAGATTCGTTTAAAGATTGATTAATTGATTTAAATCGTTTATTGAATAGCCGTCAAGTGGCCAAGATAAATAAAAATCTAATCACTTTGTAAATTATATTTTCATTTAAGGTTAGGTTAGTTTGTTTGTATTATATAAAATAATAGGTTTAGTTTTGATTAACAAATTATTATAATTTCATTATTGTAATCGTCGTTGTAAATGAGATTAACGAGAACAATAAAGGTAAGGTACTCCCTAGCATAACCGAACGTGTTAAACCCGGTTGATTTCCTTCATCTTCCACTGTCCAATCCTTCCCACTCCTGCCGATCTTACTCTGGTTACTCACTGAAGCGTTCGGCAACAGGAGAAACACGTATTTCCCCCTCCTGAAAGGGAAAAAACATTACAGTATGTATGTATGTTCGCAAAAGATATATGTGGGAGAAAAAGAAAGTCTTTCTGTTTTACTTTAATACAAGACTATAATCCCTAGTTAGTCTAGGATTTGCAATGACAATTAATAAATCACAATTTCAAACATTTGATAAGGTGGGAGTATTTTTACTGGTACAAGTATTCAGTTATGTTCGATTGTATGTTGCTTTATGAAGAACAACTTCTTAACAAATTTCAAAGATATTTATTTCATATAATCCAAATGATAAAAACAGAAAAAGAAAACGGAGTTTATAAAACATACGAAAAATATCGTATTCAACGAAATCTTATAATTTATGTATATTTCAACTGTACACAGGTCTCCTTAACAGAAAAAAAGTCTGCCAGCGCTAACGAAAAATTCTACGCGTATCATTTAATTCCAAAATACTTATAATTCACTGAAATCGAAGGCATAAAATCGGAACTGCTGCTTTTTACGAGATTTTCAAGAAAATCTCGTAAAAAGCAGCAGTTCACAATTTACAAAAATAGTCAACTTATTGAACTTTGCCCTTAATTTATATTTATGTATATAATACTTCCAAACACACATACGCGCACCTACGTGCGCGCGCTTACACACACACACACACACATTTGCACGTATGTGTGTTAGTATATGATTGAAAAAGTTAATTTAAGAAATGAAAAAACAATGTTTTTACCGAAAATTTTAACGAAACTCATTTAAGAGGCGGTCGGGTCTATTCGCCGCTACATATAGGGTAGCGCTGCGGTCAGGTGAGAGAAATCTATTAAATATTTTTAACTGACTTAAAAAAGGAGGAGGTTCTCAATTTGACAGAATTTTTTTTTTTTTTTCATATCTGTTACCTCATAACTCCGTCATTTCTTAACCGATTCGAAAAAACTTTTTCTTATCTGATAGAGAATGTCTGAAGGAAGGTCCCATACGTGTCCTCTAATTATTGGGCCAATATTCGGTTTGTATGACCCAATTATCAAATTAAGAAAAATACCGGGTGTTTTGTTTTCTCATTTACCTCCCTTATACTTCGCTGAGCTTGAATATGTATACATGCACACATAACCACACTGTGCTGTTGAGCCTTCTTTCTTTCCTGCTATATATTGCTTGGTGGTGTGCTAATGCATGCGTTATGAATTAATAATAAAAGTTTAATGTAATTAGTGGGTCTACCTATATTTGCGTTTTTAGTAAGGGGATTTACTACAAGATAGAAAATAAAAATTTTTTAACAAAAACAAACAATTTAAAAAATTTTTAATAAATAAAAACCGACTTTAAAAGTATCGAATAAAAACAAAATTTTTTACAAAAAATAAGATTTTAAAAACATTGCACTAAAAAATGACAAATAAAAAATTTTTAACAAAAAAAAACTGACTTCAAAAAATGCACTGAAAAGTAACAAATAATTTATTATCTTTAGAAATCATACAAATAATTGGTAAAATACAATTTTAGAAGCCGGCGTCTAATTCTAAATCTGTGGTGCGTAAGCAAAACGACTTAGTCCATTTTTTCAAAAATAACGTTCACATTCATTGTTCAAAAATAACGTTTACATTTATTGTTAAATAATAACGTTTACATTTATTGAGGAATTAGACGCCGACTTCTAAAATTGTATTTTACCAATTATTTGTATGATTTCTAAAGATAATAAATTATTTGTTACTTTTCAGTGCATTTTTTGAAGTCGGTTTTTTTTTTGTTAAAAATTTTTTATTTATACAGCGATTTACAAGTTTCTGAGACGACAATATACTTTTAATGTTGTCATTTCCTCTAACCATATATATGTAAAATAATTATTAATACTTATCTTGTTTGAAAAGTCTAAAATATTGTCATGAAGCGAAAAATACGATGCAACGTAGGACCGATGTAAACATGCGTGCACCTTCCTTTAGTGCGACAGAGGTAGCAATACTAAAGAATGATGTATACTAATATTTACATCGGCTCTACCTCACGCCGTATTTTTCGCTTTATAACAATATTTTAGACTTTTTAAACAAGATTAATATTAATAATTATTCTACATATATATGGCTAGAGGAAATGACAAGATTTAAAGTATATTATTGTTTCAGTAAATTTTAAATTACTGTATAAAAAATATTTTATATTTTTCTCTCACCTGACCGCAGCGTCACCAAGCGGCGAATGGTTTCGACCGCCTCTTAATACTAAAAATTTAATTTAGAAACTTAATCTTATTTCTATAAATTATAACGTGAAAATATTATAAACATAAACTTTTACTTCGGCGTTCCTTACTTTTCTCAAAAACAAAGCAATAGAATTTTTTTTTCTTGTGCATAGATGTTCATAATAATAATATCTATTGCGCTCAACCTTCAATTTGAAGATACACCGATTAATACTCGACTAAATAACAAAAAACTCAATTGTTACTCGGTCGGTATCAGATTCTACTCCGGCCTGGTCTTAAATATATTTTTTCATTCTCATATGTTCAGTTCTTTGTAAATTAAAATTTGATTTATACATTTCATTATAAAATGTTATTTATTTGAATATCAATTATATATCCTAAATAATATTTTTTATATAAAATAACATATTTTACAAATAAAAAAGTTGCTATTCGTTAAAAAGATTGTGTTTTTTCATTTCTTAAATTAACACTGTTAATCAATCATACACTAACACACGCACACACATACATGCATACGTGTGTGTGCGTACACTGAAAAGGGGTTAGAACAGTGGTTGTACTCTATAGTGGCGAGTGGCGCTAGCATCGATAGCGAACATTCATTGAAGTACGAGAGAGATGCTAGTGTTTTCTAGAGGATAATGAGTGCTCTCTGCGAGATTTTGAGTGTTCTCCGCGATGTTTCTTTGTTCGAAGAAATGAGCAGGTCTTCGCTCAGAGAATAATGAGTCTTCTCTAGAGACTACTAGTTCGCATTTCGACGCGTAGGCTGACTGTATTCTAAAAATGACACCGATCATACCGTAGAGTACAGTCACAGTTCGCTTCCCTTTTCAGTGTAAGGGCATGCGTATGTGTGTCTGGAAGTATTATATACATTTATAAAATTTAAATATGCTCACTATTTTTGTAAATCTTATTCTTGAAAATCTCGTAAAAAGCAGCAGTTCCGATTTTATGCCTTCGATTTTAGTGAATTATAAATATTTTGGAATCAAATGATACGCGTAGAATTTTTTGTTAGCGCGGGCAGACTTTTTTTCTGTTAAGGAGACCTGTGTGTAAGATATCATAAACGCAACATTCATAACAAATGTAAAATTAAAGGAACTAATAAGTGAAAATAGTGAATGTGATTGCCTTACACTCAGTGATAGAAAAAATGTGGCAGCTATATTAGCTGCAGATAAAGTAAATGAGACTGCAATAAGCGCTGTGAAAATAAAACTAACACAAGAATAAAGTAAAAACGTGTAATGCAGAAACTGTCAGTTTGAAAAAGCTTTACTGATAAGTCCAGTAGACCGATCTTGGACGAAACGTTAAGATTAAAATTAAGGTTGTAATCATTGTTTTCTCATTACAAAGTTACTTAATATATTCAGTATTTAAAAGTTTATATTAATAAATTATCTCATAGTTTGTCAAGCAGAATTATCTTCATCGTTATCATCGTCATTGTTATTACCTTTATAATTATCATCATAAAAAAAATATTAGATAAACAATATAAGGTCTCAGAATATAAGACCAAATAAGGAAGTCATTATTGATAAGGGTGACACAAGAAGATGGACAGGAGGTGTCTCAGCAACTTAATATTAGAATTTAACCTTTTATATCTATGAGTTTGAGTATCGGTGTGTCAGCGTGTTGGTGTGTCTATGTATGAGTGAATCTGTGTAACAGTGCATTTTTATCTCAGTGCGTTTGTATGTCAGTTTGTCAGTATGTCAGTTTGTCAGTATGTCAGTGTGTCAGTATGTCAGTGCGTTTGTATGTCAGTTTGTCAGTATTTCAGTGTGTCAGTATGTCAGTGTGTCAGTATGTCGGTATGTCAGTGTGTCGGTATGTCAGTGTGTCAGTATGTCAGTGTGTCAGTATGTCAGTGTGTCAGTATGTCAGTGGGTCAGTTAATCTGTGAATCAAAAATAAGGACCATTAAATGAGGCTCAACGAAAATAAATTATAAAAATATAAGGCTAAAAAAAATGAGGCAAAAAATATAAGGCCCAAATATATATGATGCCCAGGTGTACAAGAATTCGTCCACTACCTTGACACGATATCGTGTCTTTACCTCTTTAAGTGCAGTCACCATGTACTGATGATCTTTTTCCAAGTCTATAACCTTTTTCCTTGGCAAGAAGTCGCTTCCAGCAATCTTGTTAAGTGTTGATAGATCCATTCTGAAATCATAAAGAAAAAGTAAAAATTAGAATTTCTATTAAAGGTAATATTTTATTAAGAAAAAGAATTTTTTTTTCGTTAGTAAAAATGAACTGTAAACTACTTAATCAGTTAGTTAACTTTTGGTTTCTTTGCAGGAGGTTGATCATTCTCAAGTTCTTCGATTGCTTAAATGTGCTCCTCATCGTGCTCCATTCCTTGATATAGCCCATCTCTAACCTCGATTTCTGGTGTTCTCTTTCCTTTTCATCGCCACTTGTAATGAATCCCTCCTTCAGAACTCATCCTCTCTATCGACGGATCGCAGTCATGTATGAATTCTTCTAACACGTCATATTCAATGATGATTTGTTCGTCTTTGTTGCCATGAAGTGTCATCCCCATTCTCGGTGCATTATTTTCATTGGATGCTTCATCCTCCCTCTCGATTTCTCCCTCTCTTTTATACTCTGTAACATCCATTACGACTCGCGCTGCACTATATTCATTGGATATTGTATGTCCCCTCTCTATTTCCACCTCCTGCTCTTCTTCTTGTTTTTCAGAATCCAGTTTTCTCGCTCGCTCAATTTTAAAATGACCCCATGGCAAAGTGTACTATCAGGCAATAAAAATCTCTTATTATCGTGTGGACTTAAAGCAATATTTTTTTGTTTTTCAATACGCACTATGTACAATTTTGAACGAATATTGCACTGTTCATGTCTTATTATAGCGAGGCCCTGAAGACGTTTTCAATAATCCTCGAAAGTGATTGTTTTTTTCGACAAAGTTAGATTTTATACCCTTAGCTTTTTTCACTGTCTCTCCTCCATCAATCAAAATACTGTACATTTTGCTCCGCAAACCTATAAATTCTGTCATAATCTTGCCGCAGCATTCGTCTTCCATTAATTTAGGAATTTTCTTTTTGGCATATGGAATATTGAACTGATTATTTTCAGCATAATCAGAAGTATCAAAACTGTGAATGTCTTCTTTCATTATTCGATATATATCAATATCTTTAGTTCATCTAATTTGAAATGCTTAATCTTTTTATTACAGAATCAATTATATCTATATATTTTACAAAGATTTAAAAGTTACATGGTACTTTAAGACAGAATGCTTAGACCTTATGCCTTTGACAGTATACGATCTAATGAATATAGGCTCCATTTTAGATGTTACATGATCGAACATCTAATAGAGAATGAGACAACTTGCTTAGGTTCACATTCTTTTATATTATTTCATAAACCTTCTATGAAGTTCTATTCCTCACTAAAAAATTATATATTAGGAAATAGAATGTTCCTTAACGTTTATTTTATATATTTACAAAAGAAACATTTAATTAAGATAAATATATTTGTAAAAGAAACATTCTATTTCCTTTACTTTCCAAAAGACTATTTCGTCAGGTGGGAGGAAGAAGGTTACGATTCGAAATTGGCCACAAAAAAGTAAAGATTCGGATAAAGCCACAAAAAGGTTTCGATTCGGGTTTAGCCACAAAAAGGTGACGATTCGGGTTTGGTCACAAAAAAGTACCGATTCGGGTTTAGCCACAAAAAGGTTACGATTCGACTGCTTATTTTTTCCTTCGACGTTTCAGATGAGAACCGCTGTTGAAAACATAAGAATTTATCTCCGACATCCAAGCACTCATAAATATTAGAATTATTTTTTTATATTTTCCATAAAAAAACAATCAATTGTAAAATTTTTTCTATAACAATGTCATCTTCGCTTTTTTGATGAATTTAAAAGAATACTGTAATAATAGTTTTAAATTATTAACTGAATTAATTTAAAAATAATTTTAAAAGAAAACAAAAATTACTTTTAAAATATTTCATGAAAAGATTTTCAATTTATGAAATAAATCAATTGATCTTTATTTAATAAGTTTTTTTTTTTATCAATAGAGGTTAACGACAGTATAAATGATTTATTTAATAAAGAAATATTTAACAACTTTTAACTGTCATGATAATTCTTTTATTATTACTTCATAAGACTACGTTTCAGTCATATTTTTGATGACCCTTTTCAAGTACAAAATTTTCTTAAATTACATAACAATGTATAAACATTTTCCACCTGAAACATAACATATATATCTATATAAAACTTCCATTCATTAAAATTACAAAAATAAATTATCATCAAAATATCATATAATATTCTATGTACCCTTCAAAAATTTTTATTAAAAGAACAATGAAATATTATAAACTCAATTAAACAACTTGATAATAAATATATCTCTCCAAATTATTAATAATAGAGACCATCAATTAGCATAGTTTCAGTCTAAAGTATATACAAGTTGCAAAAACATATGATCAGATTAAAAGCAGAGAAATCGTTCACAACAGCAACTAGACAGAACACTATAAGGAGGATCACACAACATGAACTAGCAAGTTAAAAGATATCCATGTGGTAAGGCGCTGTTGTTGGGTGTACATTTAGCACATGCGTATGTCAATTTTTGAATAAAATGTATCAACTATGAAAAGAATATTAATTGCAAAAAACTTATAATGAATAATTTACACAATCAATCGTAATGAAATAAATAAATACTACTAAAAATATATATATATATAGAATACCTCATCATATCTTAAACTTAGGAAAATTATTAACTACGATTTACAGTCCACACATTATTATCAATATAATCCTTAAAAACAAGTGCCTGTAAACAACACCTTACACCTCCTAGATGTCAACAGTGATTTCACTGATAAAAACAACATAATTACTGATTGGTATCTAAAGGAAACTCACTCGGGACAATACCTAAATTTCTTTTCTCATGGACCAATTTCACAAAAGATTGGTATCGTGTTCTCATTGGTGGATAAAGTACTCAAGCTATCAAATACAAAGTTTCATGCTAAGAATTTCAATATCATTAGAAGGATGCTTATTGGTAACAACTACCCAATTGAATTTATAAACACACATATTGAAAAAAGAATTAAGCAGAGTAGGTACAATCACCACAATCTAAATGTAAGGGATCTTTCAGAGTCCAACAATATAATTGTATTTCCTTATTCAAAATCCCATGAATTTACTTTTAAAAACATATGCAAAATGTTTAATTTCAAATTAATTTTTAGTCTTGATAACAAAATTAAATGCAATTCACAATTAGGCAAAGATATTACAAAAAAATCATTAAAAAATAACGTTGTATACAAGATTGATTGTACTGATTGTAATGATTGCTACATTGGACAGACCAGTCGTTCTCTTGAAACTCGAGTTAAGGAACATAGGACTGATTGTTTACATAAGCGTGAAAGATCGGCCCTTTACTCTCATGAGCTAAACACTGGTCATAGTATGAATTTTGACATTGATAAGGTTAAAATACTTGATAATGAGGGTAATTATTATAAAAGATTGGTCTCTGAAATGATCAACATACACATTCACAAGCACAATATCAACAGAATGTTTGACACGCAAAAGTTGTTGACTGTTTTTAAGGATTATATTGATAATAATGTGTGGACTGTAAATCGTAGTTAATAATTTTCCTAAGTTTAAGATATGATGAGGTATTATATATATATATATTTTTAGTAGTATTTATTTATTTCATTACGATTGATTGTGTAAATTATTCATTATAAGTTTTTTGTAATTAATATTCTTTTCATAGTTGATACATTTTATTCAAAAATTGACATACGCATGTGCTAAATGTACATCAAACAACAGCGCCTTACCACATGGATATCTTTTAACTTGCTAGTTCATGTTGTGTGATCCTCCTTATAGTGTTCTGTCTAGTTGCTGTTGTGAACGATTTCTCTGCTTTTAATCTGATCATATGTTTTTGCAACTTGTATATACTTTAGACTGAAACCATGCTAATTGATGGTCTCTATTATTAATAATTTGGAGAGATATATTTATTATCAAGTTGTTTAATTGAGTTTATAATGTTTCATTGTTCTTTTAATAAAAATTTTTGAAGGGTACATAGAATATTATATGATATTTTGATGATAATTTGTTTTTGTAATTATCAATGAATGGAAGTTTTATATAGATATATATGTTATGTTTCAGGTGGAAAATGTTTATACATTGTTATGTAATTTAAGAAAATTTTGTACTTGAAAAGGGTCATCAAAAATATGACTGAAACGTAGTCTTATGAAGTAATAATAAAAGAATTATCATGACAGTTAAAAGTTGTTTATTAAATAAATATTTCTTTATTAAATAAATTTATTTAATAAGATTATGAAAAGTAATGATATATTTCAATATATGATTTATACTCACTAAATTGAAAACTATAGATTTATAAAATTGCCTCTTCATAAAAATAATGAAAACATAATTATAATATTTATGAGTACTTAGATATAGGACACAAACTCTTATGTTTTCAACAGCGGTTCTCATCCAAAACGTCAAACAAAAAAATAAGCAGCCGAATCGTAACCTTTTTGTGGCTAAACCCGATTCAGTACTTTTTTGTGGCCAAACCCGAATCGTCACCTTTTCGAGGAACTTCGAGGATTTTTTAAATAGAAAATATTGGCGGGAAAAAAGAGTGGGATAACAATAGAAACTGCCACACACCCGCTGAGTGTGCGGGATACTAAAACAAGGACGGTACTATCGAAGCGGTTATTTTTAGATTTGGCAAAGTCGCAATCCTCAAAAGTCCGTAGCGATATATATATATATATATATATATATATATATATATATATACATTTTAAGTTATCTTCTTTATTGGCCTCGGTAGGTAATTATAAAACCGTACTTATACTTTTAACGTAATTTAAAGTTATTATTACAGAAAATTATTCTATGTTATAAATAATGTCAAATTATTTATAAAATATTTATACTAAATTAAATAATTCTGTTCAAAATTAATATGAGCCGTTATAGCCTTCTGTTCAGAAATAAAATATCTATGTACTTTCTTTAATCGAAGTCCATTATCCAACGCTTGTTCAAGTGTACGATAATGAATGACATGCCTTTCCTTATTATCCAAAGTAGCGAGTAGTTTTTCCTGCTTCGAGCCTGGTGATGGACGATGCTCTGCGCAAAAAGACAAATCCCGATGTTCATCATGGATTTCCACAGAATATTCCAAATCCACTTCAACAATATAGCCTATATTTGAATCTAGTGATGTATTTAAAAAATCTAGTTTCGTTTCATATTTAATCCATTTAAATTTTCCTTTTAGTAAATGTTGTATTATTGCCCATCCATAAATATTATTAACATCAAAATATAAAAGGGTTTTCTTTTTTAATTTTAATCATATACAGGACCCATATATGGATTGTTCGCTTTTGCATGCCGATAACAGCACTAGCTTATTTTTCCACAGATGTCTGCTTCAATAAACATTAGTGTATCAATTTTTTTCAAAAGTTCTAATTCTACCTTCGTGGTTTTTAGAGCTGCTAAAAACGTTAAGCCTGGAGTTGTGTAAAAGCGAGCAGAACATAAGTCATATGCTTTAAAAGAGGTCTCTCGGAAACTTTCAAAGATGTCAGCCAATAGCAAAATTTCGTATAAATCCTAGCATTCTCCTAAAGTTTTTATATTAAATTCATTCCAAACTTGAACAGCATGCTTATAGTCTTCTTCAGCTATATGAGAAATCGTCAGTTTGTTGTGAAAGTAATTTTTTTCTGGCAGCTTTGTAGACATCAATTTATCTAATTCCTCCACAAAATCGTATGGGAATATACTTTTCCGTCTAAGAAGATTGACCTTTGCATCTGAAAATCCATTTGATTGAAATTCTTTCACTGTTTTTGACTTTTCTAGATACGATGCAAGCTTCTTTAATGATAATAGTAACAAAATCTAAGAATCTATGAATCTAAAATTGACATCGCTGTTATCCATATATTTTGTAAAAGAAATATATTTTTCCTTATTATGAGGTATTAGAGTAATTCTTCCATTCATTAATGTAGAAGTACCGATTCCTTTCAAAATGAAGTCTATGTCATAATTCAGATTATGAAGAATAACTGGAATGAATCTTGAAACCTTGTAATTCAAGTTACATGAATTATGAGCTGCACCTTTAAAACTAAAAAAATTTTTTTAAAACTTGGAATGACCAAAATAAATTTTCTTTATTCAATTATAACCAACTGGTTTTTACAACTTACCATCATGTGAGATGACTATGGTCTCACAAACTATTGACCTTTGGAAGGATAATTCTTCCAAATCTGTAAGTTTCATCAATCTGATGATGACATGTATACTGTAGCACTTTCACTCGTAAAATATTTAGTGTCAGTAAATTCTTAGTTTTTCAGTATTTTTCTACGCAGAAAATTCAGAGATGAAATCAGAATTCATTTTCAATGCACTGTATTTTTCCAAGCCCGCCTAAACTTAAACTTTGAAGAGTTTTTGTGCATCATTCAAAAAACTCAAAATGTCAACATGTTTAATATTTACAACTACATCAGTCCTAATACGATTTTGGAAAGCTGACTTAACGTCTCGCCACTCGACTCTGGCTTCCGTTTTTACAGATTCTAGATTACCTCCTTGCTGAAGATGTTCCAGCTGAACTTGCACACACAAGAGCTATGTCATACAAGTTTGACATTTCTGTTTCTCTCTTCTTCTGAGATTAGGCTGAGCGATTTTTTTGTTTAATTTGATTACAGCAAAATCGCACATGTCTAACCAATAATGAATATTATTCCTGCTGAATTTGCTTACACTTTGTAAAGTATCACGAGGTAATTGTACGAAGCGTTCAAAAAAATCGATCGAAGTCATGGTTACCTTTTCATCACTGAAACACTACAAAGTTACACAACAGTTGAGAATAAATCTTAATGATTGTGATTTACAAAGTATGCTACTCTCAGAAATAGCTTTCCTTTTTATAAACCAAGAAAATGTAAGAAGGAAGTACAAATTTTAATATTCGACCGATGGTAAAAAGAAAATTTAATTAAAATGTAAGAGGGGATACGCATTTTAAGATTCGACCAATAGTTAAAAGAAAATTTAGTAAAAATATAAAAGGAGATGCAAATTTCAAGATTCGACCAATTGTAAAGGAAAAAGTAATTTATGAGAAAAGAAGGAAAAATTTCTTGAAGAGGAATAAATTTTTTCTTTTAAACCAACCAAAAGTTAACTTTTCCCTCCAATATAGATCACACTATTTCTTTTTATAAAATGGAAACTAGAGAATTTTCCTATTCAGTCTCTAAAATCACTTCTCGCTGGATGAAATTAAAGTTGTAAGATGGCTAGAACACATGATTATAACTTAATGGTCAAAAAAGCCATATTAGAATTCCCAGAAGAGAATGTTTATGTTTGTGACATTCAAGGATTACTAAGCACATCAGAGGATCCTTTTAATTTGAAAGAAATCAATCTTCTAAATTTATGAAGAACTGCTTTTCCAACAGTCTATCTCTTTGAGCCTCCGATGGCGTGAAAATAATTAAATAGAGAAGAGAAAAGTATGAATCATTGGCTAGAAAAGTATCATCATGGAATATTATTGAACTCTGGGCATATTCCCTATCATCGTCTTCATCAAATTTTTCAAATCTGTTTGAATGAAGTGAAGAAATTATTCGTCAAGGAGACAGGCGCATGGTTGTCTGTTTTTACCAAATATGTAGATTGCATGCTAATTTTAACTTTTATGTCTTTATGTATTTATTTTTTATCTTTTAATACATTTTTCATGATTTTTTATAGTTTTTTATACTTTATTTCATACCTTTTTATACTTTATTCATACTTCATTTATACTTTTATTTTTCTCTATTTCAGATCAATAATTAATGTAGAGAACTTTGAATGTCTATTCACTAAAAAAAATAATAAACAGTACACAATATTCTTGCTTCTATCACGTTCTTTGCATGAACATAAAACCTATGTGTGCTATTAATAATTTTTTTTTTAATAAGAGCTTTGTTAGGAAATTACTTGAATGCATTTCAAATTAAATGTAATTTCTAATAAAGTACATGTAGATCAGGGTTGTGAATGTCCCAGTTACGAGTGATGGTACCACCTGGGACCATTTACCAGCTGGTACGATGATTTTACCAGAGCGAGGTGCGAGGAAAGTAGGGGTGGAAGTAAAATAGGAATGTTTTTTTTGATCAAAAAGAAGAAGGCCTGTGTGGGAAGAAAAACAAAAACGAGGTTGGCGATAAATAAGAAACGGGACCTTTAGTAAGGGGATTTTCCTGTTATGTTAAAGTTCGTACTAGAGAACGTATAGAAGAAAATAAAGCATGTATCTGGACATTAAGGTGTACAAAAAATAAGCAATGGTTTTCTAGTTCACTAAAAAAAAAAAAATACTATTGTGAGAACACGAAGTAGGTAAAACGAAGGTTTATGAAACTAAAACAGAAAAGAATAACAATATTTAAACGAAAGTGTTTAAAAAGAATACTGATTAAAAAAGATAGAAATTGTGCAAAGGTCTGTAAAAACAAACAACCAACTGAAGAATAGAGAGACGGTGAAAAGTGCAATTAGGACGAGTTGATCTAAATAAAACGTGGAGTGGTTTTTGTAAATTTTTTTAGCATTTTTTATGTAGTTAAGTTGTTAAAGAATGTGGTTTATTGTTTTTGAGGAAGGCTGGGGGGTAATGGAGTTTTAAGAAAAGTTGTAATGGTCTGGCCATTTGTTCCTGACACATAGCGTTCAGGTCTGATTTGACAGTTGAGAAAACATCGTATTTATACAGTATTTTATTAAGAAGAGATTTATTAACGCAGAAATTTAAAAAAAGGAGCTATTCACCATAAAAGTTATATCATTGAAAGATATAATGAGGAATGCCTTTATCACGGATTAGAAAATTTGTGACTACGTAAAATTTTTAACTAAGAAGGGTTTTGAATAGAAAATATACGGTGAAAAAAAATTTCTTTAAGTCAAAGGAAATCATTTTTAAATTAGTAAAATAATTTTTAAAATAAAAAAACCAAAAATTCTTTAATAAAATATTATATTTGAAAAAAAGTTTGAATTAAGAAAATATCTTATTACTTTAGAAATTAGTTACTTCAAAATAGTGTTGAAAGTCAGTAAAACTTTCTAAAAAGATGTTATATTTGTTATTGAAAAATGTAAATTTGTTTAAAAAATTTTTATATAAAAATGAAAAAATATCACACAAATATTTTTAATCCAAAGACATAATTTTTAAATTAAACAATAAGTTCATGCTTGATAAAACTATCTCTTTTCAAAAATAGAATGTTTTTGGTGCAAAAGAAGCGTATAATTGATTACATTTCTTTACATTAAAAAGAGGATTTTGAATTGAAAAAATAATTGTCAGACTGAGAAAATATAACTGAAAAACTTTGAAAATTTTCTCATTTTAATAAAGTAATTATTATTTTGATTAAAAACGTACATTTTAGTAAAAAAAAATTTCATAACAATTATTTATAATTATAATTACAAAAAATAAATTTTAATTAAAATCAACATTTAACTGTTTTGAAGAAATATTTCTTTAAATAAAAAAATAATTCTTCAAATCAAAAGAATTACAGTATTTAAAAAAAATTAAAATTTATATTTCAGAAGGGGAACTTGAATTTGTTGAAACATTTATTTGAATTAATATTTTAAATTTACTTGTAACAAATTATTTCTATCCTTAAAAGTGGTTTTTCAGGTTTTCAAAATAATATATTGTTTTACAAAAAAATATTTTTTAGGCTTGGAAAATTCAGATATATTTTCACAGAAAGGTAATATTTATTTAATGAATAGTTACTTCTATTTGGTACGCAGAAATTAATTAATACGCAATACTTTATATATGCATAAAATATTTTATTGAAGCAAAAAAATTTTATTTTAATTATTTAACTTAATTTTTATTTTGACGTTACGAGATATAAATTTAAAATAAAATTAATAATTTCCAGTATGAGATATTGTTAAGCTCAAGAAATATCTTATGTATGTTGAGAAATATTTTAATGATATTTAAAAACGTTATTTTCACTGATGAAATAAATGATATTGATAAAAAAAATATTTTATCGATTGCCCAAAAGAATATATTCGATGCAATAAAATTTTTTTCGTTACTAATAAATTTTTTTTCCAGTGTAGCTATTAGATCAAGTAACGTTTGTATCATCTGTCTTTTATTCTTATCATGGAGAGACAAAGACAAAATTAGATTCAAGTGACAACCGCTACTTGAGTTAGGTCTATGAATAGGAGCCTAAGATCGTCTATGATGATAGAAATTTATATGGTTGGAATATATATTCAGAATAGATTAAATAACAAATATTATTTTCTTCATTAAGAAATAATAAGTTATTTGGAAAAAATTTTTTCTCTTATTTATTTTTTAGTTTATTATCAATTATAATGAATTTTATTGAAAACGGAGCAATTTATTTTAACATATTTTAACAATGAAAATAATACTTTTAATTTATTTAGTAAAAATACTTTTAATCATATTTGACTAATAAAAATAATTTCAATTTATAAAATTCATAGTAAAGGATTAAATATTTTTATCTTACCTGCAAGAAATAAAATGTTAGCTTTTGAATATTCGCCTTTGTGACTCGAAGGATTCCAGTGAAGTTGACAGTGGTGATTTTTAATGTAGTAAAATCCGTTATTATCAAAGTCCTCACAATCTTCTGGCACAAAAGACACAAGAGTATCTTTTTTTTGTACTTTTCTAATACATCGGCTTTGTTCCAGATGCTTCTCGGGATTGCGCACGCCGTATTCGTAAAATATATATATATATATATATATATATATATATATATTATATATATATATATATATATATATATATATATATATATATGTCCTCGTAGGCCGTATTCGTGTCAGTATGTAAAGAGCATGCTAAATTTGTATTGGCATCCCATATGTCTCAGACGAGCTCCTCGACTTATTGCAAGAATTATATGTCTTCCTGAGACATATTGAGACTCAATATGTCTCAGGAGAAATCAATATGACATCACCGATTCTACTATGTTTCGTTCAATATGTCAAAGAGCAATCATATTGAACGTAGGTTAGTAAAAAAAAAATGACTCACGCTTCGACAGCAGCTATACTCGTTACAAAATGTCAATCTAAGAAACAAAAGAAAAAATCAGTAGAACTAAAATTTAATTTTAAAAGTATTGAAAAAAAGATTAATATTTTCAACTAATAAGTTATATTTCCTCATACGGCCTACTTCGGACATAAAATCATCTATGTCCTTTGGCCGTTTATTCAGGTGGAATCTGAATCTCGAACAATGTTTGCCGCTTGAGCAGAAATCTACCTCGGGCGCGCTTCACGCGCCCTCGGCAATTTCAGCTCAAGCGACAAACATTGTCCTCGATTCATATTCCACCTGAATACGGCCAAAGGACATATATAACTAATATATACATTGTAACGAGGATAGCGAATTACGCGTATACTGTGTGATAGTATGCGCATATATCTGTCCTCGTTGTAAGTCACACAGCACAACATGAGTTTCTATGCTTGATTTGCGAGTAAAAGAGTGAGACAGAGAGAGTCTGTACCAGCGGCTTGGATGTACGACTGTAGAAGGAAGCGCGTGCAATGCATGACGGGTAGACTTAGGCAAGAGAGGAAAGCGAACGGGTCGGGTAGACAGAGTTAGGCTGCTAAGTTATTTGTGCTCGAGCGTCGGCTATTTTTCCTCTGTTGAGACTTGTCAAGGAAATTAATTCACTTGTGAATCGTGTTAATTGCCTTTTAAGTACGGGATAATCACTCATGAGAAGTGCCGGTTCTTTATTATCATTTTCTTGAGAGCCAGGATTGTGTCCACTGCAGCGTCAAACGAGAGTTTGTTTGACCTTTCAGTAAGAGCGATAAGGACGGCAGGCTGCACCGCATATCTACGGTGCCGCTTTGGTCCATACTCTGGGTTATTCATCACGTAAAGGCAACTGCGGGAAGGCTCTACACACACTGGTTGGCGGAAAATGTAAGTCTGCAGACTAGTGCGATCACGTTTAATATGTATGTGCGTTACACGCGAGGCGAAAAAGACCGACGTGTGCGCCCGTGTTATGTAGTATAGATTAACTTAGATTAACGGCATGTCGGAGCTGCAGCAATCGAGTTTTGTTTTTGTTATTTTATCGATATCTTTTCAAATTCTTAAATTAAACAAATATAATGACTTGTCCGCACTAAAGTTATATTAGTACAATAATTTTTGTTAAAATAAAAAATCATTTGGACTTGTTATTTTTTTATGAGCTTGGATTGGAAATTAGATATCAAACTCGACAAACCTAACCTTAAAATACGATATATGGAAAGTTTTTATTATAACTTTGTATGTATAATATTTTGGTGGTTTTCTTGAGTTGTCCGCACTAGAGTTTAATCTTACAAATTTTTTCTTTATAGCAAAAAACTCAATTAAACGCATCGTTTATTCATAAGTTAAGATTGGAAATATTATTAGAAGCCGGACAGCTTCGTCATGCTCTTAAGAGGCGGCCGTATAGTTCTGTCCTTGTCTAATCTTAATTTTCGTTATAATTAGTAAACTAAATATTTTTATACAAAAGTAAGGGCAGAGCCCAATAGATTTAAGGATGAATAGACGATTCTATTCTATTAAAAAATATAAAATTTTCATTAGTTTTCGAGTGAAGTCTGAAACTAATGAAAATTTTATATTTTTTAATAGAATAGAATCGTCTGCTCATCCTTAAATCTATTGGGCTCTGCCCTTACTTTTGTATAAAAATATTTAATTTAGCCATAATAACGAAAATTTAGATTAGACAAGGACAGAACTATACGGCCTCCTTTTAACAGTTTTCCTCTTGTGCGTTGCATTCTTGTGTGTCGCATTCTCGCGAATGTATAACGTTATTGTTTGCTATCGCAGTCTCAAGGTAGAAGACTTGACATATGATGCGTACGGAGTTCAATCACCCTTGAGTGAAATGTGCAAGATGAATATAAGTATAAATGTGTTATGAATGTTTGTCTTTGTTTACACGTAGTACATGGCGCCAACAAATTGACTCACGTAAGTTAAAGTTTAACGTGGTTTTGATGGCGCGCATTGTTGCGTGGCGTGCAACGTGATATTAAAAGGGACACGATAAAGTAATATAGGTGGCTCTCTAGTGGCGCGCATTATTAAATGGCGTCCACTGAATAATTTAGAGAAGCATATGTAAAGCCTTGAGCGCCGCTTATTGTAGTAAGACGCCTGAAGCATTAAGCTAAATCTAGTAGGAGTAGACATTACGCGTTGGTTTCTTAGAGCGTGTTTTTCTTTAGTTTCTCAGAGTAAGGAAGGAAATTCATGCAATAATTTTTTTTTTTTAAATTTTCTCTGTTTTCTTTACGAAAAAATGAAAAGATAGTTTTGTTTATAAAGAAAGATTTGCTAAAAGTTTGTAGAAAAACGACGGTCTCATAGATTGTACGAGAGTTTGACAAGATAGGGAAAAAAAAAGAGAAGCCTTGTCGAACATAGGGCGCGCTTGTGAGCAGCGGTAATGCAGGTTACTCACAGGCTACAGTATGAGTGTAAAAGTCGTCCGCAAGCAGCAAAGAGTTTTAAAAGACTCAATTGGAATTGGTTTTTTTTAATTGTGGTTTTACCCTTGGTATCAGTTTTTATTCTAGTTTTTCACTTTGTTGTGAAAAAGAAATTATTTATTTTAAAAATTTTGAAACTCTTTTTTTTATTTAATTAAAATTGTTTAATTTTTTTTGATAATTAGATTTGATAGTGGAAATTTTTTTTGTGTGTTCTTCAAAACTGAGGTTGCAGTTTGTGCAATAACTGACTGGTTGGAGGTTTTATTTTTTTTCAGCCAGTCAGCAGTTAGAATTAGTGATACCAAGAGAAAATTATAGAGTTTTTCTCGCTTTTAGGGGAAATTTAATTGTTTTTTTGTGTTAAAAATAATTTTATTGGTATTAAAGGGAGAA
This sequence comes from Anastatus disparis, assembly GCA_017163975.1. NCBI lineage: Eukaryota > Metazoa > Arthropoda > Insecta > Hymenoptera > Eupelmidae > Anastatus > Anastatus disparis. The sequence continues at coordinate 2,070,683 of JAFFSR010000041.1, read as the reverse complement.
GGTTGACTCAATATATTTAGATTGAGCCAAATAAGAATAATCTCTTTGTAGCTTGTGTAGAGAGGTTCTTGTGTGTGCTATAGTAGTTAGGTACACTACACACACATATATATTGTACACATGTATATTTAGAATTATTTTTTGCGGCGTTATAAGCAATTAATATTTTCTGAGTGGCACACGCAAGTACTTCTATTTCAGGTGATAGATTTGCTTTAAGAGCAAAGATGGTAAGCAATCAGTCAAGAAGAGATACAGCATCGACTGAGTTGCTTGATGACTGGCTGATATGTTTGAACGGTCAAGAACTGACTAAACAGCTTACAAATGCGAACCTTTGGCTCCAGGTTTGCTCAAGCTGAGAGGCTAAGAGTCTGACTGCTCGGTGAATATACGGCAACTGACTTTAGGCAATCAGATCTGTCTGACGGAAATGCAATCAGACAGACCAGGATCGAACAGTTCTCAGACAGCAAGCAATTACACCTTGTACCCGCATCCACTGGCTGAGTTGCCTCGATTACAGGTAGAAAATTGTGAAATGACACAGTTATCATCTAATGGAGGCGAGAGAACAGATGCACCCTAGTCAATAACAGTAGTGTTGCTTCGCAAAGTGGGCAGACGATACAACAGAAATCGACGGATAAAGAGAATGAAATCCAAGAAATTCCGAGACACGAAATTGTCGCTAACGCACAACAGGATTTGCCGCAAAGTCATAAGGATCCTCTGCGAATGGCCAACCACACTACTTCAGCGATAGCGCACTACCTGCGTGTGGTATAAGGTGTAGTTTTAGGTCGGTATACGTGTGTAGAAAACGTGATAAGCCGTGTAGGACAGCTTTAGTGGTGAGACAAGCGAATGCGAGGTTAGTTTGCGTTTCACAGCGATCGGGTGAAAATGGTACGTATAAGCGCGTTTGTGGTAAGTCAAAGGTAACTCAAGAGGATCTACTGCTCGATCTTCTTAATGTCTCACTCAACTTCAACAGTGTAGCAACCAGAGAAATACAGTGGTTGCCACTGGTTCAAACTGTCACAACCGCAATTATAGAATAACTGAGTGGTTTTTCAACTTCTTCCAAATATAAAGTCTGATGATAAACTACACCGATGATAAGTATAAATTTACTGCCATCATCAAAGTATTGAAAGAGATAATATGCAGGTATCTTCTTTCGTTGATAATAAGTTGCCTAACCGTGACGGTCAATATGATCATAAGTGTAGCAGGATAGATAAGGTGATTTATAGATTCAAATGTTTCTTTTTGAAACCAGAAGAATTTAGTTGGGATATCACAGAGAAACTTTCTTGTGGTACATACCGATTATATTTTTCAGTGCGACCAGATGTGGCAGAGCTGTCATACACAGTCCTCCAGCGTCTGGGAAAGGGGTGTAACGAGGATAGCGAATTACGCGTATACTGTGTGATAGTATGCGCATATATCTGTCCTCGTTGTATGTCACACAACACAACATGAGTTTCTATGCTTGATTTGCAAGTATAGAAGTGAGACAGAGAGAGTCTGTGCCAGCGGCTTGGATGTACGACTGTAGAAGGAAGCGCGTGCAATGCATGACGGGTAGACTTAGGCAAGAGAGGAAAGCGAACGGGTCGGGTAGACAGAGTTAGGCTGCTAAGTTATTTGTGCTCGAGCGTCGGCCATTTTTCCTCTGTTGAGACTTGTCAAGGAAATTAATTCACTTGTGAATCGTGTTAATTGCCTTTTAAGTACGGGATAATCACTCATGAGAAGTGCCGGTTCTTTATTATCATTTTCTTGAGAGCCAGGATTGTGTCCACTGCAGCGTCAAACGAGAGTTTGTTTGACCTTTCAGTAAGAGCGATAAGGACGGCAGGCTGCACCGCATATCTACGGTACCGCTTTGGTCCATACTCTGGGTTGTTCATCACGTAAAGGCAACTGCGGGAAGGCTCTACACACACTGTTTGGCGGAAAATGTAAGTCTGCAGACTAGTGCGATCACGTTTAATATGTATGTGCGTTACAGGCGAGGCGAAAAAGACCGTCGTGTGCGCCCGTGTTATGTAGTATAGATTAGCTTAGATTAACAGTTGTTTCTCTTCATTAAAGTTATCAAATTTTACTTTTGAATTAATATTATTATAATTTTATTTTATTGTATTGAATTTATTTAGTGATTCAAATAAAGTAAAGTAAAGTTAAATTAATTCTTGATTATTGCCTAATAATATTTCTTACTAATTAAAATCGTGTCTTGTTTTTATATGTATGTGTTGGATATAGTACACTCTTTCTTGATCAACGGTATTTAATAGAGTTCTCGGGTACACGCCGTGGGTTTCGTCGTACCAGACGTTTGGGAAGCAGAATTTCTAAGCGAAGTTCTGCAATAATATTAAATATTGTTTAATTGTTTTTTTTTCGTCAGAAATAGATAGACGAAGTAGATCAGCGGTATTGAATTAGACTGATCGACTATAAACCGAAAGTCAGTTATTTAACGGTAAGTGCACGTGTACTTAAAGAAAGAACACGTGAAACCCACAAATATATTTACTTTATTTATTCAAATATATTCCCCTTTACAATATATATATATATATATATATATATATATATATATATATATATATATATTATAATACGCGAGCATTTGGAACAAAGCCCTTGTATTACTAATGTATTATAGGCATATATATATATATTGCATCGTATGGATGCGTTCACAGACTTTTCATTGTCTTGCTTACGGAATTACGTTCGCATACAAATGACTGTGTTAAACACGCTTTTTGAAGTTGCGCACCAGTAATGCTTAGTATATTGCTGTGTCCGCAAATCTACTGCACATACTGGGGGTTGCTTTATAGATAAGCTGTATCGACCAATCAGAAAGCTTCTTTAGAGCTATTGAACGCGTGATGAATTTTGTGAATACGGCGTGCGCAACCCCGAGAAGCATTTGGGATGAAGCCGATGTATAAGAAGAGTACAGAAAAAAAAACTCTTGTGTCTTTTGTGTCTGACGATTGTAAGGACTTTGTTAATAACGGATTCCACTTCGTTCAAAATAACCACTGTCAACTTCACTGTAATCCTTCGAGTCAAAAAGGCGAATATTTAAGAGCCAACATTTTATTTCTTGCAGGTAAGATAAAAATATTTAATCCTCTACTATGAATTTTATAAATTGAAATTATTTTCATCATTTAAGTAAGATTAAAAGTATTATTTCTAAATAAATTAAAAGTATTATTTTTATTGTTACAATATGTTAAAATAAATGGCTTCGTTTTTAATAAAATTTATTATCATTGAAAATAGACCAAAAAATATAGAAGAAAAAAATTTTTAAAAAAAGAAAAAAATTCAATTAAATTTTTAAATAAAGAAGAAAAAACCGTTACTTGATTTAATAGCTACACTATAAAAAATTTATTAGTAATGAAAAAAATTCTGTTGTACCGAGTAGATTCTTTCTGGCAATCGGTGAAATTTTTTTTGTATTAATATCATTTATTCCTTCAGTGAAAAAAACATTTTTAAATATGAATGAAATATTGCTCAACATACATAAGATATTTATTAACTTTAAAAATATCTTGTTAAGTCCTGGCTTTTACCAGGACTGAATTAAAATAGATATATTTATAAAATTTTGTAGATTTATATGAAACTTGAATATTTGAATAAATTATTAAAATTAATTTTAATAATATTTAAAAATATGAATGTATATGAGATCTAGTGGTAGTTTAACTCCACTAATATTTTAATTGAGTGAGATCGTTCTCACTATTAAATGTATTGAAGTTAATTTATAAAGATTTTTAAATGAGAATAAAAGTATATTTAATATTCTTACCTTTGTAGAATTCAGTTGATAAGGGCTGGCTATATTCAGACAGTTTATGGATAGGCACGATTGAAATAAGACTCGAGTCAGATATATAAGTAACTTTTAAGGAATTTATTAGACACTTGTAAGATAAATAATATTGGATATGACAATAACTTTGTTTGACTTTGAATTTGAATTTGAATTTGAATTAAAGTTGAAGTGCGAGAATTACAGGATGCATGACTTGGTACCAACAATAATCCTGGGCTAGTGCCCACTGTCGTCAATTTCAGTTGGCTTTTTTAATTTCTTATCTTTGACATAATTTCATTAGGTAAAAAGTGGATCTTGTTCTTCTTATGAATAATTTCAAAATGTGAGTTTAGTTTTGTAATTTAGAATCATAGAATTTTGTTTGCTCAATATCAACTTTAAGTTTCTTTACTGCTTAGGTTAGCACATTCTTTTATTGTTCGATGACTGTTTAATTAGTTCATCAATATCATGTTGATGAAAAGATATTTTAAAAATTGTAAATTAAAAAGTAATATAAAAGATACGTTGTGACGTAACAATCTTATACTGAAAATTATTAATTTCATTTTAAATTAATATTTCGTAATATTGAAATAAAAATTAAGTTAAATAATTGAAATGAAATTTTTTTCTTTCAAAAAAATATTTTTATGCATCTGAAAAATATTTCGAATTGATTAATTTATTCGTACCAAATATTGACCAGGGAGAGTTCTTAATCGGTTTTTCCTGGTCTCCTAGTTCTATTTCACAGAGAAAAATTCAGAAAAATTTTTCCAAAATTTTCCTGGGGATTACACTCCGGTCTACTACAACATGGACCAAGAGCCTTAGCCCCTGCGCTACCACCGATTCTACTTATAGGTATGAACTTATTTTAAATTAATGAGAAGCGGAAGAATGCAAATACGTATAAATTTAAAGAACAAGCCGAGAAGAATCATCCCTACTAAAAATGTTATATGAACTCTCATGTGAGATCTCATATAAAATCGCCTATGAAATCTCATATATATTCGTTGAATTTTGAAAATAAAATAAATATATGTGAGATCTCATATCAGATCGCACATATATTTATTTTATTTTAAAAATTTAACGAATATACATTTGATTTCATATGCGATTTCCTAGGCGACTTCATGTGATATCTCATATTCAATCTCGTGTGCGATCTCATATGTGATCTCACATGGAATCTCTTATATATTTTATTAAATTTAAAAAATTTAAAAAAGATATTTATTACTTTGCATTTTTTCGTCTTGTTTTTTAAATTTTGACAAATTTTGACATTAGCTATATTAGTACAATCATTTTAGTTAAAATAAAAATTCCTTTGAAGCTGTTATTTTTTAATGAACTTAGATCGCCAATTAGACATCAAAGTTGACAAACCTAACCTCAAAATACTATAAATTGAAAACTTTTATATAACTTTTCAAGTATAAGATTTCGGTGGATTTCTTTAGTTGTCCGCACTCAAGTTAAATCCTAGTACTTTGTTTCTTGAAGTGAAAAAAACCCGATCAAATTCTCCATTTACTTATAAACTTGGATCAGAATTATTATCGAAGGAGAAGCTTCATCATGCCCTTAATGTATATAATTACACTAATATTATACATACGTATTCGAACACTAGAACATTATCATATTCGATAAATTTATTGGAGCCATAAGACCCCAAGAATTTTGCCCGGGGTCAGTAGTTCTTATTTCGGCCACTTCATTTAATTTGCATTGTATTTCATGGTGTCACTTTCTAATTAAGGATTAGCTTTCGACTAACTTTACCGATCGAAAATAGCTAAAAAAGATATTTAGCTATTATTTATTTTTTCTGGCTTGTTCTTTGAATATTAACAAATTTACACGTTTCTATTTCTCATTTGTTAAAATGAATAGATATTTACAAGTAAAAGCAATTCCGATATACATTTTTATTGAAAATAAACGAAATGACTTCTTTCGCTACTTTCGATTAGCAAAAAATGTCTAAAACCTTGTCTAAAACTAATCTTTAACATAACGAATAGTATAATAATAGAATATGTGTATTACCTTACTCTTAACGTTTAGACTTACATTGCATACAAATATAATTTTTATTATAAAAACTATGTAAATAGTTTGTATGGATATGATTATATATCATGGTTTCAAATTGTGTTCGAACACAATTTAAAAATTTTTCAGATTACGTTAGATTCACGACTAAATTAGAAAAACAAGCAATAAGATTGCCATAATACTCTAAAATAAAAGTAAAATCAATAATTCTTGAGTTATAGAAACCTAAATTATTTGTAAATCTGTAAGATGCAATTGTAAACAATATGCAAAAATAATTTATCAGTATGATAAAAAAAAGATATTAAGTACTAAGTCACTGTCGGTTCATTAAAGGTAGTTTGTCATAATGTGATAAGACATGAATAAAGCTGCAACTGTTTTTACGGTGACATGCAAATTGTATAACAATTGGTAAGACGTGTTATACCGTAAATCTAAACCAGATGCAGCGTTCGTCATAAAACGACACTACATATTGATTGGGAAAACTGTCACTAATCAGTGGACTGACCTTGAGCCTCGTATACATGATTTCGTCTGTGATATGAAATAAGTAACTCAATTTATGAATGCACAAATTCTGTACAGACCTATATATGCGAACGGCAACGCTCCAGACTTCACTGAAAAGTGATGGCCTTCTTGAGTGTAAAAGGCGATATGCATAATTGTAGTGACTAGTTTCTTAACTATTATTTGTAAATATCGTCTAAATCTTCGTCAAAAATTTGTTTTTTTTTATTATTATTCAATCACCAAGTATAATTATGCTCGAATACAGTTTCAAACCATAATCTATAATAGCGTGCTCTAGATAAAGATTGTTTTGTAGATGTAGAGTAGAATTATTTAATCGCAATGTTAGAATATATCAAAATTATTTAAATTGTAGACCAAATTCCAGATTTGATGACGTTGACATTGATTACAGCTATAAGTGTAGGAGAAAATAAAATTTTTTTTGCACATGAGATCTCACGTGAGAGGTGAGATCTTATGTTTACAATCACATCAATTCACGTACAAACACGTACAAATACGTAGAAACACGTACACACATGTACGAACACGCACAAACATGTACGCACACATGCACACACGGCCTCTACAACACGTCATATATACATATATATATATATATATCTCCCTATATTATATAGTTATATAAAAAAAAAATCTCCTCTTCTACCCCTCATTATTCCTCCCCCTCTTTTGTATGCTTAAAACATCACAAGCCACCCCTCAAAATAATGTAAAAATCTGTCTAGAAATGATCTTTTTTAAGAAAAAAAAGACACCCCTCTACTACCCAAGTCACCCCTCTACTACTCAAGTCACTCATCTTGCTACCCCTCGTACGTCACTCACCCCCCCTTAGATAATTTAGCTAAATTTACCTTATTTTACTAATGTATTTGTTACTCATTCTCTATACCACTACTATCACCCTTCCCACTACTACCCCATCACTACTACTCCTCATTTTTATTTCCTCCTCCTCAAAAAATCAAAAGTCACCCCTCAAAATAACGTAAAAATGTCTCTTGAAATGTCTTAAAAAAAAAAAAAAAAAAACAGATTCCTCCCTCTACCCCAGTCACCCCTCATGCCCCTAATACACTATTCATAATCATTATGAACCATTAAGAAAGAAGTTTTTCAATTTTATATTTATGAAATACTTGCTTAAGGCTATATAATGGAATACATATTTAATACATAGGTAACAATATTATAGATTGTTGATATAATTATTTTTCAACTATCAACTAATACCTACGTTCCTTAGACAACTTTCCACACCACCCATACTGAGACAAAAAAAAATAAGAAACTTCTACTTCCAACATTTAAGCTTACTTTTTTTTGTGTCCAAGCTGTATTTGCCTAAAAGTGAAGCACATTTTACTTTGACTTGATTGTCTTGATCAGAAAAACTTATTAAAAAATTTGATACATCTATACATAGACAATACATAGATGGAAAATATTTAAGTCCAATGGAGGCCGCGTGGAGGTAACAAGAATTTCCACTATGCAATAGAAGTCATACAGTAATAAAATTAATTATCCATACAGAAAATCAACAAAAAATAATTTTTGATGAAAATAATATACATTCAGCATTAAACAAATACGAAACAACATTGACTGCATGGTTTAAATTGAATAAAAAAGATGATTTTGCTAAAAAAATTAAATATGTTAATATCCCACGATATTATATTTTTAATTCTAAGACTGAATCTTGGATTAAAAGATCAAAACTTAGAAAAAATATAGCCATTGGTAGATTAAATATAGTATCACCAAAAGATAGTGAACGTTTTTTTTAAAATTAATATTAAACAGGGTAAAAGGCCCAATATCTTTTAAAGATTAACGAACTTACGAAAATGTAACTTATAATACTTATAAAGAAACTGCTCTTGCAATGAATTTAATAGAACACGAAAAACAAATTTATTATATTTTTGAAGAAGCATGCCATGTTATGTTACCAGTACAATTACGTAAATTTTTTGCATGTTTTTATTATGTGAAAATATTCAAGGTAACATTATTTGGTAAAAATATAAAAAATTTTTTATAGAAGATTTTGAAGAAAATAAAGAAAACAAAGCTTTATCCCACATTAATCAAATATTAAATTCAGAAGAAATGTCATGTAAAAATTTTGGTTTACCTGAACCAAATGAAAACTATATCGAGAAAAATCAAAAAATTAATGATGAATCATAATTTTTAATAAAAAAAATTTGATAAAATGTATAAGCAATTGAATAACGATCAAAAACATGATTTTGAACAAATAATAAATAATAATCATAAATATTTTTCCATAGATGGACCAGGAGGTTCTGGAAAAACATTTTTATATAAAACATTAATATATTATTTTATAACAATAAAAAAAATTCTTATCAATGGCTTGGACAGGTATTGCTTCAATTATATTGCCAAAAGGTTTAACCAATCACCGAACTTTCAGATTACCGTTAGATTTAAATAATATTGAAAGTGCATTTTTAAAATTTGATTCAGATAAGGAAAAATTAAGAGGAGCAAATGTAATTATATGGAACGAAGCATCAATGATTCCTAAAAAAGCTTTAGAAATAGTTGACAAAACATTAAAAGATGTCTGTCATAATAATGAAATTTTTGGAGGAAAAATTATTATTTTGGGTGGAGATTTTCGTCAAATTTTACCTGTATTAAAACATGGAAATAAAAATACAATTATAGAACAAACTATAAAATATTTAACCCTATGGCCTATGTTTTTATTAGATATCAGAGAAGGAAAAGTTGATACATTTATTATACCAGAATAATGGAAAACTAATAATGTTTGCAATAGAATTTATCAAAATATTAACAATAATTATTGTTTTTCGATAAATGTTATTTTAAGTACACATAATGAAGATGTGAATATTTTAAATTATAAAATATTGAATTTAATCAATAATGAAACAATGACATATAGTATTGATTATGCAACATATAAGGGTGTTGATCGAACAGATGATAATATTTATTTAAATTATCCAATATAAACGTTAAATAATATAAGGGAAGGATAACCTCCACATGAACTTAATTTAAAAATAAATGCCATAATAATGCTAATTAAAAATTTAAGTATAAAAGATGGATTATGGAATGGAACACGATTAAAGACAACGAGATTATTTAAATACAATATAGAAGCTGAAGTAATTACAGGCAAAAATAAAGAAAATAAAGTTTTTATACCGCGTATTACATTAAGCACAAATGAATCATCGTCTTCACCATTTATTTTATATAGAAAACAATTCCCTATTGTATTAGCTTTTGTTATAACTATGAATAAATCACGAGGTCAAAGTTTTGAAAACGTAGGAATGTTCGTAAAAAAACCTTTATTTTCACATGGACAATTATATGTTGCTCTTTCAAGAAGTAAAAATCCTTCTAAAATACATATTCGAAATGAATAAGAAAATAAAAATGAATTAACCAATATAGTATGGAAAGAAGTACTAGAGAAATAACAAAAAAAAACTTTAATTTTTTTAATATTAAAAATATATTTATACTTCTTACATATTAATAAAACATTTGTTTTTTCAGATGTAACATAATAAAACAAAAAATGAAAACATACTTAAAATTTTCTATATAAAAAAAATGAATATAAAATAATAAAAAAGAAAATAAAAACAAACTTCAAATATTTTATAAAAAAAAAATAATAACAAAGTTATTTAAAGTACAATTTAATTAATACTAATAATAATTGAATCATTATAAAATAGAACGGGATCCAGTTTTAAATGAATACATTGCTGTAGAAAACTTACGACATCAAGAAGAATTAGATGATTTAATTAACCAAATAAACGAATTTGAACGGTTTCAAGAGCAGTACGAAGAATATATCGAAAATTTGAATGAAAATACAGATTTATCTAGATTGAATAATGCAATTAATAACTATATCGGTATTGAAAATGAAAAACTTCATTTTGAAAATTGAAACAACGTAAATATTTGTCATATTTTTATGATAACATATTATTATAAATATATGACAAATAAAATTATTCAATAAAAGTTAGAAATACGTGATCTAATAATCGAATATTATATCACAACTCATAATACAATATATTATAAATATTTACTACGTATTGCTAATATAATTTTTTTTATTTTATAAAATATAATATAAAATATATTTAAGTAATAAATCAATAAAAATAATAAATATATCTTTTATAATAACAGAAAATTAATCAAATATATTAAAAGAGTAATTTAACATATATTTCATACATCAAAAAAACTTAATTGCATTAGGATATATTTAAAAAAAAAAATAGAATTTAATAAAATATTTACTTTACAATTTTATTTATGAAGTACATGGATTACTAATTAATTAAATTAATATTATTATAATTATGACAATAGCATTAAAAGTTAAAAAAAATCAAGTAAAATTCTATTATAGCTTATACATTTTTAATTAAATTTAAATATAACAAAATTTTTAGAGAATAAATTAAAAATTATTTTATAAACCAAAAAAAAATTAATAAAATTCATATCATTATGTATTATATTATATTGATTTTTTTAATTAATGCATAATATTAAAAATTATTTATTATTAAATAAATAATCGATAATTTTGAAAAAAACAAACATGAAAATACATTCTATTAATTTTGTAAAAATTATTTTTAATATATTTTTTTCAATACTAACAAAAAAGTCAAGGATATTAAAAAACAATATAGATATGTATTTTATACATTCAAAAGACTTAAAAATAAAATTAAGATATATTAAAAATAAAATTAAAATAATTAATAAATAAGGAAAAATTATATTATTTAATTTTATCGTTTTATTTATGAAATATATTAATTAATAATATTATGATTATCATAATGATATTGAAATTTATTGTAAAATATATACTTTGAATAAAACTAATATTTAAAAAAAAGGAAATATATTAATTTCAAGTATATAAATTAAAGATACTCAATATTATAAAAAAAATAATAACACAGCCACACAAAAAAAAATGTCAAAACCCACGGACCAGACCATATATACCTTATGTTTTTGAGGTCGCTGATTCCGAATCCGTGGTCCATTTGACCCCATCACCTCAGGGTCAAGGTCAGGTCAAGGCCAAATTTACAAAATTAACGGCAACCAAGGTTTAACAGTATACATATATGTTTTTGAGGTCGCTGATTCCGAATCCGTGGTCTATTTGACCCCATCACCTCAGAGTCAAGGTCAGGTCAAGGTCAAATTCACAAAATTAACGGCAACCAAGGTTTAACAGTATACATATATGTTTTTGAGGTTGCTGATTCCGAATCCGTGGTCCATTTGACCCCATCACCTCAGGGTCAAGGTCAGGTCAAGGTCAAATTTACAAAATTAACGGTAACCAAGGTTTAACAGTATACATATATGTTTTTGAGGTCGCTGATTCCGAATCCGTGGTCCGTTTGACTCCATCACCTCAGGGTCAAGGTCAGGTCAAGGTCAAATTTACAAAATTAACGGCAACCAAGGTTCAACAGTATACATATATGTTTTTGGGGTCGCCGAATCCGAATCCGTGGTCTGTTTGACTCCATCACCTCATAGTGAAGGTTATTTGAAGGTAAAATCGACAAAATTCTTGTAAAACAAACCAAACTTCATGCCATTTATTTCTTCTTACTATACCTTACACGTTTCTCATCAAATGATCGGTGCAAAGGTTTCCTTTTACGTTTTTTCCCAGTAGTTTTACAATCTCTTTTCAACATCCAGCAGTAGTCGGCCAGCATACTAGCATCCCATCTACCTTGATAACGCTTCTCCATTACTTTAATGTCTTGGTGAAAACGCTCTTCCTGTTCTTCGCTATAATCGCCACAGTTTTCAGGAAAACTATCCAAGTGATCGTGCAGAAAATGTAGTTTGTAATTCATTAGGCAACCCATATTCCCATAGTTCTCAACCATTTTAGATACAATTACTTTGTAATTTGGGCTTCTGCGATTACCCAAAAAGTTTTCAGTAACTTCTTTAAAGCTAAGCCATGCAGCTTTCTCAATGTTTGTCATGGAACTAATGAACTGGTCATCAGCCATCATTTTTCTAATTTCAGGACCGTCAAAAATACCTTCCTTCAATTTCGCATCTGATTTACTTGGAAATTTAATTTCCAAGTATTTGAAGCACTGGCTATCTTTATCTAAAGCTTTAACGAATTGTTTCATCACACCAAGTTTTATGTGTAATGGAGGAATGAGAACTCTTTTCGGATCAACCAATGGAGTAGCTATAACGTTACTCTTTCCGACTTCGAGAGATTTTCTTTCAGGCCATTTATGATTTGTATAGTGCTTTGCACGGTCTCTACTATCCCATAAGCACAAGAAACATGGCGTTTTTGTAAATCCAGACTGCTGTCCTAACAATATTCCAGAAACTTTCAAATCACCACATATCCGCCATTTATGCTTATCATACTGAATATTTTGTATTATAATTTTGAGATTATCGTATGTTTCCTTCATTGTAGTGGAGTGCGCTATAGGAACTGAGGCATAGTGGTTGCTATTGTGTAGTAATACGGCTTTAAAATTTCTTTTTGATGAATCTATGAACAATCTCCATTCTTCGTCTTTATACACATTAGGTTTAATTTCATTCATCAAACCTTTTACGTCTTTACAATATACTATTTTATCACCATCATGATTCATTTCTTCAAAGTATGGTTCGAAACTTTTGCTTCTTGTTCTGTAAAAAGATACTTTAGTAGATTTTGCCAACTGATTCATGCCTTTTAAAGCTGAAGCTAAATGTTCTGCTCCATCTTTAGGTAAGTTAAGCTCTCTAACTAGGTCGTTTAGTTTATCTTGAGTCCATAACTTTACGCTTTTGTCTTTTTGGCCCGCTGGAAGGAAAATATCGTCATCGTCATCATCATCATCATCTGCAGTTTCTTTATTCAGAAGCCCAAATTACAAAGTAATTGTATCTAAAATGGTTGAGAACTATGGGAATATGGGTTGCCTAATGAATTATAAACTACATTTTCTGCACAATCACTTGGATAGTTTTCCTGAAAACTGTGGCGATTATAGCGAAGAACAGGGAGAGCGTTTTCACCAAGACATTAAAGTAATGGAGAAGCGTTATCAAGGTAGATGGGATGCTAGTATCCTGGCCGACTACTGCTGGATGTTGAAAAGAGATTGTAAAACTACTGGGAAAAAACGTAAAAGGAAACCTTTGCACCGATCATTTGATGAGAAACGTGTAAGGTATAGTAAGAAAAAATAAATGGCATAAAGTTTGGTTTGTTTTACAAGAATTTTGTCGATTTTACCTTCAAATAACCTTCACTATGAGGTGATGGAGTCAAACGGACCACGGGTTCGGATTCGGCGACCCCAAAAACATATATGTATACTGTTAAACCTTGGTTGCCGTTAATTTTGTAAATTTGACCTTGACCTGACCTTGACCCTGAGGTGATGGAGTCAAACGGACCACGGATTCGGATTCGGCGACCCCAAAAACATATATGTATACTGTTAAACCTTGGTTGCCGTTAATTTTGTAAATTTGACCTTGACCTGACCTTGACCCTGAGGTGATGGGGTCAAATGGACCCCGGATTCGGAATCAGCGACCTCAAAAACATATATGTATACTGTTAAACCTTGGTTGCCGTTAATTTTGTAGATTTGACCTTGACCTGACCTTGACCCTGAGGTGATGGGGTCAAATGTACCACGGATTCGGAATCAGCGACCTCAAAAACATATATGTATACTGTTAAACCTTGGTTGCCGTTAATTTTGTAAATTTGACCTTGACCTGACCTTGACCCAGAGGTGATGGGGTCAAATGGACCACGGATTCGGAATCAGCGACCTCAAAAACATAAGGTATATATGGTCTGGTCCGTGGGTTTTGACTTTTTTTTTTTGTGTGGCTGTGTAATTAATATTCAAATATAAGAAATAATTGGAAAATTTTTAATAATAATAATATAAAAAAACATAGAATTCAATCAGGTATTAAACTTTAAATTTAGAATAATTATAATAAAAAAAATTTCTGTTCTATATTATTGTAAGACATGTTACAATAATATTCAATTGAAAAATATCAAGTTATAATAATTATTCTAATAAACATACTTAAACAAAGATTTAAAAGAGATGAATATTAATTGGAAAATTGTTATATAACAATAATATAATAACAAATTGTACAAATCATAAAATGATTTTTAAAACTTTGTTTAAATATGTAATACTGATGGTGGAGGATGGATTGTAAATAGAGTCTATGGTATAAGGAGGAAGGAATATAGACTCTCATAGTTGTGCAAGGCTATAGGCGAAGGTAACCATGGTTTTATTTTGAATAATAATATAAAAAAAGGAATAATTTTAATTAATTTTAACATGTCTTAAAATATCTAAAAATTATTATAATTGATTTTATATAATTATTTAAAATAAAACCAAAAAAAACCAACTCGCCGTAATACAATACATGTTTTATTATTTCATTTATATTATAAATTATTAATTGTAAGGTATTATTGACAGTACCTCTTTGGGTGGTGTGGAAATCTGTCTGAGCAAATATATAATTAATAATAATTTTTTTAATAATTTTTGTCAGTACAAATATCATTACTGACTGACATTTTCATTAATGTAAATATGCACGGGGGTTGGCGAGCAGCGCGAGCAGGGGGTACCTCCCCCTAGTATATATATATATATATCTTCTGATATTCATATAAATAAATGTTATATTACGAGCAGAGTTGTAAATGAGAAAATAGTTTTTCATTTGAAATGGTCAGGTGATTGAAAATACTCGCATCAGCTACCAGTTACAGAGCAAGTAACTGGTAAATGGTCGGACCATTTACTAGTTACTAGTAAAGAACTGGTAAATGGTTGAATTATTTGCCAGTTACTGGGTGAAGAACTGGAAATGGTTGTACCAGTCCGCAGTTACTGAGTGGGTAACTAGCCAAATCAATTAGTTGGCAGTTACCGGGTGAAAAACTGGCAAATGGTCGAATCGATCAGTTAGCAGTTACTGGGTTAGTCTCTGATGAATGGTCGGACCAGTTGGTAGTTACTAGATAAGTAACTTGAAATGGTCGCACCATTCACCAGTTACTTGCTCTGTAAATAATAAATGGTGCAAGCATTCTCAATTTCTTGAGCATTACAAATGAAAAACTATTTCCTCATTTATAACTCTGATGTAGATGACTCTATTAAAAATAAATTTAATATAATAAAAGTAACAATATTAATTTTGATTTCTCCAACCTTATACGATGATTTTTATATAGCAATAGTAACACAGGCCCACAAAAAAAAAGTTGTCGGTTCTGAGATAGAGACTTTACTTTTCTTTTGTACTTATTCCTGCTGAATCTGAATCCGGCATTAAAAGTGGGAGGTTGGCCGCATATTTTAAACATAACCTAAAAAACTGTCAAAAAACCATGTTTCTGAGGAAAAACATGAGAAGAGAAAATGAAAATTGTTTGCAGCACATCAAAAACACTCTATTTTCATGCATTTTGGCCTGCTGAATCCGAATTTGTTATGGAAAAAAAAGTCAACCCCCTAATTTTGAACGTAACCCCAAAAAACTGTTTTGAAAGCAGTGTTTCTGTAGAAAAACGTGATAAGAACGAAACACATTGTTTCCAGCACATCAAAAACGCTTTATTTTTATGTATTTTGGCCTGTTGAATCTAAATTTGTAATGGAACAAGAGATTTGACTGACTAATTCTGAAGACAATCTTAAAAAACTACTGAAAAGTCTATTTGCAGAAAAGCTAAATTGACATACGCTTGCGTATACACTTGTCTTCGATCGACCTATGGAAAGGATTCATACACCTCTTTTTCTTATTAGGTTGTACTTCTCTTTTTAGCATCCAGCAATAGTCCGCTATCATGTTTACGCTACATTTTCTTTGCCATCTGCGTTCAAATTCCTTCATATTCTGATACAATCTTTCACCATACTCTTGACTGTAGTCACCTGAAACTGGTAGAAATTCATCAATGTGCAAATGGAGAAAGTCGAATTTCAAATTCATTAAACAACCTAATTTTTTGAAATTTTGTACCATAGTTTCTAATATGATCTTGTAGTTCTCATCTTTATTATTACCAAAAAATTTTGATTTAATCATTCATACTTTTGACAAATTCTTCGTCCCTGAACATTTTGCAAATTCGAGATCCATCAAAGATACCTTCTTTCAATTTAACCAGAGTTATATTCGTAAAGGTGGTTTCTAAGTATTTGAAGCATCGCCCTTCTTTATCAAGAACTTTAACAAATTGTTTCATCAGCCCTAATTTAATATGTAAAGTCAGTAAAAGGATTTTGCTAGGATCGACAAGAGGACGATTGATAACATTGCTGAAACCTGGAGTAAGTGGTGGTCTCGCTAGCCACACTTTCGTATAATAATGTTTTGCTCTATCTCGACTGTCAAACATGCATCAATAGTATGGGTACTTGGTAAAACCTGATTGTTGACCTAGTATCATGGACAATATTTTTAGGTCTCCGCAAATCAACCATTTATGCTCACTATACTTTATTGTATTTAAAACCGTTTCGATGCTACAGTATTCTTCTTTGAGTACAGTTGAATAAGCCAATTGTAACGGAGCATACTCGTTCGTATTGTGAAGAAGAACTGCCTTCAAGCTTCGCTTAGATGAATCGATAAATAACCTCCACTCTTTTGGCTTGTATGAATTTAGTTTAAACTCATTAATAAGTCCTCGTACATCGGTGCAATACACTAGATCAGATTCGCTAGTGGAGTATAATCAAAAGGTTTTTTCTCAGTTCCGATGAAATGTAACGTTTACGTCCTTTTTTCATACATTAAAAGACTTTAATCAAGAAGCATTTAATATAGCTGCATCTTTTGCTAATCCAGCATTCCTAAACATGTCATTGAGTTGAGCTTGAGAGATCTATTTGACTTTTCTCCCTACCAATGAGAACATATTCCTCATCACTGTCCGAAGACAGTTTTTCTTCACTTTCGACGGATTCACTTTCTGCTTTCGTAAACGATTCATTTTCGTCAGTATCGCCGTCTGCATGGTCGTTAAGATTTTCTACGTCTTTTTCTGTACCGCAATCAACCAGCATACCATTCGTTCCTTGTATAAAGCTGTCTCATGGAGCCTCGTCTATCAAACTTTCGACTATTTGCTTCTGCGAACGAACGTCACTAGAAACTGTTGCATACAATATTTTATCTGGTCGCACTTTATTCACCCCAGGTACATTCGTCATGCAAGTGTAGCAACCACTTTAACCCAATGGTTTTTTTAAATAGCTGGTTTCAGAAATATTATTTTACTTTTATCTCCAGTTTTATCGAAGTTATATCGGAAGTTTCATCAAGATCTGTGACCCGTAGCTCATAGCCTCTCCTGGTTAGTGTATTTTTTTTTAGAGTCATTTTAAGAATTCCTATTTTTCATATTTTTGTATTTTACGTAAACTACTCGAAGAATTGGCTTGAAAATTTGTATAGAACTTATTTTCGACTGTCGAAAGAAGAAAAACTTTTAAAAACTGATTTTTCTAGCGTACTTTTAATTTTAGGGTTATTTTAAAATGTTTAATGAAATTTTTATTTTTCATTTCTTTTCTATTTTGCGTAAACCATACTATAAATTTTCTCCAAAATGTTTATACAATCAATTTGCTATTGTCTGAAGAAAATAAGCTTACGAAAACTAATTTTCATAGTGAAGTTACAATTTTAGAGAATTGAAAAAATTTCTTAAAAAATTTCTATTTTTTGTTTCTTATTTTTTTTTATTTTACGTAATGTACTCGATAGATTTGTTCTAAAAGAGTATAGCCGAATAAGCATGTAAAAATAGCCTTAACTCGGGTTTCTCTGAAACTTTGCTCATTGTTTTGTCTTGTCAAAAAACTAAAATCCTGAAAGTTTCAGATCCCTATTGTCAAAATTGACTTCATAACCTCAAAAAACGTGTTTTTCGGTTTTTTTGCTATAATTAGGTGAATTCTTAATGGATCTTTAAAATTTTGAATCGAGATAAAAGAGGACGTAAAACGCATATATTAAGTGACTATATAAAACCTTACGAGTCTCAAACATGACCTAAAAATAAATTTCAAAATTTCAAAATGGCCTGTACATTAACGGTATGAATGCATACTTATTTTTGACTATTAGAAACTTTACTTTTTATAAAATCTATCACTCATATTTTTTGCAGATTTTTGTAGGAATGGTGAAAAGTACCTAAAATATCAAAAAACTGAAAATTTTATAGATTAATAGCATTTTAGAGGCTCTATTGTATTCTGATTATGAAAATAACACCAAATACACGTTCAGCGATCTAAAAAATCTCCTAAATATCGATATTCAGTCAGATTTATATCATATGTAGCCATAAAATACGAGAATAAGCTTAAAAAAAATCGTTTTCCGACCAAAAAGACTCCTGTAAACTTTTTATTACCATCTTAAACTATAATTTCACCACGTCATTTTTAAAGTAACCTTGAAAATTTATTCACTGACTAATAACTTTCTTGGTACTGATTTTTAATCTTATTCAGTACAATATTTGGCTGAAAGATATGAAATTAACCTCAACAAATGCATATAGTGACTGAAAATGACCTCAACTATCATTTTTCTGACGTATTCGAAACAATTCCTTATATGATTTCTTTGAAATAGCCTTAAAAACATATTGATTGATTCTAAGAGCTTCTTACTGAGATTGTTTATATTGTTCAGTACGATGTTTTGTCGAGCACCACCAAAATATCGCCAAATAATGCGCCTAGCCAGCAAAAATATTTCATGTTGTGCTACAGCATGATTTAAAAGTAATTAACATCAAAATAGTAATGCTATATTACAAAAATATTTTATTATTCTAAAGATACATTAGCGAGCCAAGCTTGTGTTGGAGTACAAGCAAGCAAGTGAGCCCCACAGAGTATAAAACGTGTGAAATATTTTCGAAATATTTCAAAACATCTTTTGCTGTGCGGGACATCTCTGTAGTTTATATTTGTTAGTGTTACCGTAAAAGATGTAGTTTCTGATTATATAAAAGAAATTATGCCCTGATAAGAATCCTGTCCTTTACGGTATTAACTGTTCGAATTAAAAAATAAAGACAATGATTACATAACGCAAGAACGTAACAATAATTTACAAAAATATGCACATTTAGTCTGCTATTTTAGTTGATAACGAAAAAAATATTATCTTTATTAAATTTGAAACATGATTTAATTATTAGAAAAATTTTTCATTTTTAAATTACTAATTTTTTCAAGGGGTTAACAACTCTAAGAATAAGTGATTGAATGATTTCAAATTTGGACGATTTCATTATGATTTTAAATTGACTTCAAGTGTAGTCACTTTACTAAAAAATAAAGCGATTTCAAGTGGATTCATTTAATTTCACGAAGTTTATGTCATTACTGGGTATTTGATTTCATTAATTAAAAAATTAAACATAAACATAAATAAAAAGTTTAAATTTAAGTATGAATTAGATGCATTGAATAAATTAATTATAAACAAAAGATAGTTCTACAGTACAGTTAATATAGAAAAAGAAAATTATGTATAATTATGATACTAAGAATGTGAATAATTTTCATGTAACTATTATAAATTAATTGAGATACTATTTTCAAATCAATAATTTTTAATGAAAAATCGCTTTAATAATACAAAAATAATTACAATCTAAAGTTAGAAATAATTTTTTTTTATTGATTACATTAAAGATTAAAATTAAACTATTATTCTGTTTAATCGGAAATGAAATTGTAGTTATATGATTTTTTACATTGATAGCGCCATTTCTTATTATAACGTATACCATGAACAAAGAACTCCATCTTTTATATTTACTTCAACTTTTGGAAAATTACCAAAAATTTTTAAAATATTATGATTTTAAGATTACGTTTTGAAAACACTGATTTCATAACAGATTGAAATCGATTCTAAATTGGGTGCTTCAATGATTTCAAGAGTTATTAACCCCTTGAATTTTTTATTCGCTTTCTATTTGTTCAGTTTTTAATTTTAAAAATAATTATATAATAATAATTTCGGTGGTTTTCAAGACACTTCTGTCCTGCCCGTCTTAGGGAGAATCCAGATGACGGAACTTTTCAAGGGGTCATGCTGTTCCGTGCCGTTCTATGATGAAGTGTTCCATCTACACTATCTCTGCAGCAGCATTAAATGATTTATTTCATGTGTAAAATAAAATCCCTATAATTAATGAAGATAGTAATGAAGATTGAAAAGAAATATAAAAAGAACAAGTTATACTTTATTAATATAAAATATTGTAATTTTTTATGATTGAAAATATTTTTTTTAATATAGATAAAATTAAAAATTAAATTTAAGAATTATTTTTCATACCATTAAATTTACTTGAAGATATCTCCCACATAGTATGAAATATTTCCTAAATATTTCATACATCATTCCGAAAGATTAATTTGACATATTACATAATATATTTATGAAATCTTTCAAAAATAATAATAAAATATTTTTAAGACTATATCGTGACTAAAGTCAACTACCTCGATATGGCCTACCAGGCCGACACAGGGAGGTAAAATTCTAAGTATCGACATACCCCCACCAATGACCGTTTTATTCGAATTGAGTAATAGTTTCTTACGCTCTGATTATGGCCAAGGGGCGCACTACATTTTTTGGCTTTAGATTCAGCCTACGTTAAAATTTTTATCTTCAAATCCATGTTTTTCCTATCAATAAAAGTTTAAGAAACTCGTGACCATATAGAAAATGTCGGATATGAATTCCAGGGCTCAAGAGTTAGTAGATATGGAAGGGATAAGCTTCGAGCATTGACGGAAGGGTATGGCCATTAGAAGAGCGGTCATATCGAGGTGGTTGACTGTATATTCATACAGATTTCTTGAAAGATTTATGAAATATTTCACGAAATATTCTTTTAATATTGTAATGAACCGAGTTCATTACCAATCAATGTTAAACCAAAAATTTTATTTTAATAAAAATTAAAATGTTAAAAATAATAAAAGAAAGAAATAAGATGGATCAAGTACTAAATGAACGGACATAAGAAATGAATAGCACGATGCAAGAAATTGAGATCAAGCAATAGCTGAAGGAAACCAAAAAGAAACATAAGCTGAAGTCACAGGGTTCATTATAATTTAAAAAAAAAACAAAATATAAATAAGAACAACAATATTAATAATAAATAATAGCGAAAATAATCGCCATAAAATAATAATGAATAAAAAAATACAAGGGATAAATAACAACAAATCCAGTTGACCTCAATGAAATCAAGGCTTGGCGGCCGCATGAAACAGCAAAGAAAGGAGGAGTATCAGCTAAATAGCATGCTAAAAGAAGATACGGGCAGGCGGCAAGCTTAGAAAAAGCGATAAGCCTGACGACGATGAACGGCTTCACAGAAAAACACGAAGTTAACTGAGAGGAGTATGAAAAGATTTCAGCAAAGCGGTAGAGGAATAAAGCGCAGTATGAAAACAGATTAAACCGTCCCTCAAGAAAAGTACAGAGTGGAGGGACATTAAAACCAATTTATGGGTGTAATTATACAAGTACTGCAAAACTTAATAGAAAAGCTTTGGCGGAATATCAAAAAAAACAGGAAACCGAAAAGATAACGGCAAAAAGTAATTGCCAATAAACTTCGAGTTGACCTCTTTCTAGTCAACTGAAGTTATGTTTCCAACAAAAACCATACAGGGAGGGCTGACTGGCAACCAATCAGAATAGCTGAACATCGTACGAATGGGCAGAAACACAGACCGCCGCTAGCAACAACGAAACTTCTAGAAGCTTGACTTAGAGTATAAAGCTCTATGCTTGCAGTCATGGGCCCTCTTTTTTCCCGACCAACTTCTTGCTGACCACGTCAATTTCGCCCAGCAGCCGATACGTCATCAGAGCCTGCAGCAGCCAGCCGCCGCCCATCTCTGAGTCATCTCAACCAAGGAGACGCAAGTTGCATGTAAGGAAAGAAGAAGTTTATTTAAATTTCAAGTAACCAGGAACTATATCTATTTGAGAGCAGGGAGAACGCGGGAGGAAGCAGAGAATTACACAAGGAACGACAAAATTAAACAAGGTAGAGAGTCTTTCAATATTTATTAATTGTAAATTTCAAAAAAAAAAGAAAGAAAAACATGTCTCGAGAACGCGTTGATTCTATTGCTAATTCGCTGAGTAAATGTTGAGCGTCACGAACTGTTGAAAATTATAATTTAAATTAGAAAAAAAAATTCAGAAAGGAAATGCAAAGAAAATGAAAAGAAAACTTGGTATGCGGTAACACGGTTTGCCATGAAGTGAAACAAATATAAAAAAAAAAAAAATTTAATTAACTATGTACGAAGCAAGGCTTCTTAGGTGAATTGAAGAGGGAAAAAGAAATAAATTGATTAAATTTTGGCAATGACATGGGTGTTTTTTTTTATTGTTCTACCTATCCTTGCTGCATCTTTTTTTTTAGACTTCCAGCCCCGGAGACGTAGCGCTCGCGCGTTAGTCAAACGGAAGTCGATGGATAGCTGAAATACAGTCATCCATTACAAAATTGTTTAACTCATATGCTGGACGTAACATATGTTTAGTTTATAATAAGTTAAAAACTGGTGCATCGGCCGGAAAAACAAAAGAAAAGAGAATGCAAGGATGAACAATAAAGTAAAAACTGATATATCAGCCCATGAAACAAAAAAGAGAGAGCAGAGATGAAAAATAAATTAAGAATTTCTTTGTCTTTCCTTTTGGGTAAATAAAAATGAAATGTATTTAAATAATATGTATGAAAAAAATTTTTTTTAAAGAAAAAGAAAATTGTAAAAATGAAAATATGGGCATAAGTTAAATAAACTTTTGGGTTAATAAGAACAATTTTTGTAATAATGCTAAAGATGGAGATTTTATTTTTGAGAAATAAGTTAGATAAATTCTAGTGTCATATTTAAATACTGGTGACTCGGCACTTGGTAAAGAAAGAAAAAGGAGAGATAAAGTAAAAATTCAATTAAAAATGTTATAAAAAAATTTTTTTTTAGCGTGTGAAGTACAATTTTTTGTTGAATAAATAAATTAAATCAATTTTAATATCATATTAAGATCGTTCTGCAGTAATTTAAATAATAAATTATAACTTGGTAAAATTATGACATTGTGGGATTATAATATTTACAGAGTTTTTACAGCAGTTTCTTGTGTGAATTATATAGAAATAGCTATGGAAATTTTATATTGTAACAGAGAATTTGTATGAAAAATTTATGCTGGAAATTAATAAAGGGAACTATGGTGATTTGACGGACATTTAAAAGTTAATAGATTAATAATTTTCATATTTAAGAAAATTTTTTTTTAAACATATATCATTGTGTGAAATATTAAAAGAACAATCTTAAACTATAAAAAGAAGATGAGTGAAATTCTTATTGTAAAAACACCGTATAGTTAGATCGTACACTGCAAAATTTTCAGAAACATCTTAAGTAAAACAAAAAAAAAGAGAAAAAGAATTTTTATTAAATATAAAAGGATAAGACAAAAAGAATATTTTGCAAATTTGAAAAAAAAAAAATTTTTTATAATTTTTCTTATGTTTGAGGTGTTGTAAACAAGAAGAATAATATTTTCTTTTACTGATTTTTTATCAAAGACAAATTTTAAAGCATGGAATATGGCAATTTTTATTGAAAATGAATTTGCTTCTTTTTATTTATGAAAACGGCGCTATAGAAAATATAAAAACATACGCATATAACTAACTAGTTACTGCATTATTTAAAGAAAATAAAAGAAAAACATATTTAGAAACCTTTTCAAAGTTTAGAATGGCCCTTTGTCATAATTGATAATTTTTATTATAAAATACATAACAAATAAATTAATGAAAAATATTCTTTTTCTTACAAGCGTCAAGACGACAAAATAATAAATCATCAAAAATTTGCAGGAGTAGAAGGTTTAAAGATCAAAAGAAAGATATTAAAATGAAATTATATTTCTTTTGCAATATAGTTTCATCAATATGAAATAAATAAATCACTTGTGATTTATTTTTCCGAAAGTAAGCAAAAAAAAAGAAGAAAATATTAAAAAGAAAATGTTTAATGAAAATTGGCATGAGTTGGGTAGCAATAGCGATGCTCGCATTTACCCTTGGAATATGAAAATTAAGTTAAAATTTTATTTTTGCAATTTTTTGAACTTTTAAATTAATTGTAATCAATTAATGTGTTACAAAACTTCTATCTTTAATTATAATTTAAATTTCGGTAGCATGAAATAAATTCCGTCAAATCTCTATCAATATAGTCTTTAATAAGCTTCAGCATTACGAATCTTGGTTGAATATAAAATAGATAAAAGAACTCTTTTTAAATATTTTAAGTGCTCAAAAAATTTTTTTTGTTATTAAATACATCATCCCTATGAAACTGCTCTAAGAATAAATCGTCGTTTTGAAATTGCAAAAAAATTAGATATATAAAACATTTAAAGTTGGAAGGAGGTAAATTTGTAAATGGTGAAACAATAGTAGAATTATTCGCATGGTACCTCTATATATGCCTGCATGACAATCTTATATTGATGGCAGAAATAGTAATAATATCAACTATGGATGCGAACCAAACTAAGTAAATTTGCGGAATCATTGATAAATTACTTTGTTGATCGCGAAGAATTTAGAACAATACGAAATAAGCAATAGGAGCGGCGTTTCTGGTGACATGTATGAGGAAGGTAAATTTGCAAAAACTTTAATTGAACAATTAAAAAGTAAAAATATAGAAATCACTGAAGCAGTAAAAGCGTCAAAGCACCCACGCGAGGTTGATAAAAAGATTGAAGAATACCTTACAATAAAAAAAGACTTGACCATTTTCTTACAGAGAAATAATTTAGAGGCAGGAGAATTAGAGGGGTTTAAATCAAGGCAGGATGCATATAAAGCGTTAGGTTTAGGATTTAGGGAATACAGGGATAAAGTAAGTGAGTCAGATATTAGTGAGGACGAAAGGGAGTCAGGTAGTAAAAATAGAACTAAAGAAAAGTTTCCCATTAATTATAAAAAAATAAGTCTTAGACCCACGCAATTGAAACTTTTAAATAAAACATTTGACCCTTCGCCTTTAGCACTAGGCTGTAGCACACCTTTAAGTACCAAACCTAGGTTTCGATCACCAACAATATTTGAAAAGGGAGATTTATTAGATTTAACCCCTTGAACGTAAGTTTTAAGGACGAAGTAATTAATAAATATTTTAAAAGCCCCGAACATATCGAAGAATTAAACAAAAGCATAAATAACGGATTTGGATTTTTCAAAATCATAAATTTAGTAAAGGAGAAAATACAGAAGTTCGTGAAAAACGAACAACATTCCTTGGCGGAGAATAAGAATAACGAGTTAAAGCAAGAAGAGAATAGTTCTGGTAACTTAGTGATTGCGCCTACTCTAGTAAAAGCCGACGGAGAAAAGGGACCTGCAAGTTTAGAGAAAACAACGAATTCTTTTGATTACAAAGATTATTTTTATAATCATGAAAATAAAAAGACGGAAAATAATAAATTGCAGAATTCGCTAGATAACTCAATAAAAATGGCACAATTACAAATTCGTGGGTTATCCCTGAAGGATGCCCTTGATGTCATTCCGCGTTTTAATGTCAAAAATATTCCTATTTCGGAATTTTTAGATGGGTGCATGGAGGCACAACCGATTTTACCTAGCCATGTAGAAGGAGAATTAGCTAAATTAATTAGAATTAAGTTATATGGGGATGCCTTAAATTGCGTAACAGGACGCAGCTTCAAAAATTTAATGGAGGTGGTGGAATATTTAGAAAATATTTTTGGATCAGCAATAACGTATCACGAGTGGACAGGAGATTTAGCAAAAATCAAGCAAAAGACAGGTGAAAACGTGATTGTCTTTTTAAATCGCTTACGCGAAATTGAGAAAGAAATATTATTCATGGCAAGAAAAGAAAAGCGAATAAATGATATTGACGATTTTAAACAAGAATTAGAAAAAGATTGTGTAAAGTATTTCCTAAGAGGGTTGCGTTGGGAAATACGGGCTCGCATAGGTACTCCTGCAAATTTAGAAGAAGCTAGGGAGAATGCCATAGAGATCGAGCAGGAATTTGCACATAGTATGCAAGAGGAAGGAGAGGTGCGTAGAGAGTTTATTTTAAATAATGAAAATGAATTATTAAAAGGAAGTAAATATGTGAATTATATAAAAATAAATGATATATTTTATGAAAATGAGGAAAATGTTGTCGATATAAAGAAGGGCAGAGCCAATAAGGGGCATGCCAATGATGTTATTTTAAATGATGAAAAAGACGTATCAAAAAAAGATAATCATGTGAATTATAGGAAGATAAATAATAAATTATATGAAAATAATGAAAATATAGAAAAAGATATTATGGATATAAGGAAAGGCGGAGCCCAAGATGGACACGCCGATGATGTTGTATTGAAAAATGAAAATAAGTTATTAAAGAAAAACAAAGTTTTTAATGAAGATGATAAAATTATGGAACAGAATAAAGGAGATATGATATATATATAAAGACGGACAAGGCTAATGAGGAGCATGTCCATCAAGCTATTGTTAATAATGCAAATAAAGTATTGAAGAATGAAAATTATGTAAATTATATGAAAATAAATGAAGTACTTAATGAGACGAATACAGAAAAAAATAGAAGAAAGGTTAATTA
This sequence comes from Anastatus disparis, assembly GCA_017163975.1. Lineage (NCBI taxonomy): Eukaryota > Metazoa > Arthropoda > Insecta > Hymenoptera > Eupelmidae > Anastatus > Anastatus disparis. The sequence goes on along the minus strand of JAFFSR010000041.1, from coordinate 2,043,290 downwards.
AAATAATAGTGAAGACTGCGAAGCTCATGTTAATAAAGGTACGTTAAAACAAGAAAATAAGTTGTTTAAAGAAAATGACAAATTTAAAACGAATTAGTTATTGAAGAAGCTGAGAAAGATATTAATAAAGTTATCCCTGAGAATCAAGATGAACTATATAATGACGTGAACTATGTAAATTATTATGTCAGTTATGAATATAAAATGAAAAAGGAATGTTTCAATGATTATGAGAATAAAGATATGTGTCAAGGAGAAAATAAAGATTTACGGAAACAAGGAGAAATTTTTATAGGTAAAAATAATGTTGTAAACCCAAAGAAAGGGAGTCGTGACTTTGAAGAAATATATATTGTTGAAAGTGAAGAGGAAAGAGGAATCCCTCACCACGATGAAAATAAATATTATGTATTGAATAAAAAAGAAGTATTTAATGATATTAAAAATAATAGAAAGAATGATGCTTTCTATTTGAGAAATCTTAAAGTTGGGGATAAAAAGGAGTATTACGACGAAGAAAACATTAATTATGAAAGCACCTCAAGAGAGGAGTGTGAAAATAATGTTAATGAAGCAATGAAAATAGTTGAAACGTATAACGATAAACAAAGAAGAAATATTCATATTAAAAAGAAAAATATGCCATTAAAAGAGCTCGGTATTGATACAGAGCAACAAGGAGAGTATGAAGAGAACGCGTCATTGAACAAAAAAGTGGAAGTTACGATGACTCAGAGAGACAAAGGAGATAACGTACAAGATCAAGTAGCCTTAGAAAAGGAATATATGCTAAGAGAATTTTAACGAAAGAATATTATTTATAAGAAGAAGGAGGAAACGTGGGATGAAGACCCGAATAATACGTTTTCTCGGATAAGAACAGAAAATCAGAAACAGAAAGAGAATAAATTATTCAATAATTACGAAAATGTTCCAAAAATTAATCACGATTGCAGCCAGGAGAAGGGATTAAAAGTAAAATTATATAATAATGAGAGGAATTTTGTTTATGAGGAGGACGAGAATAAAATTTTAACAAAAGAAAAAGATCTAGCGTTACACATTAAAAGAAATAATTCACATGAGATAGAAAAAGAAGTGAAGTTACACACAGAGAAAGATACTGTTGTATACGAGATATACGAGATAAGCCCCAACGATGATATTCTAGAAGAGAGCCAGCAAGAAGGATTGAACTTGAAAACGATAAACGGAGAGATTGAAGAATTTTTACGTAAAGACTTTGAACCCGACGATTACTCTAGCAAGCATGATAGAGAGGGAAATGAATACGACGAAAATGAGTACTACAAATGCGACTTCGATGATTTAAAATATGATTATTTAAGACTCACAAATAAGCCTTGTTTTGACATATTATGCTATGATCTGTACCAAGAGGACAAATTGGATGTAAGGAGTACACCGAACTCACAAGCTGTAAGATTAGAAAAATTAAAATCACAGTTACGACTACAACACCTAACCGTAAAAGAAAAAGAGCCTATAGAAAAATTAATCGAAACATATGCAGACTGTTTTTATCTAAAAGTTTTCACCCGCCTTTTTAGTAAAGAAGTCACCAGATAGCAAGGGCAATAAACGATATCGTGTAGTGGTAGATTATAGACAGTTGAATGAAAAGACGATTAAAGACGAATATCGCCAAAGAAGATAGACACAAAAGTGCATTTTCGTCATGTTTTGGCTTATATCAATTTAAGAGAATGGCTATGGGCTTATCTAATTCACCCATGACTTTTCTACGCTTAGTCGATAGCGTATTTAGAATGAATAAGACGAAAAATTTCAAGAGCGTATTTCATAAAAGAAATATGTTTTTATTTCTTGATGATGCAGTCGTATATGGTAAATCACGAGAAGAGCATAACTATGCAATGGAGGAATTCTTTCAAAAATTGCAAGAAGCGAATCTTAAACTCCAACCGGATAAATGCGAATTTTTAAAGGAAGAAGTGATATATCTAGGTCACTCACTTAGTAGAGAAGGAGTAAGGCCAGACCCCCGAAAACTCGATGCTGTAAGGTATTTTCCCATACCAAAAACGCCGAAAAATATTCGCCAATTTTTAGGACTGGCAGGATATTACAGACGCTTTATTAAAGATTTTTCAGGTTTAGCCAAACCCTTAAGTAATTTATTAAAGAAGGATGCTGCTTTTATATGGGAGAAAGAGCAACAGCAGGCATTCGACATTTTAAAGGAAAAACTGTGCAGTCAACCTGTATTGAAAATTGCAGATTTTTCAGAAGCATTTTTAGTTACGTGTGACGCAAACAGAGTAGCTGTGGGAGGCATCCTCTCACAAGGAGAGATTGGAAAAGATAGACCAATTGCATATGTTTCCAGGGTTCTCTCAGATACAGAGAGAAAATATGATACATATTCACGAGAAGCGTTAGCAATAATGTATAGCGTTTCGCAATTCAGACCCTATTTACTAGGAAGAAAATTTACGATAATCACGGACCTCAAGAATTACCCGTTGGCGTATTAAATTAAACGCTTATGATTACGATATTGTCTATAAATGCGGAAAGACGAATGTAAACGCCAATGCCTTATCAAGAAATCCGGTAGAGGAGCCGGTGCTGATTGTAACATGCGCCTGTACAGAAAAGTTTAATCGTCCAAACTATCGCGAGAAGCGATTCAAAAGGTCAAATAGACAGCGGCTACTAATAGAAGAAGAGACCAAGAAAGAACAAAGCAGGGAAACAAAGGAAAAAATAAGTGAGGATGGAAATATGTATGAGGACACCAATCCATTAGAAAGTACGATACAAGAGGAAAATATAGAGAGAGAGAGAGAGACAGGAAACCTAATGGACGAGACATTAAATCATGACAGTCAAGAAAATGACTCACTAGGAGAGTATCAGACCTCCGGATCACGGATTTCGCTCAAACTTTGGGATAAGTTTTCAGATATCAAAATATGGAAGGAAACAGAATTTGAGATCCCAACGATCAATATTTCCCTGGTTACAGGCAATTAAAGAAAATCACTAAAAAAGTTACTAGATTTTCAAACGCATATAGTTCCTTAGCATTGATAGCTAGGAGCTTGAAACTTTTTTAAATGAAAGCTGAGCTCAAATCCTTTCGAAATAGTAGTTATAGCATGTCAAAATATTATTTTTTCCCAAAGTTATAGCGTGATAAACATTGAACCTGATTTTTCTTTTTAAAACATTAATTAATAACAAAAGCTGAAATTGGGTCTAATACAGATCCAAGGATTATTATGACAGAAAAATTAACGCGCAAGAATTTCGAATGGGGGATAGCGTGTGGCTATTAAAAGGGGGCAAAGAATATAAACTAGCTGACCAATACGAAGGACCATATCTGGTCACCGATGTCTTTAATGATAAATGTAATCTTAAAATAAGAATGAATAATCATAAAACTAAGGTAGTTCATGCAAATTGGGTAAGAAAATCTTACTTGGAACCAAATAAAAAAAAAGAAAGGGAAAGAGAGAGGAGATAAGGAGTAAAATAATATGTTAAACAAATAAATTGAATTAGAATAAGGTAGGAAGGAGTCTCTAACGTTTAAGTGGGACAGTAGTAGAAGTAAATATACACATATACCGCTAAGAAAAAAAATATATATATAATATACACATAAGGATGAAAAGGGGATAGCAATAAATAACGCTACAAGGTTAGTATAAGGATAAGCAAAAAATATATGTATTAAAAAAAAAAATAATAAAAATAAAAACAAAAAGGGGGTAAAGAATGAGAAAAAAATAAATAACTAAATAAAAAGCAAAAAAAGAAAGGAGAAAAAAGAGGAACAAAATTTTTGAAACAAAAAAAGGGGAGGGGAAAACTTTTTATTTAACTAAACAAACAACGAATAAAACCAAATTTTTAATCAACAGACTTCCAGACGAAATGAATGTGCTAGTACAAATACTAGGGGCCATACAAGTGTTCTATAGAGAGGAAGGTATAACTGCCGAGAATAAGAGAAAAAAACAGAAGCAACTTAGGAAGGACCAGTTGCAGACAAGTTCAACCGAGAAAGTAGCATGGCAAATTCAGCAAGCCTTCGAGAAATATTATCCGAAGTTGCCAGTTCCATCCTTCACGAACAAGCAGAAGAAATACATAAAAAGGAAAGAACGAGAGGAGTATCTACAGGAGGATCTAGTCCGTCAAATCATGTTGGATGGAATGAGATTTCGTGGACAAATATTGCGAGGATGCTCCTCACCGGGGTATCACGAACCGCCACGAACATCAACGGAGATGATTACATCCATCTTGTACTATAACAGTGTGGAATTCAGGCTTGCCTTATGAGATTTGCAAATTACATTGTCAGAAATCAACCCAAAGAACAACGAGGATCTTCGCGCACAAACAAGGGCCCGACAACAAATGATGATGCATGAAAGCGCGGTAGACTATTACGACGAGGTAGAAGATGGTGAATCTCAGGAACTTCTGGAATTGGTATTACTGATGAGGCAGGATTATGGAGTCACACATATACAATACTTGCACTTGGAGTATGGGAAGTATGGATTTAGCGATGATCTCTGGTATGGACAGTGCTGGATATGCAAGGACTCGTTACCAGTGTAGCGTCGATGTATTTCATGCGCATATTTCCTTTTTGACAATCTGGGCCGAAAAGTTTTCTTAAATGCAATGAAATGTGAGTGCCCACATCATTAACACGATTTACGGTATCAAACTCTGTGTTGGCGTTGCGGAGGACACCCCTCCCTTGAATATAGAGGTGTTCTAAAAAAAATTTTTCTGCAAGATTACTTAAGCGTATAGTTGTAATAACAAAGAAAAAAGGGAGCATACGACCGATTAAACGAAAACAAACAAAAACAGTAGTGGTGAACCTAAGAAAATAAGTAAGAGGAGGGGGAGAGAATATATATAAAATGAATATATAATAAATAAAAAAAGAAACAAAAAGTAAGAAAGAAAAATATATCTTGTTTTCTTCTTTGTACAGTAGTATCATCGTTTGTCGAGAGAGGACAACGGCAGAAATCAGGCTAAAAGAAAAGACCACTGGCAGAAAATAACTCAGGACGTAGAACAAAAAGAAGGAAAAAGGTAAAAGGATAATACAATACAATATAATTATAAAACCAAAGAAAAGGGAAAGATGTATGAAAAAGAAGAAATGAGAAGGAACAGCTTCGTAAATTGGCCTCATCCCCATCTTAAACCTGAGTATCTAACAGCAGTAGGATTCTATTACACAGGGATAATTGATAAAGTTCGATGCTGTGAATGCCACATGGAATACTTTAGATGGGAGGTAACAGACGACCCTTATCAAATACATAAGAAATGGGGAGGACCTTTTTCTAGACACATACCCACCGCCGCCATCTAGGATTGAGTGTACAATATGTTATGCACAGGAAGTACAGATCGCCTTTTTCCCATGTGGACATACATCCACTTGCTACGACTGTGCTATGAGGCTTGTGTCATGTAATATCTGCCGAGCAATAATAGGACTCAAATTGCGCGTCTGTGTGGGGTGACAAGACAACTGAAAGAAGACAAGAAAAAAGGGGGGGGGAGACTAGCAATAAAGAAGTCTAGAGTAAACATGTAAAACAAAAAAAAATAAATAAAAAAAAAAATATATAATAAGATTAATGGCGTAGTATATTGCTTTTATTATTTTCTCCAAAACTCTTCTCAAGTTATAGAAAAATAAGGGGAACATCTACATAGAAATAAATATAATTTGCCTCAAGCAATAAAGCTAGCAATCTTAATTTTCTCTTTTTCAGAAATGATGTACTCATTTCTCGTGATAGTGCTGTGTGTCTTAGGGTTGAGCCATGAAGAAGAGAAAAAGGATGCGTACCTTAGCGTACACACACAAAATAACGTAGAAATAATTTTTGGTAGATTACAGGATGTAAGATTTATTAAAACTGATTGGACATTAACCGTCATAATAAACATGCAACCAAATATCAATCAAATACTGAAATATGAAGCAGCCAGCAGAAAATTACAAGTGGAGTGCAAATTAACCTCTAGGAAATGCAACAAGTATGAAGGACAGTTCCAACTGTTACAAAAATAATTTTTTTACACGGCGGAAAAATATGAAAGCCTGGTACATACCTTAAACAAAACCAATGGTAGCCTATCGGAAGATAGGAAAACACATTATAGATTAGAGAAAGAGCTTGTCCGAACAAACGCAAGGCACATGGTAACCGGCATCCAAGGGCGACACACCGTAGTTGAGAGACTATCAAACAAAGGGACTAATCAGACACAAGAAACTGTAAGTAAAATAGAACGCTTTTTGGGAAACTTCGCAAACAACGTACATAATATGAGCGACTCAATTGAAAGGTATATTTATGAGTCATATTATCAACTTTTATTAAATTATATGCAAGAGGTATTAGTAAACACACAAGGAGAAATCGACCACGCAAGAGAGATGATTAATGCATGCGAACAAGGAAAAATTGATGAAAATCTAATACATCCTGGAGTATTCGAGGAGGCGATAAAGGAGATAGAGACAACAAACATGCCCTACGAGATACCTATAGGAAGAAAACGATTAAACTGTGGACAGATGACGAGATTTTAGGAATACTACAAACCTTGGAGGACGAACTGAGAAACACAGAGAGAAAACAAGAAGTAGAGGGAGAAGAGTTGATAATCGAAATAGTAAAACAAGAAGGATATAGTCCAGTCAAATTAGATTTTTTCATGTAAAAAAATTTAACAGCAAACCGACTGCACAATTATGTAAAGTAGGTTTGTGGGAGTAAAATATCCAAAATGGCCCCAACAGATGTTGTCCGTTTTTGTTTAAACAATGTTTAAACATTGAAAATTGACATTTTTTCTCTTTATCTGCAAATATTTCTGGAGCTAAAAAAGTTATCATAACGGTCCAATAAGATAAAATGTAGGTTTTATGAAGACCTCTACAATGAATTTGTAATCATTTTGATTGCATTTATAGTTTCCGAGAAAAATGCAAAAAACCACGAAAAAGGGTTAAATTTTAAAAAATTCATAACTTTTTTAATTTAATGATTTAAGAATTGGGCTTGTGGCAATAAATAGTTCTTAATGGGCATAATAAGCATACGCAAGCAGAATCTTGTAGGACTTATAGTTTTTCCATAATAACACTTATAAGTTATAAACAATTAATATTTAGTGGGCCACTCTATCTCACACGATTAACTTTTTACAATGTTCAACATCGATTCTGAAAGTTTAGATATCCCTCTACAAAATGTATATTTCAGATTTTTGATTAAGTGATTAGAAAGTCCTTAAAAATTCACTTAAACATTGGATCTTTCGCTTGGGCGCATGAATTAACGTTAGTAGTGGGGGAAACTCATAACGAAGGGGAAAGGTATAACGGGTAGTCTGCCTAGCATGTCTAGCTGCCTAGTTTCCCCCTCTACTAACGTTAATTCATGTGCCCAAGCGAAAGATCCAATGTTTAAGTGAATTTTTAAGGACTTTCTAATCACTTAATCAAAAATCTGAAATATACATTTTGTAGAGGGATATCTAAACTTTCAGACTTGATGTTGAACATTGTAAAAAGTTAATCGTGTGAGATAGAGTGGCCCACTGAATATTAATTGTTTATAACTTATAAGTGTTATTATGGAAAAACTATAAGTCCTACAAGATTCTGCTTGCGTATGCTTATTGTGCCCATTAAGAACTATTTATTGCCACAAGCCCAATTCTTAAATCATTAAATTAAAAAAGTTATGAACTTTTTAAAATTTAACCCTTTTTCGTGTTTTTTGCATTTTCCTCGGAAACTATAAATACAATCAAAATGATTAAAAATTTATTGTAAAGGTCTTCAAAAAACCTACATTTTATCTCATTGGACCGTTATGATAACTTTTATAGTTTCAGAAATATTTGCAGATGAAGAGAAAAAATGTCAATTTTCAATGTTTAAACATTGTTTAAACAAAAACGGACAACATCTGTTGGGGCCATTTTGGATATTTTACTCCCACAAACCTACTTTACATAATTGTGCAGTTAGTTTGCTGTTAAACTTTTTTGCAAATATCAGCCATTTTTTAGCTAAATTGACTGGCCTAGATAAGAAATAAAAAGAAAGAAAGAGGAGACATTTCAAGCGAAAGAAGACCAAATAAGAAAGTAAATAGCATAAGTACGTCAAAAGAATATACAAGAAGGAAAATAATTTTTATAAAGAAAATAAATAATAAATCTGATAAAGAAGTAAGCGAGAGGAAACAAGAAAACTAGGTCATGTACTGTTTTAGAAAAAAAATAAAAATTTTTTATGAAAACTTAATTTCGATGTTCATTCAATTTATTTAAGAAAACAATTCAATTAAAATATTGTAGTTTAAAAATGCAGATAAAAGTACTGGAGATAAAATAAAACAAAATTTCTTTTTAAATCACATATTATATAAAAAGAAAAGAAATTAAAGTAACACATTGTAATTAAATAAAAAGAAAAGAAAACATATTCAAATTAAAATGGTTGCAGAAAATAAATTAAATTGTAAGAGTGCACTTAAATAACTAATAGTTATATTAATAGATTCAAGTTAAAGTCTTATCTTTAAGGAATATAAGCAAATAAATGCAAGATAGATAAATAAATAGAAGAAATGAAATTGCCAATGAGAGGAAACACAGGGATAGGTAAAAGCAAAAAATAATAAATAAATAAAATAATATATGCACAACACAAATACCTTTTATTCATTAGATACAATTTTGTTTTTCGACTTTCACATTTACAATGCACGCGCACAAATAAAAAAAACAAAACAACACAATGAAGTATAAAAATAACACATTGTAATAACAATAAAACACGGAATCACACTGATACACATACACTAAAACCCGTCAATCCAAAGTGATGCTGTCATCATCGCCATCGTCCGTAAGGTCAACAAATGAGGGCTCCGTTGGAGGAATATTCCTGCTAGTACGAGGCCCAGGAACAGGATCCGTAGCCAACAGCGTGGCTGAAACAGGATGTGTTCGAAAGAGACGAAAAACAACATCCAATTTAGCCTGCAAGTCAAGAAAGGCTGTCTTCATCATCAGCATCATATCATCAAGACGATGGTGAAGTGAGATCACAAGCGACTCCAGGCTTGTACTGGGAGGTCGGCAGTCTAGAGAAAAAGAAACAGAATGAACGAATGAGAAGAAAAGAACATGAAAAAGATTTAAGAAGAACAAACACATAGAAACAAAGTAAAACTTACGCTCGTTCCCACGTCTTGAACATGGGACGGCACTCCGGTGGCACGACCGAGAAAAAAAGAAAATAATTGTCCCTAAAAAAATTTTTTTTTTTTAAATACGGATAAATAAATAAAAAAGAGAGAAAGAAATAAAGAAAGGAAGAAAATACAGAAACAAAGATACTTACCCTAGGTCGAGCCATGACGACGGTAATCGAGGTTCAATCGGAATAGATCGGTAGCAAAAATGTAACTATAGAAAAAAACGGAAGCACACGTGACTCAAATACTAAAGGACAGAATCCGAAGATAGAAGTAAAAAAGATAGTAGTGAGGATTAAACGAAGTTAGGGACGTATAAATGAAGAAATTTATTACAAATGATAACCCAAAATAGTCAAGTCTTTCAAAGATAGAAGTAAACCAGCACATTTACTTCCTCGTTTTTTTTTTTGAGATGGAAAGAAAGAATCTCTGTACAAATTTAAGTAATTAGCAAATTTCGAAAAAGTTGTACTCTTTTTTCAAGGAGGGAATGAAATTGTTAAAATTTTATTCAGGTTGAAGTATAAAAAGAAAACGTATACGGTAGCAAAAAGTCAACGATAATGACTTACTGACTAGGAGAGTGTCACACCTCCGGATCACAGATTTTGCTCAAACTTAGAGATAAGTTTTCAGATGATAAAATATGAAAAAAGCTAAAGTTATAGTCAAAAATACTCAATATTTCCCTAGTTACAGGCAATTAAAGAAAATCACTAAAAAAGTTACTAGATTTTTAAACGCATATAGCTCTTTAGCGTCGATAGCTACAAGCTTGAAATTTTTTTTAAATTAAAGCTGAGCTCAAATCCTTTCAAAACAGTAGTTACAGCATATCAAAATATTATTTTTTCCCAAAGTTAGAGCGTAATAAGGATTGGACCTAATTTCAGTTTTTATTATTAATTAATGTTTTTAAAAGAAAAATCAGGTCCAATGTTTATCACGCTCTAACTTTGGGAAAAAATAATATTTTTACATGCTATAACTACTAATTCGAAAGGATTAGAGCTCAGCTTTAATTTAAAAGAAGCTTTAAGCTTCCAGCTATCAATGCCGAAGAACCATATGCGTTTAAAAATCTAGTAACTTTTTTAGTGATTTTCTTTAATTGTCTGTAACTAGGGAAATATTGAGTATTTATGACTATAACTTTAGCTTTTTCTATATTTTATCATCTGAAAACTTATCCCGAAGTTGTGACACTCTCCTAGTGAGTATGAATGAAGACAGATCTATATATGTATACGAACATAAACATTAAAAAGATAAGTCAAAGAACCGCATAGTAGCGCGGTAACAACAAAAACGAAAACAGAGATGCATGTAAAAGATATAGGAAGTAAAATCAAAGAAACCTACATAATTGAAATAAGTAAAAGATGTATGATAAAAAATATACAATTCAGAATAAATAGAAATTTAAAATGATTTGTAGATTAAGAACAAACGTAAAAAAAAAGGGAAATAATAATAATTAATGATTACATTTTGCTGTTGATACGAAAAACAGAAAGATATTAAAATAGAAAGGGAGTATTTTTATTTTAAGCTTTAAAATCAATTATTATTATTATTTAACCATAACATAGATACGCAGAGAGATAATAATATTATAATATTATATTTTAGTATAATTTTATGTTAATATTCTTACTTTATGCCATACAGGAAAGGAGAGGGTCAATAAATAAAATGTTCCCAGGGGAGGAACCATAATAAGAGAAAAGAGGGAATTTCAAAAAAAAAGAGAAAGGGGTAGGAACCAGAAATAATTAAAAGATTAAAATGAACTAAAGAGGACTTGTAAGATTAACAACAAGCTGGTCAAGAGAAATAAAGATACAGCTCGTTGCTTAATCAACTACAATAACAATTTTTTTTGTATAGATTTAAAATAATATTTACTTATTAAATTTTAAGAATATATAATTAAACATAGTTGTTACAGCGTGAAAACGATTAAAACCAAAACAGACAATGCGCCCTTCAAAAATGTATGTAAAGGGAAACAAAAGTGCAAAAAGGTTTTGCAACTAAAAATAATGATGAATATAAAAAAATATTTTCGATATGTCACGCACCAATTGCATGGTAAACAAATAAGATTAAAAATTTATGTAAAATAGGAAACAAGCTTCCAAACTGTTCTTTAAAAAGAGTGATGTCATTATAACGTTAATATAATATTTCATTGAGAATGATACCATTGTATAAAAGGTAAAGGAGAATTTAAAGGGGAATTTTTATTTACAGCATGGAAGCTGAGTGCATCTCCTTATATTATTAACTGCTGTAGCTTTAAAATAAAAATAAGATAGAAATGGAATAATAATAGTAAAAAAAAAAATTTGTTTGCTTGTAATTCTTATAGACTGTGATGTGCTATAAGAAAAACCACGATTGAGTATATATACAAGTAATGAACAAATATTATTGATTTAATTTACATAATCTAACATTATTATTATTATACCATAAAAACATATAAGTTAAAACATAAGGAAAAAGAAGGAAATTAGATTTAAGAAACATAGTAATGAAGGAACACTAATATGGTTGTAAAATTAAAAATACTGGCAACTGTATGAAAATATGAAAATGACGCCAGTATGGCATATTGATAAAAAAGAAAGAAAAAAGAAAAAAAAAACTCCGTGAACTTGACTAAAAGCGTTGAAGTAAACCGAAATGTATACGTTAAAGAATAATGACGCTTTTAAGAGAAGTTTAATAAGATAAAAGTTGAGACATATTTCTACATAGATTTTTTTTTATCCACTCGCAAGCGTCATTATTGTTTGACAATGTAGTTAAGAAAGACAAGGAAAATTTTTTTTTGGCAAGCAATCAATACACTCATAACTTGTGTTTTTGACTCAATTGTAAAACATTTCTAACTCGTGTAGTAAACAAAGACTTTAAGTATTAACATTTTACGAGCGGAATGAAAAATATGTAAACACCAGACGAACGAATAGAACAAAAAAAAAGAAAGAAAGAAAATAAAGAGTAATAATCGCAGATAAACTATAATATTCAAAAGGTCAAGATATATTATGGACCTTAGAGAAAGAAAAAAAAAAGAGAAAAATATAAAAAAAAATTATAATGCAAAGAAGCATATAATCAAATTAAACATTGAGTGCATAGAATAGAAATGGTAAACAAGTAGAACTTGCATGTAAACTAGTATTTTAAAAGAAATTTGATAGAAGGTCAAATTATATTATGGACCTTAGAATAAAAAAAAAAAAAGAAAAAAATATAAAGATAAAAAAATTATTATGATACAAGAAAAACATATGATCAAATTATAATATTGAGTGCATAGAATAGAAATAGTAAACAAGTAGAAATTGCATGTAAACTAGTTGTTGAAAGAAATTCGATAAAAGGTCAAGATATATTATGAGCCTTAAAGTAGTAAAAAAAAGAGTATAAAAAAATATGATACAAAAAAAAATCAAACATTGAGCGTAAAGAATAAAAAAAAAAAATAAATATACATTGTACCAAGAAGCGGCCAACTGGGCTACCACATTCCAAGTTTAGAAAAATACAGAGAAAGAGCATAATTAATAATCAGTAAAAGAGATTTTTGTTTCCGAACGCTCTCATTTAACTCGCGCGTTCTTTAATGGGTGGGGAGGTGTAATGAACCGAGTTCATTACCAATCAATGTCAAACCAAAAATTTTATTTTAATTGAAATTAAAATGATAAAAATAATAAAAGAAAGAGATAAGATGGATCAAGTACTAAATAAACGGACACAAGAAATAAATAGCATGACGCAAGAAATTGAGATCAAGCAGTGGCTGAAGAAAACCAAAAAGAAACAAAAGCTAAAGTCACAGGGTTCATTATAATTTAAAAAAAAAACAAAATATAAATAAGAACAACAATATTAATAATAAATAAAAGCGAAAATAATCGCCATAAAATAATAATGAATAAAAAAATACAAGGGATAAATAACAACAAATCCAGTTGACCTCAATGAAATCAAGGCTCGGCGGCCGCATGAAACAGCAAAGGAAGGAGGAGTATCAGCTGAATAGCATGCTAAAAGAAGATACGGGCAGGCGGCGAGCTTAGAAAAAGCGATAAGCCTGACGACGATGAACGGCTTCACAGAAAAACACGAAGTTAACTGAGAGGAGTATGAAAAGATTTCAGCAAAGCGGTAGGGGAATAAAGCGCAGTATGAAAACAGATAAGACCGTCCCTGAAGAAAAGTACAGAGTGGAGGGACATTAAAACCAATTTATGGGTGTAATTATACAAGTACTGCAAAACTTAATAGAAAAGCTTTGGCTGAATATCAAAAAAACAGGAAACCGAAAAGATAACGGCAAAAAGTAATTGCCAATAAACTTTGAGTTGACCTCTTTCTAGTCAACTAAAGTTATGTTTCCAGGAAAAAACCATATAGGGAGGGCTGACTGGCAACCAATCAGAATAGCTGAACATCGTACGAATGGGCAGAAACACAGACCAACGCTAGCAACAATGAAACTTCTAGAAGCTTGACTTAGAGTATAAAGCTCTAAGCTTGCAGGCATGGGCCCTCTTTTTTCCTGACCAACTTCTTGCTGACCACGTCAATTTCGCCCAGCAGCCGATACGTCATCAGAGCCTGCAGCAGCCAGCCGCCGCCCATCTCTGAGTTATCTCAACCAAGGAGACGCAAGTTGCATGTAAGGAAAGAAGAAGTTAATTTAAATGTCAAGTAACCAGGAACTATATCTATTTGAGAGCAGGGAGAACGTGGGAGGAAGCAGAGAATTACACAAGGAACGACTAATTTAAACAAGGTAAAGAGTCTTTCAATATTTGTTAATTGTAAATTTCAAAAAAAAAAAAAGAAAGAAAAACATGTCTCGGGAACGCATTGATTCTATTGCTAATTCGCTGAGTAAATGTTGAGCGTCACAAATTGTTGAAAATTAAAATTTAAATTAGAAAAAAAAAATCAGAAAGGAAATGCAAAGAAAATAAAAAGAAAACTTGGTATGGGGTAACACGGTTTGCCATGAAGTGAAACAAATATAATAAAAAAAAATTTAATTAACTATGTACGAAGCAAGGCTTCTTGGGTAAATTGAAGAGGGAAAAAGAAATAAATTGATTAAATTTTGGCAATGACATGGGTGTTTTTTTTTATTGTTCTACCTATCCTTGCTGCATCTTTTTTTTTTAGACTTCCAACCCCGGAGACGTAGCGCTCGCGCGTTAGTCAAACGGAAGTCGATGGATGGCTGAAATACAGTCATCCATTACAAAATTGTTTGACTTATATGCTGAACGTAACAATATTTCTAAAATATTTCTTAAAATATTATTTTACAAATTTCTGAAATATTTTAAATATTTCATGGATTGTTTATAATTATTTATAAATCTTACATGAAATTTTTCTAAAACGTATCTTGAAACATTCATTGAAAGATTTAATAAATATTTCAAAAATTTTCGATGAAAGATTTATAATTATTAATAAATCTTTTGCAAAATGTCTTTTTGGTCATAAAACGATTTTTTTAAGCTTATTCTTGTATTTTATGGCTATATATGATATAAATCCGACTAAATATCGATATTTAGGAGATTTTTTTGGTCGCTAAACGTGTATTTGGTGTTATTTTCATGATCAGAATGCAATAGAGCCTCTAAAATGCTATAAATCTATAAAATTTTCAGTTTTTTGATATTTCAGGTACTTTCCACCATTCTTACAAAAATCTGCAAGTAATATGAATGATAGATTTTATGAAAAGTAAAGTTTCTAATAGTCAAAAATAAGTATACATTCATACCGTTAATGTACAGGCCATTTTCAAATTTTCAAATTCATTTTTAGGTTATGTTTGAGACTCGTAAGGTTTTATATAGTCACTAAATATATGCGTTTTATCGTCCCCCTTTACCTCGATTTCGAATTTTTAAAGATCCATTAAGAATTAATCTAATTATAGCAAAAAAAACCGAAAAACACGTTTTTTGAGGTTATGAAGTCAATTTTGACCATAGGAATCTGAAACTTTCAGGATTTTAGTTTTTTGATAAGACAAAAGAATAAGCAAAGTTTCCGGGAAATCTGAGTTATGGCCATTTTTACATGCTTATTCGGCTATACTCTTTGCGGGGAAATTATTTGCGACTGCCGACAGAATAGAAATTTAAAAAAATTGATTTCCTTAGTGTAGTTTTAATTTTTTAGAGCATTTTGTAAATTTTGCAAACGCAATTTTGAAAAGAAAATGAGATCTATTTAGTCAACGAAATCTCGAAAATTATTCGATGAATTTGCTTCAAATCTTGCATACTATCTATTATTTTGTATAAGTAGGCGGGAAGCTATTGAAAATGTGTTTTTACAGTGTAGTTCTTTTTACAGAGCCATTTTGAGAATTTAAAAAAAATTTTCGATTTTTTATTTTTTTTTTAATTTTACGTAAATTGCGTGATGAATTTGCTTTAAAATTTGCATGAGAATTATTTGTATTTGTCAAAAGAAGTATGACTTATAAAAACCGATTTTCTTAACATAGTTTCGATTTTAAAAAATTTTTATAAATTTTGAAAAAAATTTAATTTTTTTATTTTTCATCTATTTTACGTAAACTTCTTGATAGATTTGCTCTAAAATTTGTATACAAGTTATTTGCTACTGTCTTTATAAAACAAGCTTTTCAAAAATAATTTTCTTAGAGAAGCTCTTCGATCACTTTTTTTAATTTCTGATTCAACGCTTTCACTAACTCTTTTTTCACGTCTTCACTTCCACTCTGTCTTTCTATCTTAGATTCCTATTTATTTATCACTCTCTCACACTCACTAATTTTCCTTGAATAGAAATTATGTTTTTTACATTGAAATCACATTTTAAAAAATCAAATCAAATCACTCTAACTCAATAAGCTCTATGAGAAAGCATTGTGCCAAAGCACTTGGCAGCGTTTTTTTTGCTTATGTCTATATATATTATTCATCTAAAATAAAATTTTTATGATAAAATATTTATGTACTCACAATAAAAAACAACGTTTTATTTTTACATATTTATTTATTAATAATTTCATAATTGTTATATTAAAACTAATATTTAAATTTAAATTTCATTTAATGTTCACTATGAAACAAAATTAAGACTTGAGAGAAAATAAAAAAAATAAATATTTTGGGAAATAAAAAAAATACATTTAGAATAAAATACACGCCCAAAAACGCAAGGCTACAGCGGAGCTCTCTTTTTTTTCTTCTTCTAATCGTGAAGAGAGCTCCGCTGTAGCCTTGCGTTTTTGGGCGCGTATTCTATTTTAAATGTATTTTTTTTATTTCCCAAAATATTTATTCTTTTTATTTTTTCACAAGTCTTAATTTTTGTCGTCCACGTATTTTTTTCATTATTTACTTAACGCTTGGTTCGTACGCTTTATACAAAGATTCGCTTCTTTCGGGCGTCCCTAGACTGTTGTTCTTTTTATGTCCTTCAAGTAGTAACAATGTTGAAATAATTTGAATACTGTAATTTTTGCATGATAAGATTTATTGATTAATTTCATCCATATTGAAATAATTTCTGTGAATAACTGTAAATAATAGTAAATAATTGTAAATAACTATTAAAAAATGTCAGAATTGAGACACAAATAATAGTTATTTACAATTATTTACTATTATTTATCATTAATTACTATTATTTATAGTTATTTATAGTTACTTACAGCTATTTACAGTTATTTACAATTATTTGCAATTATTTACAATTATTTACAGTTTTTTATAGTTATTTACAATTATTCATAATTATTTACAGCGATTTACAGTTATTTACATTTTCAAAAATTTTTTGAATCAGTGAATAATTTAATGTTATTAATAATTATTTACAATTATTCATAGTTATTTACAATTATTTAAAATTTTTTACAGTTTTTTACAGTTATTCATAATGATTTACAATTATTTACAATTTTTCATAATTTTTTACAATTATTTACAGTGATTCACATTCTCAAAAATTTTCGTATATATATAAGAAAAATTGAATCAATTTGTGAAAATATTCGAAAATGTAAATAACTGCGAATAACTGTCAAAAACTATAAATAATCGTAAATAACTGTAAATAATTGTAAAATAAAGTGAATAAATGTAAATAACTGTAAATAAATGTAAATAACTGTAAGTGTAAATAATAGTAAATAATTGTAAATAAATGTTATTTATGTCTCGATTCTCACATTTTTTAACACTTATTTATAGTTATTTACATTCATTTACAGTTATTAATACTGCCGTGTTAAGTAAAAACTTACATAAGTGACATTTCGATGAAAAATAAATTTTTTCTATTAATAGATCCGATAAAAAAATTATCCTATTAAATGAATGAAAAAAAAGTTGTTTCAAATTTTTCGCTAAAAAATGAGGAAATAAAGATTACTTAAGTATTAAAAAATTAAAAATTTGATCGAACAAAATTGATATTATTTCACTTTATCACTTTTATTTATTTTACACTTATGTAAGTTTTCACTTAACACGGCAGAATAGTTGTTTCCAATTATTTCCAGAAATTTTTTCCATATGGGTATGTACAAAGTTTTAACATACAACAATAGAACCATTCATAAATTTGTATGTTCATCAGAAGTACATTCAGTAATTTGTACACTACTATTCTCATTTTTATATTGTATCAAAGTAATTATTGGTTGATGGTAACTAAATTATGATACAAATGTTTTCAATTCTATTCTTATAGAATTACAATTGACACGATTTATGAACAATCAACAAAATGCGGGATAAACGAAACAGCACATCGCAACGGATATTCAAGAGAAAGAGATAGAAAGCGATGACTGATATAAGTGAGAGAGAGACAGAAGGCCACGCACACTGAGTTAGGGAGAGGTGGGGATGGGAGGCAGTGTGCACATACTGGCACGATATGTATACACACGCGCTGCAACTGCCACTCTGTATACTTATATATATATTGTGTAATGCTTTTAAAATCTGAAGCTTAGCACGGATAGATTGGCCGCGCGGCGAGCGCCGAGAACGACCGTATAAAAGCTTCGCATCAAAAATTTTTTTAAATTTACTTAAATCATAACAAAGTGTTTCTGGACCATATAACATATATTTTAACATAAATAAATCTTTTTCGCCGTAAATCAAATAAAATATTAGGAGTTGACGAGCGAAGCGAGCAGGGGGTAACCCCCCTAGTATATATATATATATACATAATAAAAATATGAAAGATTATCAATAATACCTAATTATCATTGTTATTATTTTAATACTATTATAGAAATGTCTTTATAATATAAGAATGATGTATTATTATGAAATTTATTTTACAGAATATAGCAATAAACAAAGTAAACGTTTCTAGACAGGCTGTGACATGTAATGGCAATGCCTATATAAAGAAAAAGAGCAAATGTTTTACAGTTTCTTATGATTAATACCTCTCTCTTCATATATTTACTTAAATTCAAGCATTGTTCACCAGTTTTCAAAGATTGCTTATTTTAAAATAGCTACGTATTCTAAAGCGAAAAATAGTGTATAATTAAATAAAGGAAGTCATGAGTTTTAATAAGAAAAAACCCAGTAGTGCAGAATTTAGAAAACGTTCAAAAGAAGAACTTGAAAAAGTTGAATTTGTTATTTCAAAAATTGCAAAATTAGATAGTTTTTTTAAATTTCCAGAACCTTTAACCAACAGTGTAAATAAAAACAATAATGATAGTTTGACATGAAAAATAATGAAAACAATTTTAATTCAGGAAATATGGATTACGTTGATACTACTGTATCAAAAGTTGTTATAGTTGAAAATGCTAGCACAATTCGATCCTTTTTTAGCTCATTACATATTACGCTATGGAAATCCAGGTAAAGGGTGTACAAGTTATTTATCATCAACAATTTGTGATAAATCCATCAATTTTTAGCGAATAAAGTAACAGAGCATATTTACAAAGGAATGAAAGATTTTAAATATTTAATTATTGTCAATTTCACGCCTGATTTGTCTCACGTCGACCAGCTTACATTACTCGTAAGTAGAAAGGGTACTTGAATGGCAGACACCTATGACGTCATATTTGGGGGCACGTGTTTGCTGGATCGAGGCTTTGAGGAAACGTGTTTGCCAGATCGGTCGTCTGAGGCCCTATATAACGCGGCATCCCCTTATCGCTCCGGTCTTATCTCGCTTCTCGATAATCGGAATATAAAAAAATAGTATTTAGTAAAAAATTTTTTGTAAAATAGAATATAAAAATATATCAATAAATTAAAATAATAAATGTTAATGAAAAATAATAAATGTGAATAATAAATGATAAATGTTAATAATAAATATTTGAAGCGTGTAGCTGCAAAGGTAGCCATCTCCATTTTTTCCGAATTCATTTTTATTGCATTTTCGTATACAGAACATTAAAATTTATCATGAAAAAATCATATGGGACCAAAATGTAGGTATAGTCTTTTTTTATGAAATGAAAAAAATATGGTGTATTGCAAAATACACTGACTTTTAAGTATAAGTACAGCAAAAAATATTATTTCTTAAAAAAAATTTTTTTGGAGATAACTACTTTTGCAGCTATACGCTTCATTTATCAATAACAATAAATTATTCAAAAATTATATTTAAAAATTAGGAAAAGTTTGAGAAAAATTTTTTTTGCCCCAGGCCGCAAAATGACCATTTTGCGTCCTACGGAAAAACTTTAAATGTCTCGGCCTCGGGACAAAAAATTAGTATATTAGACCATGGATGCATATTGATCATCCTAGCTCGTGCAACTTTCGAGGCCTCGCTACGCCCGGCCCCAAAAGTTCGCACTCGCCGAGAATAATCAATATGCATCCTTGGTCAATAATGTACTATTTTTGTCCTCAGGCCGCAAAATCAATTTTTGTGTCCTGTATACGGAGCACAAAATAGTGTATTCTTGTACTAGGCCGCAAAAGAAAAATGTGTGTATCCAATGTATTATTTTAATAAAAGTTCACAGAAAAACGTTCTCGACGTCGCTGATTCTTGGAATTGAACTTAATGAACTGCTCGCTTTCCTTAATATCGCTATCCTTTTCTCACATATACTATAATAGGCATGCGTTAACGAATAACGCAGACTCAATATATGTGTGAAAGAAAAGAAAAGAGCAAGAGAAAGACATAATAACAAGCTTCGTGTGTTAACTTTTTTTTTCTTTTTTAAAGTCAAAATTTTTTGTAGATAAATATTAGATAGATATTGATTTATTTTATAAAAAGAGTACAAAATGCGTGTAATACAACAAACAATAATTAATAATACTATATAAAGTATGGCGCATAATGAGATAAGATATCACAGTCAAATAACAAAATTAATATATAATACTGTATCAGTAAGTAACCATATAAAAGCGATATCACAGACTATTCTAAATACACACAGAAAACAAGAAAATATAAATTACAATAAAAAACAGTCTTAAATATCTATCAGTCATAGAATTAAAATTAAATAACGTAATATAGAAAATCAATCACAATCATGACATCAAAAAAAATAAAATTGGACAATACTATAAAAATAAAATTAGACATTAATATAAAACTAAAATTGGACAATAAAACAACAAAGTAATAATAAATAATTAAAAAAAATAAAATAACAATAACATTCAAAGAATAAAAACTTGATACCGAAGATGTCATGACTTCTAATAAAAACAGAACCACTCAATCTTTCTGCATTCATTTATCCATCATTCACGCTAATAAATACATTCACACCTTAAATCTATATATAAGATATTTGTAGCCATTTCTTTCAGTATGGTGAAATAGCGATTAGTTCTTAACGTATATGTTTTTCTCTGTTCCCCTAAGAAAGTAGTAATATTTACAGCTTGAAGTAAAATAAAGATTTTATATTTTCTATGAATAAGATAGTAGTAAAAAAGGCGATAGGTATAATTAAAGAAGTTTTTGGTCACTGGACAATAATTTAGGACGCGATAAGACATTCGAAAATTGATAAGAATTTTCGTTACTATTAATTTATAGGCATAGGATAAGATAATTATCAAAGAGGGGGATGACTAAATTTTGGTTTCTTTTTAAAGATGTAATTTAAAAAGTGAGATAAGAAATGAGAAAATTAAAATTAAAAGAAAGTTGAGAAATAGTTTTTTCTCATATTTTTTAGCGACCTGATAAGGTGATAAAAATAAAAGTGTCTGGTAAATGATTTTTTTATTTAAAATAAGGTAAAATGTATTTTACATTATTTGAGATTTAATTAAAAATTTATTAGAATTTATTTCAGTAAGTTCATCGTAAAACAATTCGGAGTGAAATACAGCTAATTCAAAATAAACAATATCAAAATAAAATTCGAGAAAAACATTGTGTATCGAAGCATCGAATTTGATTTTTACATTATTTTTAATTTGATACATATTTTCGTATAATATATTTTTCACAATGAAATCACCGTTTTTTTTCGTAAATCTGAATCATTAACTAAAACTATTATTAATTCTTGAAGTATATGATCCTTACAGTCATTAACTTGTTGCACAATATGTTGAATACGACTATAAATTTCGTCGATGCACATAGTAGCGTCTTTCAATGTGTAAAATGTGCGTTTCTGCATGATTATGGCTGGTGAATAATTATTTCTTTTCTTGCACTTATTTCCTGCATATCCTCGTCGATACTTTTTTTATCATAAATAATTGATTTTGATCCGTAAGATGTGGTGAATGTTAAATCTATTTCGTCGATTTGAATTTTGGTTAGAGAGTTAAGAAGAGGCCGAACTATCTGTCTTTGTCTAATAGTGTTTTTCATCATTTATGCAAACACCATTATCTGTAACACGAAAAAAATGGCAGCCCCGGCTAGATACTAGTATAATGGTCAAATTTTATAATAAGAACAAAATAATTTAATCATGTATTTTTTGAATAATATGAGACCTACCAAAAAAGATAGGTTATATTTTAGATTTTCAGTAGGTCTCATATTATTCAAAAACCACGTGATAAAATTATTTTGATCTTATCATAAAATTTACCTATGATACTAGTATCTAGCGGGGGCTGCAATTTTTTTAGTGTTATCGCCAGCTCTTAAGACCTTCAGGTTTAAAATACATACAAATGTTTTAAAAATAATTTTGTAATTGGGGCCATTTGTCCGAATCCAAAATCAAAACATGTAAATATTGGTTATTTGTTAATTATATAGATGGTACAAAGGGTTTATTTTCTTGATTATAATGCAATCTGACTGTTGCTCTTTTAGTGGCTAAGTTATTGAGTGGATAAGTGGTTGCAAGTAAAGTAACGTTTGAATATGTTTTTGGCTTATCAGTATAAGTTTCGGTCGTTATAATTTTTTGTACTTGCTAATTTTTTTCTGCTTCCTGGGAAGTCTCAAGATTTATTTTTCTTTTCATCATAGCTTGAGCCATTTTAAACGAAACAACCACTATATTTTACTTAAAAAATTTTCACACACTTGTCTGTTAGACCACAAACCCGAAAAGGTCGTAAAATTCAGTATTTTATTATTCTACAGTCGACTAAAGTGTCGAGTAACGCTAAGATATTTCTTAGAGTAGTTAAGTTCCACGACTGTTGAGGCATCAGAAAACTGTGTGACTGGACCCTATAGGGTATTTGCATATATCGATATGTACTGCGGAAGCGCTAGAATGTTCTCGATAATCTCTTATCTAGTTTATGTATATTTTTATCTCGCGAACGAGTAATGATAAAAAAGATGCTAGATCGAAAGTTAAAATTTTATTGGTCGTAAATATTATGCACTGTCTTATTGCGTAAGTGAAATATTTATCTTATATTCTAAAATTAAAGCTTAATTCAATACTTTACGACTATAACTTTAAAGCTATGGTTTCATTTCTTTTGAAAATATATTTGAAAACTCGGAAAAAAGTGGGTCAGAGGTTTCAAAAATAAAAGTGCCATAGAAAAGAGTATCAGTACAACTCTAAACTTCGTTACATTAGGAAGTGCTTTTTATAGTTTTTTTAAAAAAATTGAAAATCTTTAAAAATTTTAAAATAATAATTGCATCTAACAATTTCTCTGTCGATGATATTATCGTGATGAATGACGATGAAAAAACGGAAAAATTGCGAAGTGTCGTTGCGCGGTGCGTTGCCTTTTTGTGTATAGGCCAAGAACATATTCGGCGTGTGTACAACGCCCAGTGGTGAGATACGCTAATGTTAATAAAATTTAGAACGTTAGCCGGTGAATTAGCTGAAATTTTTGATCAGCGGACAAATCCGCTCGAGATAGCAATGCTGTATGACCTAGCATTGCGTCATAGTGAAACGGCAGTTGTTGTAGTCGGTGACATATTAGCTTACCGAGCAAGATCGGTAAAGCACCCATATTTTTTAAATCGACTGCTTAAGAGATACCGTGAAATAAGTGAGTAATTTTTATTATATTTATAAAAATATTTATTATATATATATACTTATCTTTCTTTTATTTTTTAGTGAATAGATTTTTGGAAAATGATCCGGGGGATATACCAGATCACGCTAAAGATTTACACTTAGCAGGTGGTAAAGAAGAAGTAGTGCACTTGTCACGCATGGTACGTCTGTTGAATACTGTAGAAGCTGAAAATGGATTCACTTCACTGGATGAGGCAGATAAGGAGACAGAGAAACAAATTATTGAATTAAAAAGAAAAAGGAAACTAGCATCTTTCTGAACGTAATGAGACTGTAAAGCGTCTACTTCGGGGTACAAAAGAATGATTAGTAATGACAAAAAGATGGCCATGATTGTACAAAGAGGTAATTAAAATAATTAAAAATAAATATTATAAATTGTAATGGGGAATATATTTAAACAAACAAGATCAAATATATTTGTGGGCTTACATGTGTACTTACTTTAAGTACACATGCACTTACCGTTAAGTAACTGATTCTCGGTTTATAGTCGATCAGACTACTTTATTACAGCTGATCTGCTTCGACTATCTATTGCTGACGAGAAAATCAATTGAACAATATTTAATACTATTGCAGAACTTTAGTTAGAAGTTCTGCCTCCCGGACGTCTGGTACGACGAAACCCACGGCGTGTACCCGAGAACTCTTTTAAATACCGTTGATCAGGGTTGCGAAAAAAGTAATTAAAAATTATTTGAATCACGAATCATTTTTGAATTTGTAATTAAAGTTTTATTTAATTAACAATTCCTTTTAAATTAATAATTAAAAATATTTTAATTAACAAATCAAAATCTAATCGTGAATTGAAAAGGCTTTAATTAAAAAATCAAAAGGAATTCTCAATTAAATAAATTTCAATTAAGAAATCAAAATGTAATCGTGAATTGAAAGGGCTTTAATTACAAAATCAAAAGGAATTCTTAATTAAATAAATTTCAATTAAGAAATCAAAATTTAATCGTGAATTGAAAGGGCTTTAATTCCAAAATCAAAAGGAATCCTTAATTAAATAAAATTCAATTAAGAAATCAAAATGTAATCGTGAATTGAAAGAGCGTCAGTTATGATTATGATTTGTGAATTCGAGGGCTTTAATTAAAAATTCCACAATTCCTTTTCAATTAAACGTACTAAGGAATTTGTATCATATATGTGTATATAGAAAAACATATGTGGACGCGCACATACATACGCACCTAGGCTCATACATATGCAACATTTCATGTCGACCCACACGCACACATACGGACAAGTTGATATATATATATATATATATATACATGGTCCGTTTCATGTCAACTTGCACCCGTTGAACCGTATATATTTTGGTTTATATATATGTGTATATATATACATACATTCATACATACATGGGATATTTCATGTCGGTTAGCACGTACTCATAAGTACAGGTTTTCTTTATATGTGGTACATTTCATGACAACACGCACACACCCATTCGTGTACCCTTAGATTTACATATATGGGACATTTCATGTCGATTCGCATGCATGCACACGCACGTTAATAAACATAGGATTTTTCACGTCAATTCGAAAGCACACACACAGGTTTATATATAGGACATTTCATGTCTATTCGCTTGCATGCACACAGACTTTAATAAACATGGGATTTTTCACGTCAATTGGAACGCACGCACTTACAGGTTTAGATATATGGGACATTTCATGCCAATGCGCACGCACACATACACACACACACACAGGATTATATATGGGACATTTCATGTCAACTCGTACATGCTCATAATGACAGGCTTTTTTATATATGTGGGACATTTTATGACAACACGCACACACCCATCCTAGTAACTTTAGGTTTATATATATATATATGGGACATTTCATGTCGATTCGCATGCATGCACACGCACGGTAATATATATAGGATTTTTCACGTCAATTCGAACGCACACACACAGGTTTACATATATATGGGACATTTCATGTCAATTCGCATGCATGCACACAAACTTTAATAAATATTGGATTTTTCACGTCAATTGGAACGTACGCACATACAGGTATATATATGAGATATTTCATGTCGTTTACAGGTTTATATATATATATATATATATATATATATATATATATATATATATATATATTTATTTTTTTTTATATTATATATGGGACAGTACAAGTCGTTGCGCATGCATGCACACACACGTTAATATACATGGGATTTTTAATGTCAATTCAAACGCATACAAACACACAGGTTTATATATATTGGACATTTCGTGTCGATTCGCATGCATGCACACGTACGTTAATATACATGGGATTTTCCATGTCAATTCGAACGCACGCACACACACACACAGGATTATACATATGGTACATTTCATATCGATTTGCATGCATGCACACACGTTAATATACATAGGATTTTTCACGTCAATTATTACCCACGCCTATACAGGTTTATTTATATGGGACATTTCATGAAAACTCTAACACACCTATCCAAGCGCCCTTAGGTTCACATATATGGGACGTATCATGTCAACATGCACGCACCGGTTTTCATATATTTGACATATCTTGTCAAATCGAACACGCAAACACATCTAAACATGTATTTGAAATTTGTATTTGTATATATGGGACCGTTTCTTTCAATTCGCATGTACGCACACACATGGGCTTATGAATATAATATAATAAATAATATATAATATATAAATATATATATAAATATATATATATATATATATATATATATATATATATATATATATATATATATATATATATATATATATATATATACACATATATATGTGTATATCTGTGTACACATATACATGGGATATTTAATGTTAATTCACATGCGCACACATACACAGGTTTATATATACGGGACGTTTCATGTCAATTTATATGTATATATATATATAGTTTATATATATATATATATATATATATATATATATATATATATATATATATATATATATATATATATATATATATATATATATATATATATATGGGGCTGTTCCTGTCAAGGCACATGCACGCACACACATGGGCTTATGAATATATGTATATACATATACATGGGATATTTTATGTCAATTCACATGCACACACACACACATTTTTTTTATATATATATATATATATATATATATATATATGAGTGCCACCAGATTTTTTTTTAAACAAGTGAGGAGTTTTCAATCAGTTACAGGAACAGGTTATTTTTTCTATGTTACTTAAAATAAAAAAAATTCAAATTTAGGAAAAATTGCTAATATTAATACTGATAAAAATCTTAAAGATTTTTAAGGAATAGTTTTACTTTTTGATGGATAATTTGATTATATGATTTTATTTTCAAAAAAGTTTTTCCCATAATAGTTATCTGTAATAAAAAAATTCTTTTACAATGTTAATTACTTTTTCCTGACATTCGTTTTGAAAGTTTATGCTTAGCAATTTTAAAATTTGGTTGTGACACTGATGATGCTGCTATAAATTATTTTGGATGTATTATAATTAGTGTGCTGCCTCAATTTCCAACTGAAGGATTATAAATTAAGGATATTTTGGATTGAATTGCGGAAATGAAATAAATGATTAAAGAATTACAATCAACAAATCAATAAATTCAATTATTAATAGTTAAAAAAAAATGTTACCATGTCAGTGAGTTTTTTCAACAGGGTTATACATAAATTAAATTAATTAAAATTAATATTTTCAATCAATCATATACCTATTTTTTTTATTAAAAAGATATATTTTTACAAAATATGTAACAGTAAAAGAGTAGTTCACAGAAAAAAATTGTACTTCGTTAAAAAATTTTATAAATTATAAAAACACAAGTTTTTTAAACTTCATAAAATAATGAATAGCGTACTGTACATATTGTTTTTGTAGCAAAAATTCTACATGTAAAAAATGTAATAAGATTGAAATACAAATAACGATGAATTAAACGTATTTATAAATTATAACATAAATTTAGCTAATGAAATAAAATTTTAGAAAACCTATTCTAATCTCTGCTGCACTGTAACAATAGTCTCATTCTAATATGAAAAATTGAAAAAAATTATAAAACTTATTCTTTTTTATAACTTTGGCATGAAAATTGCATGAAATAAGCGACAAAATGTTTTTTATTTGAAAAATAGACTTTTCAAATTTTTGGAAATTATATCATACAAATTTTCCTGGACATTTTCCGACTTCACCCCTTTAAATTAATGTTTAGTGACAAAATATATAAAAAAAATTTTTGGAACCGTGGACTTTAATGTTACTATAGCAATCTCCCCTATTTTCCGACCTGACTTTTTCATGTGAGCACCGTTGCGCGGTACTTTCTAAATAAGCGGTTCAATTATTCGTGAAAAATTAAAGGAAGACCGCAACCAGCCTAAACCATTCTTTTTTTATCAACAGTTGGTGGATTAAAGAATAATTTTAGCTAATTAAAATGTAAAAATTCTTAATTATATTGGTCACCAATGATTAGTGCAATAAAATAAAAAAAATCATTAAAAATGGCAAAATGAGTTTTTTTTATATTTATGATGTTTTTACAGAGAAATGGTGCAATGTACGGCAAAATTGATAAGAATATTTTCGACTTAATATTTGATGAAAATCACGAAAAATTATGTTTTCCTGCGAAGAATTAACAACCAGAAAATTTACTTTAGAGATTTTCCTAACTATTTTCCAGCTATCCACCCTCGAAATTCGTGTTCAAGGCACCAAAATACATAGGAAAAACTTTGGTGGAGCCGTGGATCTCCATCGGCTACGGAAACTCTCCTAGCTACCTATATTAGTTATAAATGTCCTCCGTATTCAGGTGAAATACCCCGGTGAACGTGTACATTAAGGTTTGGAAAGATTCTGATGTAAAAAAACCTTTCTAATTTTTTGCGGTTTTTGGTACCAGTCCATAATACAACTTTGTGAACTCTTATGAAAAAAATTGTCATGATTTTCGTTGATACGTTCTGAACTTTTTTGATTCATTAAGTTTTACTAAGGAATAGTAACCTTAATTTTATCGTATTCACAATTAATGAACAATTAAGATCGCTTTAGAATTGAACAGCACTGTAAAGTTTTCAGGAGAATCCTTCTAGATTGTATTTTAAAAAATTCTTCAGAAATATTTTTCACGTTTTATCATCGTATGAATATATTTATTAAATTATTAGTAAATAAATGATTATAAATCTATGAGATCATTTTTTTTTTTTTTTTTAACGTCGCTATATTTATGCTATGCTATTATTGCTATGCCAATCAGTGACGGAGCTCGTAAGTGTGTTTGTGAACAAAGCACATGTAACGTACAGTGGTGCTTGTATCAATCGGCCGAGAGCGAGATTCGAACTCGGAACCTCGAGATTACGAATCCAACGCTCTACCGAATAAGCCACAGACCGACTCCTATGAGATCATTTAAGAATACGGATGAATCTTTATATTTTCTGTATATTGATTGAAAGGTTAATGAAACTTCACGAACTCTGTGGAAGTGAATGGAGATGAATTATTACAATCTTGTAAAGAGTTTAATAGCTATTAAAGATCCTTAAGAGGAGGTCGAGTATATGTTCTATTGTAATCAAAAAATTGATTTTTTTACAAAAACTAATAATTTTAGCAAAAAATAAAGAGAAAGCCCCATCTTGTATCACAAAAAGCAATATTTTCTTTGATTAGGAAAAATTTTTTTATCGATTCCTTTTGAAAAAAACCTTGAAAAACAAAATATCGAGGTTTGGATGGACAATTCAGTTTTTTAAAGTTTTCTTTGAAACGAAGCGATAAAAATAATTTTTTCTCATAAGAGAAAATATTGCTTTTTAGTATACGAGATGGGGCTTTCTTCTTGTTATTTGCTACAATCATAAGGTTTTGCAGAAAATTGAATTTTTTTATTATAAAAGGATAGAGATGTACGACCTGTTATTAATAAAATACCGTGAAAATTATTTATGATTCTCAGTAACGATCTTAAAGTTATAAAAAAATATACATATTATTAAATTTTTTTAACTCTTGAAATAGTTAAGCATACCATGGAATTGTTTGATAGTGGAAATAAAGCCATTTTACACGACTAAGCTATAAATTTTTTTTGTGAATAAATACAATAAATCGCACTAATTTATTAATACTAGGCAATTTTTCAGTTTATTAATAAGTTAATTTAATTAATACTATGATATGCCCTTCAAAAATCACTATTCAATATATTAGAAATTCATATAGAATCTGAAGAAGTCATAATCATATTTTTTGATATATGGGGATATCCACAAAACTTTTAATTGTCTAGTAACAGGTCATATTACAGCTGTTACTGGGTTACCGCATGATGCACATTGTTTAAACTAGGTTCAAATCTTTTGTGCTATCCTGTAACTCTATTTCTGATGTATTTTGTAAATGTTTAACAAACGGCGCAGTAGATATTTCTATGAAACATTCATTTTTACACATAAAAAATTACCGTAATTTATCTTATGTGTAAATTTACTTTTTATAGAATTATCTGCTGCGCCGTTTGTGGCACATTTACAAAATACATCAGAAATAGAGTTACAGGATAGCACAAAAGATTATAACCTAGTTTAAATAATGACCTGTTACTAGAGAATTTAAAGTTGGATGGATATCCCCATATAATACCATAGTGGTACACATGAAATTGGAAAGGTTCTAAAAATATATAAATTACAATAACTTTTCTGATGAGGATATATTATTCAGATTAATATTATTTTTAAAATTAGATAACATTATTTTTATTTCTAAGAGCATGACGAAGCTTCCAGTCTTCTAATAATATTTCCTATCCCAAGTTATGAATAAACAATGCGTTTAATAACATTTTTTTGCGACAAAGAAAAAATTTGTAAGATTCAACTCGAGTGCGGACAACTCAAGAAACCCACGAAAATACTACATAAAAAGTAATAATACAAACTTTCAATGTAACGTATTTTAAGATTAGGTTTGTCGAGCTTGATATAATTTCCAATCCAAGTTCATAAAAAATTTACAAGTTTAAATGATTTTTTATTTTAACAAAAATTATTGTATTAACATAGCTTTAGTGCGGACAAGTCATTATATTTAATTTTCTCATCCGTGCTGAGTAAGCGGCCTATAGCGCATGCGTTTTCGGGGTAGTAAGTAGCTAATAGCGCGCGCTGCGTGTGTTGTTTTTTGAGGGCATGTGTTTCACAGCTATGTATAATATTATTTTGTATTAAATCACGTAAATACGTTACATTCTGTAAAATAATGTCACGCAAAAGCGTTAATTAATGTAAAATCGCAAAGGTTTATACAAGCGCAGCGCCCTCATACTGTATCTCATCGACCATATGATGAATTTTATACTCTATCTCGCTTTAACCTCTGACAAAGTAAATCGTATCATCTATTCTTGTATTATTTTTACATTAACGAAATCGTAATTATTCCGTATAAACGTGAAATTGGTGAACTAAAAGTATGTAATTTAATTACAAATAATAGTACCAAAAAGTATTGAAATATACTATTGCGAGTCAGTCGTACGGCAGATATGAGAGAGAGAGAGTCTTGGGCAATGGCGCTATTCGCTACGCTCGTGCGCCAACTTGCCCTCGTGCGCAATAGTCAACTAAACCTTACTCGTTACACAATATACTATTAATTTACGAATTTAAAATGATATTAATGTAATAAAAAAAGCAAAACTTGATTGCTGTAGCTCCAACATCAGATAAATATTACGGAAAAAAACATAATGAATCACCCAAATTCACAGTTTTATAAATTACAACTGAATCACTGGAAAAATAGTTGCATACAATAGACTTTTCCAAATTTTATGAGTAACGGCTTATAATTGAAATTTCAATGTCGGAACGATTCGGAAAACTTGAAACATTTATCAATTTTCATTTCATAATAGTTCTTAAACATTCTTTAAAGACCGGAAAAATATTTGTTCCGATTCTTTTAGAAATTTTCGGGTCATTTTAACGAGGATATAACTGATGATGATGTAACAAAATTCAACTGCAATAATCACTAATTTTCCAATCGAAAACGTTTCCATAAATAATTTCCATAACTTTATAATTTCCGCGAAAATAATCATAATCTTCATAATTCTGCAAAAATGACGATTTATATTGACTTTTTCATAAATTTAAGTAACTTATAGAAATTTTCTCAAATTCAATTTACTTGTTTTTGTCATAAAAAACGAAAGATAATTAGTCTCAAAGCAGACTTAACGTAGGTAAATATTATTTTTTTATATACGCTTTTCTTATATTCGCCTTCATGTCTGTTTGCATGTTTGTCTGTCTGTAATCAAATCTTGCGCGCTCGATTTCAGGCACTTTTTGACAGATATAAATTCTGTTAATTGGCATAGACTTTGGTCTTGGATGACAATACAATAATCAGTTGTCATTTTGGTACCTG
Source organism: Anastatus disparis (assembly GCA_017163975.1). Lineage (NCBI taxonomy): Eukaryota > Metazoa > Arthropoda > Insecta > Hymenoptera > Eupelmidae > Anastatus > Anastatus disparis. The sequence goes on along the minus strand of JAFFSR010000041.1, from coordinate 2,010,912 downwards.
GACATCCAGGTCGATGATAATGGGTGTGAAAAGTCATCTCTGAGGAAGTATAAATGGGGAGGCTTTCTTTGGGTCAAGGCGAGTTTCTCGGGGGTTTTCAGGGCTGCTAAAACCGAATTTAAGATCAAACAATTGCCACAAAGTGATGCACGTTGTCCAGAATACGCATGGACGTCGTCTCCGAGGAAGTACAAGTGGGGAGGCTTTCTCTGGGTCGAGGTAGATTCCCCGGGGGATTTCGGGGCTGCTAAAACCTAATTCAAGGTTTGAAAGTGAATCCATAATGCATAAGAATGATTTAGGATGAAGAGGTCGAACTGGAGTACCAAGTCGCCGATAACGGATGTACCTGAGTGTAATCTTCGAAAAGTCTGGTTGCAATGTAACTCTAAATGATAATAAAAACAATTTTAACTTAAAAATAGAAAATACAAAATTTTAAAAACATGCTTTAAGAGGAGGTCACGTATCTCTGTCCTTTTCTAATCAAAGAATTCAGTTTTTTACAGAAACTAATGACTTCATCAAAAAATGAAGAGAAAGCCGCATCTTGTAATAAAAAAAGCAATATTTTCTTTAATAAGAAAAAATTAATTTTATCGCTTCGTTTTCAAGAAAACCTTGAAAAACCAAATTGTCCACCCTAACCTCTATGATTTGAGTTTTTCAAGGTTTTCTTGAAAACAAAGCAATTAAATTAATTTTTTCTTATCAAAGAAAATATTGCTTTTTTTATTACGAGATGCGGCTTTCTCTTCATTTTTTGATAAAGTTATTAGTTTCTGTAAAAATTTGAATTCTTTGATTAGAAAAGGACAGAGATACGTGACCTCCTCTTAAAAATAAAATACAATAATTGAATAAATAGGCTAAAAAGTATAAAATAAATAAATTAACTTTTTTTAAATTTTTTAAATAATAGCGCTTATTACCTGTATATCGGAATGATGTTTGATGAAAAAATGTCAAAATTATTCACTAATTACAATAGTAATATGCTTTCTCGAAGTTAAATTTCGCTGGCATTATTCGAACGAAAAATTCATAAATTAGTAGGGATACTACCGCGAATTTATATGCGAGATGATTTGTATGAATGATCTTTATATATGGGTATTGACTACGAGTAAATCAACATATTTCATGGAACTTGCATGAATCTTAAACAATTGTTCTTTTAAAATCTTTTTATTTCCGAGTATTCTCCGACCTAATCAAACGACCTTAGAATCGAAATCTAAAAGAATCTCCAAGTTTCATTTGACATAGTCCCTGCAAATATCTGTAAACTTCATAATCGGTATGGAAAATTTCAAAATTCATTCATATAGACGATTTCCAGGTAGCCAGGATCACCTGGATATTGTGAGATGTCATCTCGGGAAACGTATATGTTATTAATAAATAATGGCTAAATTTCAAAAGATATTCTTGTAGACAATGTTTATCTTACTCGGAACATCCATGTTTGGCTAGATAACATTTGAAACAACTTCAAAGTAGTTATTAAACTATAAGTTGAATTTCAAAAGTTTTAGCTGTAGATGATGTTTAAGTTGTCATTAACACCTAGGTATCCAAAGACGGCGATCGTGGGTACCACAGCATAATAAATAACTATTTTTAAAATATTGTCTACATCGATAAGGTAAAGTATGTATATATATATATATATATATATATAAAGTTAAAAATGTGTTTGTATGTGTGAGCGTGTGCGTATGCGTATGAGTTGAAATTAAATGTTCCATATAAACTTGAATAAACCTGTGTGTGTGTACGTGCGATTCTACATGAAATGTCCCTTACGTATATATATATATGTTTATATCATGCTTGTAAGTTATAGGAGCGCGGTGGCGTAACGGATAGAGCTCTTGCCTTCAACGCGGTGGGCACGGGTTCGAATCCTGGCCAGGCACCTCTGACTTTTTTTCGAAAGAAAATTAGTGTATGTGCTACCCATATCGCGACTCTTAAGAAATCTGGCCTCATTGAGTATCGGTTGATTGTTGGTCACAAAAGTGGCTGACCATCCATCGGTAGTCAAAGTTTCCGGTATGGCGGTGTCTGACAGTCTAGCCTGATGTAATGTGTTAAACGGTTCCGGGCTGGGCTCCCTCGACATCTCCATAGAAAAAGGTTAATTATATAGAGGATAACAATATCCTTTATATATTAATCTTTTAAAAAAAAAAAAAAAAAAAAAAAAAAAAAAAAAAAAATGCTTGTAAGTTGACATGAAAAGTCCCACGTACATGAACGCGTGTGTGCATGCATGCAAATTGACATGAAACGTCTCATATATATAAACCTAAGGGTACTTAGATAGGTGTGTACAAGTTGTCATGAAATGTCCCATATATATATCGAAAAACCTGTGCTTACGAGTACGTGCAAGTTGACATGAAATGTCCCATATATATATATATATATATATATATATATATATATATATATATATATATATATATATATAAACAAAAAAATTGCGGGTGAACGTGAGCAATTTGATATGAAATGGACCATATATACATATGCAAAAACCTGTCAGTAAGGTCGTACATGAGTTGACATGAAGAGTCGCATGTATATAAAAGCGTGTATGCATGAATGCAAATTGACATGAAACGTCGCATATATGTAAACCTGAAGGAACTCGGATAGGTGTGTGAGAGTTGTCATGAAATGTTCCATGTATATAGAAAAGCCTGTGATTATGAGTACATACGAGTTGACATGAAATGTCCTATATATATATATATATATATATATATATATATATAATCCTGTGTGTGTGCATGCGCATTGGCATGAAATGTCCCATATATATAAACCTGTATGTGCGTGCGTTAAAATTTACAGAAAAAATCCCACGTATATCAACGTGTGTGTGCATGAATGAAAATTGACACGAAACGTCTTATGTATGAAAACCTGAGAACTCGGATAGGTGTGTGAGAGTTGTCATGAAATGTTCCATATATATAGATAAGCCTGTGATTATGAGTATGTACAAGTTGACATGAAATGTCCCATATATATATATAATGCTGTGTGTGTGTATGTGTGCGTGCGCATTGGCATGAAATGTCCCATATATATATAAACCTGTATGTGTGTGCGTTGAAATTTACATAAAAAATCCCATGTATATTAACGTGTGTGTGTGCATGAATGAAAATTGACATGAAACGTCCCATATATGCGAACCTGAAGGAACTCGGATAGGTATGTGAGAGTTGTCATGAAATGTTCCATATATATAGAGAAGCCTGTGATCATGAGTACGTACGAGTTGACCCGAAATGTCCTATGTATATATATATATATATATATATATATATATATATATAATCCTGTGTGTGTGCATGCGCATTGGCATGAAATGTCCCATATATATAAACCTGTCTGTGGGTGCGTTCTAATTGACGTGGAATGTCCCACGTATGTATGTATGTATGTATGTATATATACATATATATATATATATATATATATCAACTTGTCTGTATGTGTGCGTTTGGGTCGACACGAAATGTTGCATATATATGAGCCCAGGTGCGTATGTATGTGCGCGTCCACATCTGTTTTTCTATATACATATATATGATGAAAATTCCTTTAAAACGTTTAATTAAAAAGGAATTATGGAATTTTTAATTAAAGCCCTCGAATTCACAAATCATAATCATAACTGACGCTCTTTCAATTCACGATTACATTTTGATTTCTATATTGAAATTTATTTAATTAAGGATTCCTTTTGATTTTGGAATTAAAGCCCTTTCAATTCACGATTAAATTTTGATTTCTTAATTGAAATTTATTCAATTAAGAATTCCTTTTGATTTTGGAATTAAAGCCCTTTCAATTCACGATTACATTTTGATTTCTTAATTGAAATTTATTTAATTAAGGATTCCTTTTGATTTTGGAATTAAAGCCCTTTCAATTCACGATTAAATTTTGATTTCTTAATTGAAATTTATTTAATTAAGAATTCCTTTTGATTTTGTAATTAAAGCCCTTTTAATTCACGATTACATTTTGATTTCTTAATTAAAATTTATTTAATTAAGAATTCCTTTTGATTTTTTAATTAAAGCCTTTTCAATTCACGATTAGATTTTGATTTGTTAATTAAAATATTTTTAATTATTAATTTAAAAGGAATTGTTAATTAAATAAAACTCTAATTACGAATTCAAAAAGGATTTGTGAATTAAAATTTATTTAAAGCCCAAAATGATTTAAATATTTGCAACCCTGCCGTTGATCAAGAGAGAGTGTACTATGTTCAACATATACATATAAAAACAAGACACGATCTTAATTGGGAATAAATGATGTTATGCAATCATCAAGAATTACTATAACTTTACTTTACTTTATTATAAGCACTAAATAAATTTAATACAAAGAAATAAAATTATAAAAATATCAATTCGCAAGTAAGATTTGATAAATTTAATTATGAGAAACAACTGAGAATATAAGCTAATCTATACTACCTAACACCGGCGCACACGACGGTCTTCATCGCCACGCGTATAACGCAAATACATATTAGAAATATCGCACTAGTCTGCAGACTTACATTTTTCATGAGTCGATGCGTGTAGACCCTTCTCACAGTTGCCTTCACGTCACGAACAACCCAGGGTATGGATTAAAGTGGCACCGTAGATATGCGGTGCAGCCTACTGTCCTTTTTGCTCTTACTGAAAGGCCAATCAACTTCTCACTTGACGCTGCAGTGGACACACTTAACCCTGGCTTTCAAGAAAAAGATGACCACAAAGAATCGGCACTTCTCACGAGTAATTCCACTGTACTTGAAAGGCAATTAACACGATTCACAAGTAAATTAATTTCCTTGACAAGTCTCAACAGAGGAAAAATAGCTGACGCTCGAGCAAAAACAACTTGTCAAGATGGCAGCCTAACTCTACCCGACCCGTTAGCTTTCCTCTCTTGCCTAAGTCTTCCCGTCATGCATTGCGCGCGCTTCTTTCTACAGTCATCCATCCAAGCCGCTGACACAGACTCTCTCTCTCTGTCTCACTCTTATACTCGCACACGAAGCATCGAAACATACGTTGTACTGTGCGACAAACAACGAGGACAGATATATGCGCATACTATCACACAGTATACGCGTAATTCGCTATCCTCGTTACAAAATATAATATATTAACTTCATGTTTCTAGTTTTTAGGCATAGCCCTCGATTACCATCGGGAAACAGTTTGATAAGAACAGGTCGTGATGTAGCCAACTGGGTGATTATACAATATTATAGTCAACCTAGATTTTATCCTCCCACATCTGACGAAATAGAAAGATTATTTGATTGTTTTTGGGGAGAGTCAGAAGCTTGAAGTTAGATTTTATATTTCAATATTTTTATTACATATAAAAAATTTACATACAAATTAAATTTTAATTATTTTTTGTTTTCAGAGAATATTTAGCAGCAACAACAGTCGCAACAACAGTCGTCACAACAGTGGCAGCAGCAAGTCCAACAACAACAGCAGCAATTCCAAGAGCAGCAGCAACAACAATAGCACCAGCAACAGCAGCAACAAGAAATAGAAAACTCGTGCAATGAGGAAGAACGTGTAGCAGCGTGTGAAAATAGTGGTTCTATGAAAAAAAAATTTTAGTAATAACGATAATGTGCAGTGTGTTGTGCAAAGTAATGTGCAAGTAGGTACAGGAAGAAATAACGAAGAGGAAGAACAGGAAGAAGAGAACAGAATGGCTCATGGTAATGTAAAAATTTCTCTAATTAATATATCTATGCGATACAATTGTAATTTTAGAATGGCCTCTCGCGTTTTAAATTTAAAAATAAATGAACCTTTACACGCCGAAAATATAATTCAGTGGTTAGAAAGTGCCATGCACGAAATTGTAGTTAATGTTTAATCAAAGTGCGGTGAAAACTATAAAGTAGGAATTATAATTAGGTCGAAAGAATTTAATAAGGGGGATGCGTATTTAAGTTTTCGACACACTACAGATTTACATTTCGATAGCCTATGGAATTTATTTAGTAGCCTAATTCAAAGCAACAGTGATTTTAAATTAAACGAAACTTTATTAATGGATATCACGTATGTTGAGATACCGATTAGTAAAGGCGATTTGGATTTCAAAAATTTCTAATACTGATAATTTATGTTTGCCGCGCGCGTCAACATGTGGGGAAATTTTTATAAAACAAAATAATAGCGAAGAATGGAGAAAATCGTGGAAAAATATAAAAATGACAGTGCAGCAAAAACTAAGAGCATTGCAGTTACTAAAAATTTGTAATATAAATTTAAGCGAAAATAAAGGATGTGAAATGCGAGAAATTGCGCGTTTCCAACGTTACTTTTCTCGTCGAAATGTATGCATAAAAGTTTACGAAACTGAAACGTTTGGAACAGGTGTTTCGCTGATTTATGATGGTAGCGTAGACATACAACGCGATTATAAATATTTTATAAATATTATGTATTATAAAACTAGTCAACATTATGATTTAATTTTAAATGTTTGAGCCGTGAAGGCAAAAATGTATTACTGTAATCATTGTAATGTAGCTTATAAAAAAATTTTAAGTCATAAGTGTAACAACGTTTGTTTTGCGTTTAATGGAACGCCAAATTGTGCGAATAATAACATTGAAAACAAAATCCAACGCGATGATTGTGAGCATGACTATTATTCCCAAAAATGCTTTACAAATCATAAAAAGTTAGGATCACTTTCGCGAAATGAAAATAAAACAAAAAGATGTAAAAAATCAATTTGTGATAACATGAAGATTTGCCTAACGTGTTTAAAATCCTGCGATAAAACAAAGGGCAAAAAACACGAATGCGGGAAAAAATATTGTAATACTTGTAGAATTATTCATTATGTGAATTCATTTTGTCTTATGTCGGTTATTAATAAAAGTAAAAAATCCTAAAAAAATAGATTGTCACCGGAAAATTGTTATATCTTTTACGACTTCGAAACGCGACAGGATGAACGATTAGGGGAATCTAACAATACATTTATACACATGCCAAATTTATGTGTTGCACAGCTTTGTTGTGAAGTTTGTGCGGAAGAACAAGATATGCGTAGATTGCGTAGTTTTTGTGGTGTGAGATAACACATTTTTACAGGGGACGAATGTTTAAGGAATTTTATAAATTTTGCCGTCCGTACAAAAAAAAAGAAATTTTTAATCTTTTATTTGTATAGCGCATACGCTAAAAGTTTTAACGTCCAATTTATTTTAAAATATATTTTGGATCATGAAGAAGAGTTGCTTCCCTATGTGATATTAAACGGCAGAAATATAATTAAATTACAAGTAGGTTTAACTAAATTCATTGACAGTTTAAATTATATGCCAATGAAATTAGCTCATTTACCTAAAACATTCGGTCTTTCCAAAGGGAAAAAAAAGTTATTTTTCCCATTTATACAACATTGAAGGAAACGAAAATTATATAGGACCATACCCTCCCTCTTCTGCGTATTTGTCCGACAGCATGACTACCGACGAACGGATACAATTTTTCAAATGGTATGATAGCGTAACACATAACGAATTTGATTTGAAAAAAGAATTAATCGAATATTGTATACAGGACGTAAATATTTTATGACAAGCATATATGATCTTTAGGAAAATATTTTTAGATATTGCCAATGTTGATCCGTTTAGCGAAAGCGTCACGATTGCAAGCGCTTCTTCTGTAGTTTTTCATAAAAAGTTTTCAAACGAAATCGGAATAATTCCTCAGTCTGGATATTTAAGAGGGGGGCAATATTCTCAAAAATGTGTAGAGTGGATGCTATGGCAGGAGCATCTTTTCAAAAAAGAGATTATTCATGCCGATAGAGCACGAGAATATTATTTGATAGAAGGCCCGTGAAGACGGTTTTTAAATGATGATGGAGACGGAAAAGGGACTGTGTTTCAGTACCATGGTTGTTTTTATCATGGATGTTCACGCTGTTTCAGAGAAAACAGAAACAATATATTGAATAGTAGGAAAACGTTTGCTCAACGATACGAGGAAACGCTTACCATGTCTAACAAAATAAAATCTTACGGCTATAATCTTATAGAGGTCTGGGAATGTGATTTCGATGAAAGCATAAAAAATAATCCTAACATTAAAAATTACATAAAAAATCACCCCAAGGCCGATAATGTTATCCTAAATCCTCGCGATGCATTTTTCGGCGGGCGCATGGGTAATGTGCTTACCCATTATAGTGTATATAATAACGAGAAAATAAATTACATAGACGTGTGCTCGCTGTATCCGTTTATTTGTAAGACAGATAGTTTCCCCATAGGAAACCCGCAAATTTTTTCAAATACCGAATGCTTCGATCTAACTGGTGAAAACTTTGAAAACTTTTCATAAAATGTAGAAGGTTTAATTCAATGCGATATTTTACCACCGCAGAATTTGTTTCATCCGGTTTTACCAGTAAAAATACACGAAAAATTATTTTTCTCTTTATGTCGATCCTGCCGTGAAAGTTTAAATCAAGATGATTGCTTTCACAGCGATAAAGAGCGTATGTTATCCAGAACTTGGGTTTCCGACGAAATAAAAGAAGCTCTAGAGTTGGGGTGCGTATTAATAAAAATTTACGTTATTTGGCAGTATCAAGTAACAAAATACAATCCCAACACTAGGTCTGGTGGCTTATTTACGGATAACATTAATACACTTTTAAAAATAAAACAAGAATCGAGCGATTGGCTTTCTGATGTAAAAACAGAGGAAAAAAAATTAATTATTTAAATAAGTATAAACAAGAAGAGGGGTAACTTTGGATTATGATAAAATAAAAAATTATCCCGGTATGCGATCTGTCGCAAAATTATGCCCAAAATTCATTTTGGGGAAAGTTTGGCCAGCGAGACAGCCTGCCACAAACTTCAATAGTTCGGACTTATCAAGAGTTTTTAAATTATTTAACAGATTCAGAAAAAATAATTCAAGATTGTTTGTCAATCAATGAGGAAGTAATGTATATATCGTGGAAATACAAAGAAGAATGTATGTCCTCATCGCCTTGTACCAACGTAGTCATAGCAGTCTATACTACGGTACAAGCGCGATTAGAATTATATAAATATTTATATTGCTTGGACGAAAGAGTGCTGTATTACGATACAGATTCTGTCATATACGTTAGTCGGAATGACGGTAGCCAAGAATACAAACCACCGACGGGACCTTTGTTAGGTTAAATGACAAACGAGCTTGAGTGCTACGGTGAAAACGCGTACATAGAAACTTTTATTTCAGAAAAGCCAAAATTTTACGGAATGTGAATAAAAACAGCGAGCGGAGAAACTTTTTATACATGCAAAATCAAAGGAATTCGTTTGAATTATGAAAATAGTCTAAAAATAAATTTTGAGACTATAGACTAAGATTTAATTAAAAAATATCACGAGTCTAACGATAATAAGAGCGTAATACGTATAACAAATAATGTAATTCGAAAAAGTGCGATTCATGAAGTTATATCGCGTACTGAAGAAAAAACTTGCTCGGTCATTATAAAAAAGACGTTTTATTTCTAATGATAAATTGTACCTTTATTATTTTAGAACTTAATTTTAACAAACGTTTCATTTTTATAGGAACTAACGAATTTCTTCGACGATATGGCGATAAAGAATGCTGTAGCAATAGAAATTGCCTCGTACCAAGATGTCCTTATAGACCCCAATATAAACAATCATCAGAGGGTATAACCTGGCATAAGGTTAAACATAATTTAATTTTATTTTAAAAAAATAATCAAATGACTATGTATAAGCATATGTTAAGGACCGTCGATTTATTAAAACATAATAATAATATTACCGTTTCCGTATTATTAAAGGTTATTTTCGAAGGCAAATTTGTGTACTGTGCGATCATAAAATGTGTCGAGATCGAAAATGTTATAGAGTGTTAATAACGAAATGGGAGAAATGCCAAAGACTTAGTAAGAATGTTTATATTTCAAAAATTGTTACCGTAATCGATGAAAATAAGATCGATAGCTCTGTATTTACGATTTCTAATATAAGGCGACTAAATCGTTTACTATGTAGAATAAAGGATACTCGATGTAAAATACATTACTGTGTAATGCGTAATTGAATTGTTAAACTTGCGCCTGTAAATTTACATTAAGAATATTTTGTAAAACTAATTGTTAAATAAAATGTATGCTTATGTATTTTTACATCAATGTATTTTTAATGATAAAAAAATAAATTTTTAAAATGTACCCAAATATTTTTTATTTTTTTTTATTTACAGGTTATCATCATAATACAATTTTTTTATAAAAATAATGCTAAATTTTTTTTTCTAATAAAATTATTTAATATAAATAAAATAATTTTCATTTAAATTATTTAATATGAATAACAATTTTCATTTAAATTACCTTTTATATTTTATAAATATATTAATTAATGCACAAATATTCATTGATAAAAATTTATTATTTTATATAATAAGTAGAAAAATAAACTTTATATTTGTATAATATGTATCAATTTTTACAACATGGATCGTTTGGCCATATAGGATGGTGAAATCCTACGACGTCTCTCACAGCTACATCGTAGGCACATAATGCGATATTTATATGGATACTAGTACCTGTATGTTTACTAATACAAGTTAAAAAAATGTATTAAGTATTTTCCAATATTCCTTTTTCCATAAAATACACATGTAAATTCTGGTTTTTTGTTAAATTTTCAAACAAATCGCATGCTCGTTTCGACCATTGATATCCCTTGGATGACAGAGGTACAATTTTTCCCAACCCGCATGAAATCGCTCTCGGGGGTAATGTTAAAAATTGATGTTCTAATTCATAAATACCGCTCTCTTCATTTGCACGATACAAATTCAACGTGATTCCTGTATCGATCATTTTACAACTTTGAGGATTTTCTTCACAAATCAGGCATCATATCCATTTATTTCTATACTTGATTGTTGTATTCATTCGAGACTAAAAAAAAAATATTGTTGGTAAATTTATTTAAAAAATTATTATAAAAATTATTTATTTTAATGTACTTACTTTTAATTCCGATATTTTAAATTGTTTCAAACACACTGTGTCAGCAATTTCTGAAGTTCGAGTTTCATCTGTATCAACAAATTTACAATTCACAGTACTATAGTAATAATACATTTCTCTTTCCAACGAATTATATTGAACATCTTCGTCGTATAACTGCACGTAAAAAGACGAAGGAGATGAAAAATGCGAGATGCGTGCATTTTTCACTTTATCTATTAAATTTGTATGATGACGATTTTTAATGTTCAGTAATGAAATATTGTATTGGTTTTGACGTATTTTTTTTCTTCGGCTACTTATTTTGACAACTTGTGAAATATAAATTTTAACTTATCTCCCACAGCTAGTAGGGTGTGATGTCTTTTAAAGTTTAGTGTAAACTACAAGCTATAAACTAGAGCTGTTAGTAACGCAAGTTGACCCGTGGAGAGAGACAACTCGGGAGTTCTAGGCGTATCGAATAGCTTCAAACAGCGCTGGTAGTGTGCCACCGCTCATATAGCTAGTAGGTGCACGCGCGTTCTTAAGCCTTACCGTATCTTGCTTGCTATTTGAGCCGCCACTTACTCGACTAATATGCGTGGTTGTCAGCCTCACGAACCCGCGTCTAGCTTTCTTATTTCACTGCTAGTAGTTTGAGCGTGCCGGCCGCAGATTCCCCCACACTATAAGGCTTATAGAGTATATATATTATTTTATTAAAATATTTATCAGTAACAAACATGAACCCTTTGTGACGTCATCCCTTTACTTGTTTGGTGGCAAACCCTAAAGGTAGCGGAAAAACAACTTTTGTTAAAAAATTATTAAAATTTCGTGAAGAAATAATCGATGCTAGCATGGATCGAATTTTATTTTATTACGCTGAGTGGCAAGACGGATAAAAAAACGACGAATTTATTAAAGACGGAAACAAAATTGAATTTCGCGAGGGACTGCCTAAACCAGAAGATTACTCAAACGATCCCCACTTGAAAAAACTTTTATTCATCGATGATTTGATGCGCGAATCGTCAAACCATATAGTGATCGACTTATTTAACAAAGGCAGTCACCATAAAAATATCAGCGTATTGTTTCTTACACAAAACATCTTTCACGAAGGTACTCATTCGCGAGATATAAGTTCAAATTCTTTGTACATAATTTTATTTGAAAATCCACGAGACCATGCGCAGATTTAACATTTAGCGAGACAAATATACCCCAAAGATTCAAAATTTTTACAAGAAGCGTATCAGGATGCAACGACTCAAGGTTTTGGATATTCAATGATTGATTGTAAACAAGATACTTTGAATGAAGTTAGATTTCAAACAAGCACATTTCCGGACGACGAGTATCAATACGTTTACTTACCTAAATATACTCATATGCACATTATAATTGACAATAAAAGGTTTATCACACATCGTAATGTTTAGATCGGATAATGAAGAAAGGCACTTACCAAAGTGGTCGGCAAGATCGACGTTTGCTACAGAACTCTCCATTTGAAAAAAAGTACGTTGCCCTCTTGCAGGTGCTAAGACATTTGGATAAAAATCAGCGCGTTGCATTGATGCGCTCAGCAGATAAAAAATTAATAAATCACATTTTTGAGTGCGCGTTAAATGTACTCAAAGGTACCGTCAATTTGAAAGAGTGTGAGAAAAATAAATTAAAAAAACATAAAAATATTTTAAGAAAATTAGCTAAAGAAAGTAAAAATTCTTGGAAATTAAAAAAACGAACCATAGTACAAAAGAAAGGAAGTTTTTTTACCGTTTTTGTTGCAGCCTATACTGGATACATTGTTCTCGTTAATAATAAGAAAATAAATAGAAAGAGCAAAGAAAATGATACTCTTATCTAAAGAACAACTTGAACGAATGCAAAGGGAAAATGAAAAAGAAAATGATAATAAAATAACTGATACTAGTGTAGGATCGACTGCACTGGAATCTATTCAGACGGTAGGGAATACGTTATCCCGATTAGATAATGAAATGAAAAAAATTCTGGATTCTACAAATCACGAAAACGAACAAGAAAAACTGAAAAATTACTTGAAAACGTTACAGAGATAAGAAGTTATTGAAGGTCTTAAAAAAATCATAGACTCCAACAAAATCCGCTATCCTTCTATGCTTCAAACCGATCGTGAAAAAGAATTTGTTGGAGGCACATTACAAAAATTTCTCAAAGACAATGGTATAGGATACCGTGCAGTTACAAATCCCGATCTTAAAGCGGCTGTTGTAGAATGTTTCAACAGAACCTTAAAAGAACGTATGTATCGATATTCTACGTTCAAAAATACAAAACTTTATATAGATGTCTTGCAACATATAGTTGACGCATACACTAAGACACCTCATTCGACTATGAAAATGCCACCAGTTTCAGTGACTATTTATAACGCGAGTGTGGATAGGAAAAATTTAGTTAGACGTGCACAGCAGGGACAGCCTGTTCGCAAAAAAAAAAGATTCAAAACTGGACAGTATGTACGTATAAGTAGAGAAAAAAACGTTTTTGAAAAGGGTGCAACTAAATCATGGAGTGAAGAAATATTTAAAATATCCCGTGTTTTAAAGAGACAAAATTTATTCATTTATGAGTTACACGACTCGCAGCGAGAAGAAATTGAAATTTTTTTTATCCCGAAGAATTTGTTATCGTTGATAAAGAAAGAGAGTAGAGCAGCAAGAGTTTAAAATTGATAAGATATTAGGTAGCAAAGGAAAAGAATCGGAAAACAGTATTACGTAAGCTGGGTCGGATATCCCGATAAATTTAATTCTTGGGTTCCCGCTTCGTAGTTGAAAAAACTGTAATAATGAATCAAAACGATTTTACCATTGTACTACCAAGCAACAGTAGTTTAAAATATTTTCCAAACAACGCTACTACAAATAATTCAACACGATTACGTCATCAAGTACAATTGATAGGTAAGTGGGTTGTTGGAATTTCTGAAATTTATATAGCATGCTCGACTCTTCATTTACGAGTTAAAGATACAATAATAACTGACTAGAAAGGAAGTAAAGGAGAAAATTCGTTCCAACATGGAACGTATAACTCTATGCACACTCTTATTCATGCTATAAACGATGGTTAACTTAAATTTCACGAAAACGAAGTGTGTGAAAAACTCTTATACAATGAAAAAGGTGATTTTGTGTATTTAGAGCAGTTTCAGAATAAAAAAGAGGCTGAATTCGCGGATAATGTTAAACGTATTTTAGGTTTCGAAAATGGTACATATGCAGTTTACGATACAATGCAACAAAAAGGGACAAACGATACAGGCCTCACGCTAGTAGGTGATCAGCCAGCGAGCCTATCAAGAGCGATTCCTGATCAACTTTTTGTTTACTCTAATCTTTGCGAACCGTCAATAGTCTTAGCTAAAAGTGCTTGTGCTGTTGGTAAGGAAGCTCTGCACGCAGGCGCAAATATCCTTGGGGATATTGGTGAAAATAATATGAGTTTCAAAGAATCTTTTAAGAATCGTATGAATGAATCAGGAAAAAATCTTAAACGTAAAGCTGCCGATAAAATAAATAAAATGATGAAGGGATCGGAGTATGATACATCCATACGCAAACGATATCGGCAGTCTTTTCGCACTTCTGCTGCACGATGGATCGCTTCAAAATCAAAAATAAAACGCTCCAAAGTGACTAAAGTTAAACGTGCAAGCAAGAAGAAAAATAAAACAAACAAAAAAAACGTAATGTTAAAAAAAGAGTGAAAATTAATAACAACAAGAAAATAAAAAAAGTTGGTGATATATTTGATTAAAAATGTCTTTTCTATACAGTCACTCAGAAGCTTGTCTCAAGACAGAGCTTGATATTTTCTCGCTACCTCCTACACAGAAAGCTATAGAATTGAGCAGATCGGTATTTTACAAACCCATTTCGCCTGAAAGCGATGAGAGTCCGATCAAATTCTGTGTAAATTCACAAAACGAGGATTACTTATATCTAGCGCATACCATGCTCAAAGTAAGCGTAAAATTGACACTGTACAAAAAGGAGACAGACGGCCTTGTAGCACCAATCAACAACTTTTCACATTTACTATTCAATCAGGTTTATGTATACTTTACTGATAAATTCGTTTCACCACCAAATAACGCATACCCTTACAGAGCATATCTCTAAACTCTTTTAGACTACGGACCAGCTGCAAAACAATCGCATATAACATCGGTTTTATGGGCCAGCGATACTGCAGGTGAAATGGATGAATTTCCCGGATAAAAAAATAACAGGCTTAAGAATAAGACAAAACTTTTTATCAAAAAATAAGACCATCGATTTAATAGGATATTTACACTGCGACGTTTTTAATCAAGATAGATCTCTGCTCAATGGGGTCAAAATGCGTTTGAGACTAGTTCGCGCTAAAGATATTTTTTGTTTAATGGATGCTTCGGATAATAATTACGGAGTTCATATCACAGAAGCAACTTTACTTGTATGTCGTGTAAAAATAAGCCTGACCGTCATGATTGTTTATGCAAAAGCTCCGAGTTCAACTACAGCCAAATACCCTCTTACGCGTGTAGAAGTAAAAACCTTTACTATGCATAGCGGTACAATGAGGGGAAATGTTTAGAAAATGTTATTTTCGGTCAGCTATCGAAAAGAATTATAATCGGGTTTGTTGATAACAAGGCCTTCAACGGAGAGAAAAAACTTAATCCGTTTAATTTTTAAAATTATTCGATGAACTTCTTGTCTCTTTACGTTAACGAACAACAAATACCGAGTTAAACCTTGCAACCACAGTTCGATGACAAATCAGCTCAATACATAGAGGCATATCATACATTATTCTCAGGTACAGGAATACATTTTATGAATGAGGGAAACGATATTGATGGACAGAATTACGCAAATGGATTTTGTCTTTTCGCTTTCGATCTTACGCCAGATCTTTCAGCGCACTTTGCCGGTCACTGGAATCTTGTAAAAAATGGCACAGTTCAAATAGAAGTAGGGTTCGATAAGGCGTTATCGAAAACCATAAATTTTGTTTTTTATACAGAGTTTGATAACGTATTAGAAATAGACGCTGCCCGTCAAATCGTTGTTAATTACAACTCGTAAACATCTTACCCCCTCCCCTCCACATTATCGGTTCAAATAAATAAAAACATGACACAAAATAATTTTTCAAACTATCAGTCTGTTTGTACCCTTTTTACAGTTCAGTCGTAATCTCTTTGCCAACATTATTGATAAAATAGATTATATAATCGACATTTAAGCATTTCACGATAAAGATGGAGATTTTTTACCGAAAGAAATTGTTGTTCTCGAATTTGAATGTAATTTCATTTCACACTGGATGATGAAACCGCCCTATAGCTGTTCAAAAATAACAAGAAGATTGTTAGCAACAAACAGCTACCTATCGTGCTTTCATCACGGGATCGCGTGGTTCGACGGTGAATCAAATTTAAACGATGTATATAATGAACTACGTAAAGTCACAAGGAACGCAGTACATGTTTTCGTGCAAGGCGCGCAAAAACAATAGTTACTTGAACAAATTCCTTCTTGACAGATTATTAATCTAGAAGAATAAAACTATCCCTCCTTCAAAAATCCACCACGAACAAGCAATCATTACTGTTTCCATCACGGTATAAAAGGAGAAAATTTTAGCTGTGCTTTGACTCATGTATACAAGTTAAAAGCCTGGCTCTTAAAAACGATTTATATACCGATACAAAAAGAAAAATCAACAGACGAGCCCGACAGTCAAGAAAAAAAATAAAATCAACAAGATTCATAATAAAATTAAAGAATCAGATCCAGATAAGGAATCACCGCGGACAACCGTCTGCTCTACCCCCATTACTACCATTGAAAATTTTAGCACCAGTGAGAACGATATTACAGAAGAAAATATCTACGATAATATCAGTGATGAACTTGTTACAAGTGCTGAAAGGTCTCAAAAAAATTCCTGCCAAGACAATGGGTGTGCTCCCTGCAGACAAGATTCTTCTAATCTGAATAAAACCATGTGCTCTTGTAGTTAGTCTCGATGAAAACTTAAAACCAGGGTCTCATTGGGTTGCAATTTATGTCGATGATTGAATTTATATAAATATATAAATATTAATATATCTTTCTATATTATTAAAAATATATCGCCGCTGTCGGCGCTGTCGCCGCTGTCGACGCTGTCGCCGCTGTCGACGCTGTCGACGCTGTCACCGTCTGAAATACACTGCTTATTTTCGGCTCCTAATTTTTATTTAAAATTTAGCTAAAATTCAGCTAAAATCAGCTAAAAGTCAACTAAAATTTTGATGAATTTAGCTATAATTTAGGTGAAAGCAAGCTAAAAGTCAGCAAAAAGTTACCTATCAGTTAGTTAGAAGTTAGCTAAAAGATAGCTGAAAATCAGCTAAAACTTGGCTAAAATTTAGATATATTTAGCTGTAATTTAGCTAAAAGCTATCTATATCTCTCTATATTATAAAAATATTCCACCGCCGCCGTTGCCGCTGTGTGTAAGAATGCGATTTATCCTCGGTTAGCTAGAATTTAGCTGGAATCTAACTGAAATTTCGCTGAAAGTTAGTTGAAAATTAACTAAAAGGTAGCTAAAAGTTAGCTTAAAGTTAGCTGAAGTCAGATAAAATTACATAAAAGTTAGCTACATTAAATCAAAAGTTAGCTAAATTTAATGTTAAAATTAGCTAAATTCATGCAAAATTTAGATGGAAATCAGCTGAAATTTAGCTAACAGTTAACTAAAATTTATAGTAATTATAAGCAATTTTAAATATCGATTTGTTTTTAACTGAATTTTAGCTATATTTAAGATCTATTTATATTATATACTCTCTATTCGGCGATATACTATTGAAAGTATATCACCACTGTCATCGCTTTTATCGTCAGAAATGTGCCCCTCATTTTTGGACCTACATTACAGCGTTAAATTTAGCTGGATTTAAGCCTGTAATTAGCTAGGAAATAACTAAATTAAGCTATATTTGAGCTGCAAAATAACTGAAAATTAGCTGATTTCAAGCTTGTAGTCAACTTGGTAACAGCTAATTTTAAGTTTTGTAAAAAACGATATATGATAACATATAAGTTTAAGATTTATAATAGATGAAAAATGGGTAACAATATTTTTTTCACAATTAGCTAATTATCCTGTAATCATCGTGAAGTTTAATCATATGAATAATTATTAATTTTACGATTTTATTTAAAGTATAGGATTGAAAATATCATTTTAAAAAAGCTAAATTGAAGTTTAATAATCAAATCATGAGATTTAAATTTTGTTAAGTCAAAATCAATATCTAACACTTAAATATAGTCTTTATAAATTGAATTAAATTTTTATTTAATTTTGTAAAAAAACACCGACATTACAGTTTTCCAAATTTTTTATTCTTAATCCAAAAATGTTTCAAATATCTATTACTGCCTTCCATTTTTAGTTCATTATAAAACTATCAAATATAAAATTATCACTTTACTTAGTTCATTATAAAAGTATCAAATAAAATCTCTATACTTAAATTATTAAATCAAGTGTACTTATTCACTGTCTGCCTGTATCTACTTAGCTGAATCATGGTAAGATTATTACAATTATATTTCTATATATTTCAAAATTGCGAATTCTTGGATATTTTTTTTAAATTATAAAAGCAAGATGGGGTTGGCGCGCTTGCGCGCAGGGAGCATGCCCCCTAGTTTATATTAATTTATAATTTATTGAATTTATTTTTATAAGCGAATTTCCCAAGTTACTTTAGAGCGATTTTGTACCCTAGGCCCCATGGGTCGTCATCTACTTCGACGCAGAGGGCTCTCCAGTGCAATATTTTGCTCTTCTTGATGGCTAGGCCGAGTAGCTTTCTTTCCATTTGGCCCATGTTTTTGACCGCTGCTGACAGGGCGTTTGCAGCAACAGTGCTATTCCCAGTCTTACCTTCAAACCTAATCAGCAACGCTCCACTCCGTGTCTTGCTGTATTTATCGATCTTTGGGCCCTCCTCAGACATCGTTACCTCGTTGATACTCTTAAGGATTAAGGAACGATTTTCCTGGTGCAAGCTTGATGATTGCCAAGTCTCGTGGAAATCTCGGTTATCTGGTGTTCCATTTATCATATATCAGATGATCCCCGGTTTTTTTTGCGAGGTTATTTCTCCTCGGGTAATTGCTACCATTTGTCGTCAACGTTATAGCATTGCTGCGAGACGCATTAATGCGACGATGACGCCCAGGAGCGGTACATGGAACCTGGAAGATAACACTTGCTCAAGGGGCCTCCTCAAGCCGACTCTTAATAATAATAATAATAATAATGATAATTTTTTTTTTTTTTTATAGATTGGTTGAACAAAAAAAATCTGCTGTCAGACCGCCGTCAGTTCGCTGAGCCTGGATAGATATCCGGGCACAGGGTGAAGACGGTCGAAAGGGGTTCTAGACGTACTAGCTAACCTCTAGAATCACGTGATTTCCTTGCCTGTCTAATGATGGCAAAAAAATGCAGTCTTCGATCATGCAGGGGATTCTCCAATCTCCACTCACGGCGTTTGTTTCACCCCGAGACTGTTAATCACATTACTTTAGGGTAGCACCGAGTTCTCCGTCTTTATCTGTAAATATACAGATTTGTAAATATATAGATCTATGCCTTTTGTGCAACATGATTAAAAGACTATCCTCTGCCTGGCGATCGACTCTGTGAAAGGGGACATAAATCAATCGCCTATGTTTAATACAGTATGGACTGGCTCTGTAAAGGAGCAAAATCAGTCCATAATTTTCACTTCAGTCTCCATTCTCCTGTTCTGAGATCGATCTTATGCCTCATGTGGGGCTAACCTATCTACCGCGTCTGATTCATACTTACTCTCGATCTCGCGCTTATGTACAACGCAGTTTATTCATACCACAGCTGAAGCTGGAGCTTTGGCTGCTATCTCAAACATTCACTGGGTGCACAATTTGTTTCTGCAGTTAAGACGAGTCTTCATCGTCACCCTCCTTACCCTAATCTATGGGACCGCCTACTGCCTCTAGGTAATGGTGAGGTGTAAGCCTGACCCCCAACGCTTCATTTGTACTTAGTTCAATTGCCCTATCTAAGAACGGTCCCTTCTGTCTTAAGACGTTTTCGACAAATAGTGCCATAGCGTCCCACTTTTCTTTAGCTGACATCATTTCACGGAAGATAGTATCCAGCGTGAGGGCTTTGAATATCCTCTCAACCTGGCGTCTTTCTTCATTCCACTGATGGCAGACGAAAAACGTATGATACGCATCGTCGCGATCAGCGAAACAGAAGATGCAGCCTGGTTTCTGGGTTTTTTCCATTTTACTGAGATAAGCGCAGAAATACTCGTGATTACTGAGAAAATAGGTGAGGTAATAGTTGACCTCCCCGTATTTTCTCTTGACCCGTGGAGCCAGCTCCTTAATAAGCACGTCTGATGATGTCTTTTTTCGTCTAATTCCATGTTTTTGCCAGGTTTCCATGGTTACCTGTCTCTCTTCTTTCTGAACGATTGCAGTTTCTACTTCTATTTTCTTCCGCTCGTAGGTTTGCTTGCGTTCCATCGCCTGTAATTCGATCGGGATGATTCCTGCGATGACTAGCACTGCGGGTCATCGTGACAGTGTGATAGGCGCTAATAACTCTAAGAGCCCCTCTCCTTTAAACACAAGATAGTACGTTTTTGTGCGTCTCCTTGCTATTTGCTTCAGCCCATATGTCAGAGCCGTACAATAAGATTG
>JAFFSR010000041.1:1897500-1987500 GCA_017163975.1 Anastatus disparis | reverse complement strand
AGAAAAACAACAAAGGGACAGCAGGAAGACAAACGACACAGGGAAGCAGAGTAAGCGCCGTATTTGTTAAACCTTCAAACTCAAAACGGACATCAACCCTGAGGCTGTAAATGTACAGATTCAGAGTTGCCGTAAGACTAAGGACAACGGACTGTTACTAAGCCTGCGTTATGAGACAAAGGACAAAAGGAATATCCAGGAAAAGCTGCGGCAGATCCTGGGAAGAGACAGAACAGTTAGAGACATGACACCTGCGACACAACTGGAGATACATGACCTTGACTGCACTACTGAGGCTAAAGAGGTGACTGAAGCTATTAGACGGATGACAGAGACAAACGTAGATTCATAGCCTTACATCTTTGGCCCAGACAGCCAGAATGTGTGCATGACGGTATTCAAGGTGGATGAAAGCACAGCACAACGTCTGCTTCACATGGGTCGAATAAAAATCGGCTGGATGAACTGCCGCATAGGACGGAAACTGACGATAACGAGGTGCTACCGATGTTTTGGCTATGGACACACACGAAAAGATTGTAAAAGACAAGACAGAAGCGGATGTTGTTAGCTGTGCGGTATGACTAGTCATATCGGTAAGGCCTGCACCGCTCAGCATCCGGTTGGTTGCCTCTGTACAGACATCGGACACAAAGAACGAACAAATAACTGGAGCGTGCATGGTATTTTGTGCTACGATGGAGGAACAGAAAAGACAGAACTGAACATGACGAAAGTACTGCAAGGCAACCTACACAGATGTGAGAAAGCACAGCTGCTGCTGTCTTAAATCGCGACAGAACGTGACGTGGATGTACTAATACCAAGCGAACAGTACAGAAACCCACAGACGAAAATGTGGTTCTCGAACACTTTGGGTACGTCGGCCATACTGTACGGCCGAGGAATTCGAAAAAAAGTGGCAGAATTGGAGGATTGTCACAGAGATCTTCCGGGAGATCTTGTCGTGGCCGACGATCTTAACTTCAGAGCGATCTAGTGGGGGGTGGACACGACAAACAAATGGGGACGGCTGTTGCCTCAAATGGTCGCAAGGCTAGGGTTAACAGTAGCCAATACGGGACGGACCCACCGTACATAAAAGAGGATTTTGGCTTCTCTAAACCGGACGTGACGGTGGTAACAGATGACATCTCATCACAGATAAGAGGATGGCAGGTGATCGAAGATCTCACAGCCAGCGATCATCAGTATATCTTCTTTGAAGAGACACGTGAAACATAGATGACTAATACAAACATACGAGGCCGCAAGGTTGGAACTATAAGAAATAGGACAGGGCATTGTTTCTAGAGATGCTGCTTAAAGCAGCTACACCCTCTGAAAACGTTCCCAACGACTTGACGGACAAACAGAGGACAGATTATATAGTGGACAAGATAATGAGACTGATAACGCACCTTTGCGAGGCTACTATGCCTAGAAGATGCTCTAGAACAAATAGGACAGCATCTTACTAGTGGACGGACAAGATCGCTCATCTTAGAAAAGACTGTATCAAACATAGACGAAGACTGACTAGAGGAAGGAAAAAACAAGACGCAGACGTACACTTACTCGCAGCGGCATACAAAGACGCATGAAAGAGACTGACAATCGCTATAAAGGACAGCAAAAAGCGTTGCTGGAGACAACTGTGTGAGGAGGTGGATCGGAATCCACGGGGCATGGGCTATAAATTCGTAACCTAGAAGCTTGGAGCTCTTAGACCGCCTCAACACATGGACAAACAAACTATAGAAACGTTAGTGGAGGGGCTTTTTCCAAACGAACCAGTGACGGAGGGGCCAGTCGACTATCGCGACCTAACAGTCCCGGAATTTACGAAGGATAAGCTTATCGCGGCGACTTCTTCGTTAAAGTCCGGGAAGGCGCCAGGACCAGACGGGATTGCAGGAGAGATTCTCAGGCAAGTGGCAACTCATAGACCGAAAATACTACTTGACATGTACAATACGTGTCTACGGACAGGGACGTTTAGCACGTGATGAAAGAATGCCAGACTGGTTATACTGTATAAAGAAAAAGGAGAATTGTATGCACCAACTTCCTACAGGCCTCTGTGTCTTTTAGACACAGTGGGTAAAGTTTACGAACTGTTACTCAAGAAACGGCTGACTGACGCTGGGGGTGTTACTGACAATCAGCATGGTTTTCGGAAGGGACGATCGACCATTGGCGTAATTGGGGAGGTCATAGAAATCCCTCAGTGTACTAGAGAGATATGTCATGGAGCAAGACCTATAGTACTGTTGGCAACACTGGACGTTAGAAATGCTTTCAACTCCGCCAGGTGGAGCGATATCCTTGAGGCTCTGGAAGACTTCGGGGTGTCGTTCTATTTGATGAGGGTCGTGGCAGACTATTTACGGGATAGACAGATAATGTACGAAACTACGGAAGGACGGACAGAGAGACCGATAACGGCTGGGGTCGCGCAGGGATCAATATTGGGTTCTGATTTCCGAAACGTAGACTATGACAGGTTACTTAGACTGGAGATGCCCCTGGGCGCTTTACTTGTCGCCTACGCCGATCACATGGTGGCGATGGTTTTACAAAGGGACATCGTAGTAGCTCAACTAACACTTAACCAGGTCATAAGACGAGTAAATAGATGGATGACAGCTCACGGATTGACACTGGCAATTGAAAAGACGGAACTTATAGTACTGACAGGAAAAAGGATACAAATGCATATTCCAATGGACATAGAAACTGTAAGAACGGAGACCAGAAAAAGTGTTGAGTATCTAGGGGTAATCCTGGATACGAAGCTTTCGTTCTGGCGACACATACAGAAGACGGCCGAAGAGGCGGCAGCAAGGACATTTGCACTCAGCCGTCTTATGGCGAACACATATGGACCAAAACAGGAGAAAAGACGATTACTGATGACGACCACCCATTCAATTATCATATAAGGGGCGGAAATAAGGGCCAACAAGCATGGGGTCTGAAAGTACCACCAACGACTGATGGTCGTACAGAGACAATGGACGCTTACAGAACGGTATCCGCGGAGACCATACTGGTAGTGGCGGGCATGATTCCCGTAGATCTTTTAGCGCATGAACGCAAGCGGATCTATGAAAATAGCACCGACCTAGGACGGAAAAAGGCGATGTTTCATGAAAGGCAAAAGATTTTGACATTGTGGCACGAACGATGGACGAAGGACAGTGATGCAAATTGGACGAGACGGTTAATCAGGGACTTGAAACCTTAAACAGAACAGACGTTCGGAGAAGTGAATATTTACTTAACGCAACTCCTGACTGGACATGAATAGTACAGATATTACTTGTACAAAATGGGAAAAGTAGCAAGTGCGAATTGCTTATACTGTGGATATGAGAGAGACGACCTGGAGCACACATTTTTTGAGTGCAACCGTTGGACAACTGATAGACGACGACTAGAAACAAAGATCGGCAGCATCTCGCCAGTCAAGATCGTGGATTTTTGGGCTCAGCAACCCCACGTACCTGTGCTTTAGTAAAAATGGTGTAAATGTAATAACGCAGAGAGAGCAGAGATGCTCTTTGGGCGCAGCGACCACACGTAACCAAGCTTTAGTAAGAGAGGTGTGAATGTAATAACGCAGGGAGAGCAGAGATGCTTTTTGGGCGCAGTGACCCCACGTACCCGAGCTTAAGTGAAAATGGAGTGAAGAATAACGCAGGGAGAGCAGAGATGCACTTCAGGCATCGCGACCCCACGTACCCGAGCTAAAGTGTGAATGGTACTGTTAATAAGTATGATTGTGGGAGCAAACGAGTTAGACAGAAGAAACTAAACGGCCAAACGTAACGGACAGTAGACTAAGACGGCCCTGCAGCGGCGAAGTAATGCTTACGCAGTTCTATGTTGCAGGCGGACAAAGGTGGATGTTACCGCTCTCCTGAGTGCGCATCGATGGCATCTTCTTGCCATCGATTCTCACTCAGGAGAGACGGGGGATTTAGACATTCCCCTTCGTCGTAGATGCCCTGGGGGTGATTTGAGGCACTAATTGTGGTTCTTATCATCTCTCGAGCTGACAGGCGCAGGAGCCCGCTTCACCGGTGGAGGAAACTCGCAGCTGAATATCAGGCTGCGACATTCCCTACTGATGGTCTGGTTTAGGCAGATTTTCCCTTTTTTTACCACCTTAAAAAAAATAATGATAATAATAATGATAATAATAATTATAATAATAATTTTTTTTTGCCTTTGTTTATGGTAAGTGCGGCGACAAAAATCTGCAAACAGACTGCCGGGAGTTTCTTGGGCCTGAAAAAAGATACAGATGAAAGAAAAACCACGGTTTGTGAGGGGTTACTAGTGAACGGCTAGCGACTCTCTAGAAAACGCGTTCCCCTTACCCGCGAATGAAAGTCATTTAACGTGTAAAGGATACTCTAACCTTTTTCTTAGGGTGTTCGCCCACGCTAGAATCTGTTTATCACAACATCTGCCTATAGGACTGGCTTTGTAAAAGGGAGCAAAATCAGTCCCTTTCATATCAGTCTTATTTCTCATGGACTAGAAACGGTCTTATGTCCAACATGAGGCTAGCCTATCTATCGCGTCTGACTCACGCTGACACTCGGACGCACGCGATATATCTGCGTACGTGAAGGAAGCGAATCCGCTGGCATGCTGACCTTCTGCGACACTCACACAACAGCTAAATCTGGCACTTTCGTTACCTTATCACACATTAATATGGTGCACGATTTGGTTTTCTCATTTAAGAGGAATCCTTGTCGTCACCGTCGTAACTCGAATCTATAGGACTGGTTAATATCTCTTGGTTATGTAAAAACGTCAGCATGGCTCCCGATTATTACTCGTACTCCGATCAATTTTTCTTGTAAGGTATTTAAGACTTTACTCTTTATCGCTTGGTTTGCATCATTCACTATATTAAATATGTATATTTATTTGTATATAATTTTAACTTTAAGAGGTGACCGAACAGGTAATAAAACGTCGTTCAATAATCATGCACTTATGAAATCTAACCAGGAGAGTGTCCGAGTTGCGGGTCACAGATCTTGATGCAACTTCGGGATAAGTATTTAGGTACCAAAATATGAGTAAAGCCACAGCGGTACGGTCTAACGCTTCAAAAAAATAAAGTTGTGGACGATTATAGTCTTATTTTCAGAAAAATATGAAAAAAGAACTCCTTATTGAAGTGTAAATAATTCTGTCTAGAAATGTCTTTAATAAATTCACAATAACTAAAATGAAAGCAGAGAAAACAGGCTTTAATTTACTAGTTTCCGGATTGAAAAATAATAATTAGAACTAAAGTTATGCTTGTTTAAAATTAAGCATCAAAAGAGTACTGAAAATCACCATCCTTCAAAATTTAGACTATTTTTGGTACTTTCTTACTGCTCAACTTTAAACACGCATAACTTTAGTTCTAATTATTATTCTTTAATTCGGAAACTAGCAAATTAAAGCTTGCTTTCTCTGCTTTCATTTAAGTTATTGTGAATTTATTAAAGACATTTCTAGACAGAATTATTTACACTTCAATAAGGAGTTCTTTTTTCATATTTTTCCGAAAATAAGACTATAATCGTCCATAACTTCAGTTTTTTTAAGCATTAGACCGTACCGCTGTGGCTTTACTCATATTTTGGTACCTAAATACTTATCCCAAAGTTTCATCAAGATCTATGACCCGCAACTCAGACACTCTCCTGGTAAGTTTTTTTACCGAACCTGCAAATCCACAATATAATTCATATAAAAAATATCTGTTTTTTAATAAGACTGTGTATATAGTTGAATATTGAATAAAGAATGTATTTATTTAAAGAATCATAAATATTTTTAATTTCTAGTATAAAGCTTGAACTGACTAACTGTTTTTGCATTTCTAAAGCACCAAACCTTTTCAATTTGGTTTAGTATATTTTTCTGAATAGAAATATAGTTTCTGATTTTTTTCCGAGTGGGCCGGTGATTATTATAAACAATAAACTTATAAAAAAATAAAAAAATGTATAAAATTGATCCATACAATTTTTTTTTAATTGTATATCATTAAAATAAATACAATTTATAAAGGTGAGCATACCTTAAAGATGCTTTCTTTCAAAGTTATTTGCGATTTCATGGCGTAAAAATGCCAAAATTTGTTATCTTTGCAATTTTTTAACTTACAGCATTATAATCTTCAAAATTTTAACTATAAGTTCGAATTTTATGACGACAACAAATAATTTCTTTTATGCCCAAAATAAGTTTTAAAATGTCTCTCTTGAGCCGTGTAGAAGTAAAAAATTAAAAAAATATGTTTCTACTCAGAAAAATATACAAACTCAAATTAAAAATTGTGGTTGGTTTGGTGCATTAGAAATGCAAAAAAAGAGTTAGTCAGTAAATTGCATTTCTAAGCGTTATTTTAGGGGTGAACCACTCGCTTATAAAGAGGACTCCAATTTAATACGCTTTCTGATAAGTGAATGAGTTAATAAATATTAAAAGTCATAGCTTTTTGTGAGAAAAATTTTGTCGTTAAAAATATAAATTTATGTGAATTTTTGTCTGTCTTATTCGACTCGTCGATACTTATATCATATTTTAATGATGTATATAACTACCGACAAAAAAAATCCAATAATCGATACATTTTTTATCTAAATAAAATTTAAATAATGGGAGACTGTAATACAGTATAAAATTTTCTCATTCTTTAGCTTTCCATTTATGTATGTCAGTTAAGGATCTATTGGGCCGACCAATTTGATGTGGAGCTTTTATATTCAATAGCATTTGCTTAAGTTCTGTCACTGCAGATACTGGAATTAGATTTTTTTTAAAATGATTTGTTATTTGTTTCCCAACACCGGCTGGGCAACAGTGTATGTAATCTAGTAAAAAGCCCATCGACAATATGAAAATATGGTAAATTTGAGAGAGACGAGGTATATTTTACACCATAGTTATTTTTAGTTTCTTTTTCTTCTTCTCTTTCTTCTTCTTCTTCTTCTTTTTCTTCTTCTTCAGTTACTTGTTTTATAAATTCAATCATTCTACTTTCTGTTCTTTTTTTTGGATAAGTTGAACATATTGGATACCTCATACTACCTTCATACCATTTTGCAGAATGTAGGCACCAATTACAGCCAAACTTCCCGTTATTTTTATACCCTGCATGGGAGCCCGTGCAACAGAATCAACACAACATAATATTGCATAGACTTTTATCAGACGGTCATTGTTATTTATAATTCATCGAATACCTTCAAAGAATGAACGAGTAATTAAATTAGTAAACGATCGCAAAAAAGCCATCATGGCTGATTTGTTTCGACCAAACTACATGCCGCAAGTAATCAATCGTTTAAATCTAATCTCAATAGGCAGTTCATTAAGCTGTAAATATGTTGACCAAATAGAATATTGTGAGCATTTAAACCGTGGTGCTCCGTCACTACTAAAAATAACAATGACATATCTATCCCTGTTAGCAGTTAACAATTGTTTGAGGAATACTTGATAAAATTTTCCATCAAGTATATCTTTTAATTCTTTATCTAATTTACGTTCATTTGAAATATATTCATAATACTGTGTATTTTTTTGGTATAAAAACTGAATTTCTTTGGTTGGATCAATGACAGCAAAAATATTCAAAGACGATGAGCCATTGAACTCAACAATTTCTAAATATATTTCACATGTAACGAAAGATTTTAAATTTTCTATCATCTCGAGATATTTATTACATATAGGACGGATTCCATGAAATTGTAATGCCTGTTTTAAATTCAAGATATTATTAATTATCCATCGCGCGTCAGGTAATATCAAATGATCGAAAATAATATTAGTGAATCGGAGCATGCTGCAAATTTCAGGCATAGATGCTTTAAATTTTAAACGGTGTTTAAGAGCCATTAAAAATATTCCTCTTCTAGATTTATTTACAGAAACATTAACAGTAGTTAAAAATTCATCATTTGACATGAAACCTGACAGATTTCGAGAACGATTAATATCGTCAATAACTGAATCATTAGCATCTCTTAAATCCGTATAGAAATACTAACTACGAAAGTGTATGCTACTCAAAATGAGCATGTGGGACCCACATAACCAACATAAATAAATAAAAAAAATTAAAAATAAAAAAAAAACTTTTTAATGTACTACGTTTTTATAATGAACCAAAAAGTATAAAATAATGTGTAATGAAATGAAAAGTGAATAATGATTTGAAATAGAAAAACGTGGGGCGCATACAATACATAATAATAAACATGCGCCCCACGTTTTTTTATTTCAAATCATTATTCACTTTTCATTTCATTACACATTATTTTATACTTTTTGGTTCATTATAAAAACGTAGTACATTAAAAAGTTTTTTTTTTATTTTTAATTTTTTTAGAGAACACGTAATCGCATGCTGAGTTTCCCGCCATTTTGACGATAATGACGCTATTAGAAATTCAACCAAAATTTATTGTTTTATGCATTGATAGACCATAAAATGAATAAAATACAGTCTCAAATTTTATATGTACAATACAAAATGCTGTAATTTATGTCTAATTGCAATATGAGAAGTTAAAGAATTTTAAAAATTTTCGAAGATGGTTAGACACTAATGTTAAAAGTATATCTATATATAAAATCTTCAAAATTTCAATTTTTCCAATATCTCCGTATATAATTGTATTAATATATTTTTCGGTGGGAATATATATTTAATTATATTATCCAACAATGCATGCAAAATATAATATTGAATATATTAATATATTAATATATTTGATATATTAATATATTAATATATTACTATATTAATATATTACTATATTTGATATATTAATATATTAATATATTAATATATTAATATATCAAAAGAAGATTTTTAAAATTTTCGAAGATGTTTAGACACTAATGTTAAAAGTGTATCTATATATAAAATCTTCAAATCTTCAATTTTGCCAACATCTCCGTATATGATTGAATATATTAATATATTGTTCGGTAGATATATATATTTTTTTTATAATATTGCATTGTCATCCAGTTCCGAGCTATATTTAAAATTTCAAGTCTCTAGCTCATCAGGAAGTTAGTTTACAATCGGTTGCAAAATTCGTACCGAACAGACAGACAGACAGACAGACAGACAGACAGACAGACAGACACCAAAGCGAGTTAATAAAAACGTAGTAAAATAAAAACGTAGTAATAAAAACGTAGTAAAAACGTAGTAAAAAAATTAATTATTAATATTAATCTAGTGAATTACAAATTTTTATGAATCTCAAAAATACTACTAATTATATTTTTTGGATTAGTTTTAATATTTATTTAAATTTTTAATAATTCATGACACCAATTAATACAAAATGAGGAAAGAATTCTTTATTAATATTTAAATATGGTATATATATGACATATTACATAACATATTTTAAGGAGTTACATTTTTCACGATGTCAAAAATATAAGGCACTTCCGTATAGCCGTCGTGTCTAAAAATTTAAAATAACTATAAAATATATTTTTCATACGTTGCTTTTCATTAGTGTATAACAGATTTTTATAAAACTCTGGGGACTGTTTATAATAAAATATAGTACTATGTTAATTAAAATGTGATGCTCAAATAAAACTTATGTAGATGCGACTCAACTAAAAGTAAATAATATATATATATATATATATATATATATATATATTGGCATCCAACTCCAGTTGCGCTGCTTTTAATCAAGGAGTTCTGTCATGTTAAATAACTTTCGACAGTATATATCGACTATTTAATTGTATTATATTTACTGAGAGCACATCATCAGATATTTTTTCTGAAAAGTTTCATTTGGCTGTTTCACGTGCGTCTAAGCGGCCAGTTACAAAATGCAAGCAAATACATCGATCGGCGTGTAACGTATTGAACTGATCTACATCAAGGCGGCACAGTTCAGCAAAATTCATTGATGGTCGTGTTACTTTCTCCGCTGGTGTACGTCAGAACATCTACATATTGTCTACGCATGAGGGAGGAGTTACGGTAACCGGTGAGAAGCGTCTACGTGCACAAAGCGAATTAGTGTAAGCTGATCAGTGCGTTACTATAAGTAAGTTATATGCTGCGTAATATACAAGTGTTTCTTCCTCAAGAGATAAATGTTCAGTTAAATTCGATTTTCGGTTGTGAAACCAATTACCGTCATAAACGAGTACTTTTTAGTTCACAAGGTGTCCTCCCCTTTTGCTGTATCTTTTCCTGATAAAACGCGCATATTTTGCTTTATACACTCTAAACATATTCATTCTTATTAGATTCATATTAAATTTTATTATAGCTTGGTTTTTCTTATTCATTAATTAAGTTAGCTGATAGCCATTGATTAAAATTTATTTTTCATTTAAATATATATTTTAATATGTTCCAAATCGCTTACCGCAACGCCACTGCGGTTCTCGTTTCATATATAACTTTAATATTAACGAATAGCTTATCTTAGTTTCATTAATTAAAACTAAAATGAACGAGGAGAACTGAGTGGCCACGGCATCGCGTCTCTCGATTAGGTAAGAGTGACAGAGATAGCGTAAGTAATATCGGTATTACGACACATAGGCCACTATATATATATAAGTAATTCTAATATTTTTCGCCAAATTTCGTTGGGTGCGGTCCTGGGATTTTTACCAAATTATAGTATGTTGTTGTGCCTTATGAAAAAACGTCACAGTGAAAATTTCAGCCCTTTAGTAGCCTTAGGACCAGAGCTATGATCCCTTCAATGTCAAAAAATGGTCCATTTTTACCCCTTTTTTGAGAACTTATATCTCGACTCCCTGTTAACCGATTTTAATTAACCAAATTTCATTTTTTTTAATTATAATGTCTAGTATATTTTTGATTTTTTCATATTTTTAAATAAATCTCCATTTATGACAACCAAATTTCAACAAAAGAAATTTTAAAAAATTTGACCATCTTCAAATCGCTGCTTAAATTGAACGAATGAACGGAAACACGTTTTGTAAGTCTTAATTTGAAGATTTTTTCAAAATCTTTTAAATAAGCCCTGCCATATTGAAATCGGCGAAAGGGAGTTAAGATATAATTATTTAAAAAATAAGCATTTTGTAAAAATCTCAATTTCTGCCATTTTTGAGGGTCCATAACTTTTTTTGACCAACCTAAATTTTCACAAAAATTTATTTAAAAATAGTTATATGGATGCACGAAAATTCCTTTATGGAAGATTTGTTGGACCGGACCTTTGACACTCTTTTTTAATACCAGATTATCGAATATGCAGTATTCTTCATTTTAAATAAGTTAATACACTTACTACTTCTGACTTGAACTTTCGTATATAACGAAAAATCGAAATCAATATCAAAATGCTGAATTCAAGCCCTATTTAAAGTCTTTAGGTATCAGAGAAGCAGAGCTACAACCATTTTAAGATTTTTGAAATTTCTAAGTATCAAATCTGTAAAAGCATTTTTTTTATTTTGACCTATATTCTTAAAACTACTACATTTTCAGTTGTATACCGTAAACATTTTTTCAAGAAATAAACGTTATTTTATCTGTCGCGCTAATCAATTATTAAAAATTGCTTTCGAAATCCGTAAAAGCATTATTTTTTGATTCTTAACATAATGATTTAGTGCAATTTTAAGATTTATTTATCGATTTTATTATATATTATTTATATGGAAAAAGTATAATCATTTTTTATAATCTTATAAAATTTTAATATAGTTGCAATTGAATAACTTTTTTAACGTTGTCAAAAGAGGTGCCTTTCATTTTCATCGACTCTCCATCACGTGGAATAAAACAGTGATTTGATCTGGTATCAGAAAATATTTTAACTAAGGTGAATCTCTTCTGTAAACTTTTCGTATATTTTTGCAAGTCACAATGGGAGACCCATAATGCTCTGCAATAATTAAATAGTATATTATTAACCTAGGGAGGAAAGTTGATTATTAAATGCTTGCGTATGGATTATCAAATACGCGAGCAATTGATATTCCACTTTTCTCCTGAGATCAATATACGATTTTTCATCATTCCGGACGAAAAGTACGTTCCATTTACCCGTTGTGACAATTCAGTATTGATAAAAAATCAATAAATTAAAATTATCGTATTGAATCATCTGCTGCTTACAACCGAATATGCTCTGTCCTTCTCCGTCCTTGTCCCACTAATGATAAAACATTAAAATAAACTATTTATGTACCTTTATTATGATGATTCACTATGAATAATAATTAAAGAAAATAAGCCAAATTAAATTTCAACAATAAAATTTTTATTATATAGTCTAATTCCTTATATCAAAACAAATAATGTTATAAAAAAAAAGAGAAAAAGAAACTTAATTCTGGTTGTAACCGGTAAACAAAGAAGGATAGACACAATTCCCTCTATACTAAGCTGCCTTTATAATACATAAGAAAGAGAAAGATAGATATATGATAGATAGATAATTATTTATTGCTGTACATTATATTGTACAAATTATAAAGAATATAAACAAATTGAATATAAAAATAAGATTATAATAAGTATTACAAACAGCATACACCGCAGTAAGGCACGAATTCATAGTCGTGTCTTGAGTATTAAGTATGACTTAAAACTTAAGTATCGTTACTTGAGTATCAGCTGTTACTTCAATTGAGTGTTACATCTTTACCGACGAGTATCTTATCTGTGTGATTTTGTTTCATAACCAACTGTGATAACCTCTTCATGTAGCACTCAATAAAAGTAAAGGGGCCTAAAAAAGGTATATTTATACAGCGTGTCCAAAAACTAACGATACACCTAAGAAATTTCCAAAGTTGATAATTTTTCCAATCAGGTGAAGGTCGTTCTTGGAGTAACTTTTTACGAGGTATCCAATGGTGACCTTGGATTTGACCTTGAACCTCATTTTCAAGGTTATTTTGAGGTCAACCTCATTTTTTTAAATGGGAACCCCTACTTTTTATAGCGGAATCAAGAAGAGCGGAATATTTTACGTCCAGATATGTATTAACTATAAATTTTAATACAGACAGCCATCGTGGGTACATATAAACGAATATAAAACTATCTGGAAGCGCAAGGAGGTTAGGTGATCAGTATATGAAATACTATGTTTTTATATAGCTATATATATACTAGGAGGGGTTCCCCCCTGCTCGCGCTGCTCGCCAACCCCCGTTTATATTTACATTATGTCAGCCAGTAATGAAATTTGTACTGACCAAAAGTATTAAAAAAATTAATAATAATTATATATTTGCTCAGACAGATTTTCACACCACCCGAAGAGGTACTGTCAATAATACCTTACAATTAATAATTTATAATATAAATTAAATAATAGAAAATGTATGGTATTATGGCGCGTTGGTTTTTTTTGTTTTATTTTTAATAGTTATATAAAATCAATTATATCAATTTTAAGTTATTTTAAGACATGTTAAAATTAATTAAAATTATTCCTTTTTTTTATAAAATTATTCAAAATAAAACCATGGTTACCTTCGCCTATAGCCCTACACAACCATGAGAGTCTATATTCCTTCCTCCTTATACCATAGACTCTATTTACAATCCATCTTCCACCATCAGTATTACATATTTAAACAAAGTTTTAAAAGTCATTTTTATTATTTGTACAATTTGTTATTATATTATTGTTATATAACAATTTTCTAATTAATATTTATCTCTTTTAAATCTTTGTTTAAGTATGTTTATTAGAATAATTATTATAACTTGATATTTTTCAATTGAATATTATTGTAACATGTCTTACAATAATATAGAACAGAAATTTTTTTTATTATAATTATTCGAAATTTAAAGTTTAATACCTGATTGAATTCTATGTTTTTTAATATTATTATTATTAAAATTTTCCGATCATTTCTTATATTTGAATATTAATTCTTATTATTTTTTTTATAACATTTAGTATCTTTAATTTATATACTCAAAATTAATATATTTCCTTTTTTTTAAATATTAGTTTTATTCAAAGTATATATTTTACAATAAATTTCAATATCATTATGATAATCATAATATTATTAATTAATATATTTCATAAATAAAACGATAAAATTGAATGATATAATTTTTCCTTATTTATTAATTATTTTAATTTAATTTTAATATATCTTAATTTTATTTTTAAGTCTTTTGGATGTATAAAATATATATCTTTATTGTTTTCTAATATCCTCGACTTTTTTGTTAGTATTGAAAAAGATATATTAAAATAATTTTTACAAAATTAATAGAATGTATTTTCATGTTTGTTTTTTTCAAAATTATCGATTATTTATTTATTAATAAATAATTTTTAATATTATTTATTAATTAAAAAAATCAATATAATATAATACATAATGATATGAATTTTATTAATTTTTTTTGTTTCATAAAATAATTTTTTATTTTTTCTTTAAACATTTTATTATATTTAAATTCAATTAAAAATGTATAAGTTATAATAGGATTTTATTTGATTTATGTAACGTTTAATGCCCGTATCATAATTATAATAATATTAATTCAATTAATTACTAATCCATGTACGTCATAAATAAAATTATAAAGTGAGTATCTTATTGAATTTTATTTATTTTTTTTAAATATATCTTGATGCAATTAAGTCTTTTTGATGTAGGAAATATGTGTTAAATTACTGTTTTTATATATTTGATTAATTTTCTGTTATTATAAAAGATATATTTATTATTTTTATTGATTTATTACTTAAATATATTTTATATTATATTTTATAATATAAAAAAAATTATATCAGCAATACGTAATAAATATTTATGATATATTGTATTATGAGTTGTGATATAATATTCCATTATTGGATCACGTATTTCTAACTTATATTGAATAATTTTATTTGTCATATATTTATAATAATATGTTACGTTCTTCCAATTTTCAAACTGAAGTTTTTCATTTTCAATACCGATATAGTTATTAATTACATTATTTATTCTAGATAAATCTGTATTTTCATTCAAATTTTCCATATATTCTTCGTACTGCTCTTGAAACCGTTCAAATTCGTTTATTTGGTTATTTAAATCATCTAATTCTTCTTGATGTTGTAAGTTTTCTACAACAATGTATTCATTTGAAACTGGATCCCATTCCATTTTATAATGATTCAATTATTATTAGTATTAATTAAATTGTACTTTAAATAACTTTGTTATTATTTTTTTTTTTTTATAAGATATTTGAAGTTTATTTTTATTTTTTTTTATTATTTTATATTAATTTTTTTATATAGACAATTTAAAGTATGTTTTTATTTTTTGTTTTATTATGTTATATCTAAAAAAAACAAATGTTTTATCAGTATGTAAGAAATATATTTTTAATATTAAAAAAATTAAATTTTTTTTTTTGTTATTTCTCTAGTACTTCTTTCCATACTATATTGGTTAATTCATTTTTATTTTCTAATTCATTTTTAATATGTATTTTAGTAGGATTTTTACTTCTTGAAAGAGCAACATATAATTGTCCATGTGAAAATAAAGGTTTTTTAACGAATATTCCTACGTTTTCAAAACTTTGACCTTGTGATTTATTTATAGTTATAACAAAAGCTAATACTATAGGAAATTGTTTTCTATATAAAATAAATGGTAAAGACGATGATTCATTTGTGCTTTATGCAATACGCGGTATAAAAACTTTATTTCCTTTATTTTCGCCTGTAATTACTTCAGCTTCTATATTGTATTTAAATAATCTCGTTATCTTTAATCGTGTTCTATTGCATAATCCATCTTTTATACTTAAATTTCTAATTGGCATTATTATGGCATTTATTTTTAAATTAAGTTCATGTAGAGGTAATCCTTCTCTTATATTATTTAACATTTCTATTGGATAATTCAAATGAATATTATCATCTGTTTAATCAACACCCTTATATTTTATATAATCAATACTATAATATGTCATTATTTAATTATCAATTGAATTCAATATTTTATTATTTAAAATATTCACATCTTCATTATGCGTACTTAAAATAACATTTTTCGAAAAACAATAATTATTGTTAATATTTTGATAAATTTTATTGCAAACATTATTAGTTTTCCATTTTTCTGGTATAATAAATGTATCAACTTTTCCTTCTCCGATATCTAATGAAAATGATAAAAAATTTTCATCATTAGATCTTATATTTTTTTTTTATTTAAAAATATGAAGCATGGGCCATAGGGTTGAATGTTTTATAGTTTGTTCTATAATTGTATTTTTATTTCCATGTTTTAATACAGGTAAAATCTGACGAAAATCTCCACTTAAAATAATAATTTTTCCTCCAAAAATTTCACTATTATGACAGACATCTTTTAATGTTTTATCAACTATTTCTAAAGCTTTTTTAGGAATCATTGATGCTTCGTCCCATATAATTACATTTGCTTCTCTTAATTTTTTCTTATCCAAATCAAATTTTAAAAATGCACTTTCAATATTATTTAAATCTCACGATAATCTAAAAGTTCGGCGACTGATTTAACCTTTTGGTAGTAAAATTGAAGCAATACCTGTCTAAGCCATTGATAAGAATTTTTTTTTATTGTTATCAAATAATAAATTAATGTTTTATATAAAAATGTTTTTTCAGAACCTCCTGGTCCATCTAAAAAAAAAATTTTATGATTATTATTTATTATTTGTTCGAAAATATGTTTTTGATCGTTATTTAATTGTTTATACATTTTATCAAATTTTTTTTACTAAAAATTATAATTTCATCATTAATTACTTCGTTTTCCTCGATATAGTTTTCATTTGGTTCAGGTAAACCAAAATTTTCACATGACATTTGTTCTGAATTTAATATTTGATTAATATGGGATAAAGCTTTGTTTTCTTCATTTTCTTTAAAATCTTCAATAAAAATTTTTTTATATTTTTCCCAAATAATGTTACCTTGAATATTTTCACATAATAAAAAACATGCAAAAAATTTACGTAATTGTACTGGTAACGTAACATGGCATGCTTCTTCAAAAATATAATAAATTTGTTTTTCGTGTTCTATTGAATGCATTGCAAGAGCAGTTTCTTTATAAGTATTATAAGTTACATTTTCATAAGTTCGTAAATCTTTAAAAGATGTTGGACCTTTAACCCTGTTTAATATTAATTTAAAAAAAAAACGTTTACTATCTTTTGGTGATACTACATTTAATATACCAATGGCTATATTTTTTCTAAGTTTTGATCTTTTAATCCAAGATTTAGTCTTAGAATTAAAAATATAATATTGTGGGATATTAACATATTTAATTTTTTTAGCAAAATCATCTTTTTTATTCAATTTAAACCATGCAGTCAACGTTGTTTCGCATTTTCTTAATGCTGAATGTATATTATTTTCATCAAAAATTATTTTTTGTTGATTTTCTGTATGGATATTTAATCTCATTACTGTATGACTTCTACCGCATAGTGGAAATGCTTGTAATGTCCATGCGGCCTCTATTGGACTTAAATATCTTCCATCTATGTATTGAGTTATTTCATCATAAACAACATCATCATTATTATTTTCTTCATTTTTATCTTGTTTTATTTTACAGTAAGCTTTATCTACACCTTTATAAATATAATCATAAATATATTTTATACTTTGTATTGACATACAAAGTTCAGTATTGATATGAGCATTATATTTTGCTAACAAAAAACTATTGTAAGGAACTATCATAGAATCATCAACTTGTATAATTTTTTGATTATTTTTTAAATTATATGTATGATTATCTAAAGTATTATTTCTTCTTTTGTATTGTGGATATTTGTTTTCTTCAACTATTGTAATTTCATTAAATGATTTTGGAAATTTTTTCTTACATTTACTTTTATTTTTTTTGTAACAAGGTGATTTATCTGTATGTGGTCCATGTAATATGTGTTTAATTACTAATTTTTGTAAATATTTATTTTCTGATGAAGGTATTTCTGCTGAAATATATTTATTAATATTTTCTGGAGTTAATATTTTATGATTATGATGTAATGTTATAATAATATGCGCGTGAGGTAACCCTCTTTTTTGAAATTCAATCGAAAATACATAAGCAATAACAGGACCAAAAATTTCGTTTTTCATAATATCATTCAATAACATTTTCAATTTTATTTTAAATAATCTTACTGTGATATTTGGTATGTCATTGGGAGTTGTCGCTTCTGGAAAATTTTAAAAAATCTCTTTCAATTCTTTCTATTTAGGATTACACGTCATTGTTATAAATAAGTCTGGTTTTCCTACTGTTCTTATTATTGCCATGGCTTCTTGATAATATTGCTGCATATATCTTGGACTACCAATATATGATGAGGGTAAAATAAAAAGATTTCCAATTCTTTCTTCGATTTCAAAATTTGTTGAAACATTTGAAGCACTATTTATTACATGATCTAATAAACCTTTATAACATTCTATGCGTAATTGTTTTTGATTATTTCTAAAAAAATTTATTCTATTACTTTCAACCATCACATATGCATGTATAATGTATTGTTGTGTTAATCTTCCACAATATAAAATAGGGTTGAAATTTTTTAAATTTGGTCTCCAATGAATTCTATATAAATAATATTGTAGTATTGTAAGACAATCATTATTTTCAATATTTTAATTTTTTTATATCCTATACTCCAACCTAAATCTCCTGCTGGAAACATTAAAGGAAAAACCATTGGATCCACGTGATGAGATAATTTATTTAAATAAGTATGAGTAATTTCATCTTCAAAAGATAATTTCGGATATACACAAAGATCATAATTATCTGGAATTCCTGTATTAGATACTATGATAGCACCACATTCCGAAGTTAGTGGCTTATTATAACGATGTTGTTGTTTATCATTTCTTCGCATGAAATACAATTTATAATTTGGAATATTTTGTATATTTGATAATTGATGTAAGCTTTTGTAATTCTTAGCCATGGGATTATCATTCTTTTTTTTTTTTTTTTTTTTGGTGGTGGTGAAAAAACGGGTAAATCTGCTATCAGACCTACAGCGACGTGGGCTGCAGCTGGATCACCCCAACTGCAGTGCGCGTCACTGGTGTGACGGGATTCTGACGCTGCGTCAGCCTGGAGGGAGAAAGAAACCTGGTAGGTTCGCATTCGCCCTCGAGGCATCCACAGGCAGAGACCGTCTAAACCCCCTTCACCCTGGCCGCGGAAGAAAAGCAAGAAAATGCCTCACTTACACGGGGAGGGATCCGTAACGTCCACCGTACAGAGCCGCAGCGTGGGACTGCGTTAGCATTACTTCACGCTGCGGTCTTGTCCATTGTCACTCGTCTCGTCCGTCTGTCCAGGCACTAGGCCGTGTCCATTCATACGTCCAAACATGCATACATTTGCCTGTCATCCTTCCTTCATTCGCACTTAGCTCGGGTACGTGGGGTCGCTAAGCCCAAGGACTTTTCAGTCTCCCTGCGTATTCACACATTTCCATCCTCTCATTCACCCACACATCCAGTATATCACTCACTCACTCAGCTCGGGCACGTGAGGTCGCTAGGCCCATGGACTGTGCAGTCCCCCTGCGTGTGCAAGCATCTCAACCCTCTCCTTTATCAATATACTCAATTCACCATTCACTTAGCTCGGGTACGTGGGGTCGCTGAGCCCAAGGACTTTTCAGTCCCTCTGCGTATTCACACATTTTCATCCATACTTTCATCCACACATCCAATTTATCATTCATTCAGCTCGGGTACGTGGGGTTGCTAGGCCCATGGACTGTGTAGTCCCCCTGCGTATTCAAACATTACCACCCTCACTTCCATCCACACGCTCCGTATACCATTCACTCAGCTCGGGTACGTGGAGTCGCTAGGCCCAAAGACATTTGTCTCCCTGCGTATGGGATTATCATTCATTATCTTTGTTAAAATTAACATATGTTCTTTTGTTAATTTTTCATTAGTTTTTAATCGTTTCTTAATTGCTACTGTATTATCGTAAATGTATAACTATCCACATGTAGGTTTAATGTCATTAGTAGAAATTAATGTATTAGGTGCTGTATGACAAATTTGTCCTTGAATTTTTAAATTATATATAGCTTTTCTTTGGTTTTGAATGACATTTGCATTAAAAGTTGCAAAACTAAATAAATTATTATATCTAATTAAATTTCTAAAAACACTATCATGTAATAATAAATATTTCAATTTTTCATTATATTTAGTTAATGGTGATAAAATAACTTTTCCTTGTTGACAACAATTGAACTTTTTTATTTCTTCTTTCCAATATAAAGCACTACAATATTTACATTCGTAACTCATTCTACCTAAATAATTTTTTAAATTTTTATCTATGTTATTTTTATTGTTTATATTATTTTTTAAATCTAATTTTTTATTTGATTTTTTTTTGTCAATTTTTCATTTTTATTTATTTTATTATAAAGCTCATTTTCACTTTTATTTTTTTTTGTTTCTGTTTTTTTTTGATTATATTTGTTTCATTAAATTCTTCATGTTTTAATTTTCTTTTAAGATTATAATTATTGTTATTATTATTTTTATAATTTATAATATCATAATGACCTGCATCATATAAAAAATAATGAGAAATAAAATAAGAATTATATAACTTTATTTATTTGTATAAAGAGTATAAAAGATAAAATTTTACATTAACAATATAATTTTTATTTTTACTTTTTTATACATAAATGAATTAATAATTATTATAATTTTGATCTTTTTAATTAATAAAAAACTTACAATAACATTTTTACTTTTGACATTTAAAGAAAAGTGAAAAAATTTTTTAAATTTATATTATTTTAAAAGTGGTTATGTAGGGCTACTGGCGAAGTGTACCACTTTTATTGTTTAATTTTTCT
The DNA here is from genome assembly GCA_017163975.1 of Anastatus disparis. NCBI lineage: Eukaryota > Metazoa > Arthropoda > Insecta > Hymenoptera > Eupelmidae > Anastatus > Anastatus disparis. The sequence goes on along the minus strand of JAFFSR010000041.1, from coordinate 1,966,526 downwards.
TTATGAACAAAAAAAAAAAACCCAACGTGCTATTGACAATATCTCGTTAAACTGATAAAAAAAATAAAAACTTCTACTTAAGACTTTTACAAGATAAACTCAAGACAACAAGAAAACAAATTTAAGCTAACCTGAAAGAAGAATCTTTTAGATGTAGGAAATTTTTTAATAAGTTTTTCTGATCAAGACAATCAAGACAAAGTAAAATGTGCTTTACTTTTAGGCAAATACAGCTTGGACCCAAAAAAAAGTGAGCTTAAATGTTGAAAGTAGAAGTTTTTTATTTTTTTTTATCTCAGTATGGGTGGTGTGGAAAGTTGTCTAAGGAACGTAGTTATTAGTTGATGGTTAAAAAATAATTATATCAACAATCTATAATATTATTAACTATGTATTAAATATATATTCCATTATATAGCCTTAAGCAAGTATTTCATAAATATAAAATTAAAAAACTTTTTTCTTAATAGTTTATATTTCAAATAAATAATTGACGTTTAAAAATAAAATAAAGAATCAATATATTTAAGGTAATTAAATACCAATATTTTTTATAACCAAATTTGGTCTCTAAAGTATTGGAGTCATCAAACAAGAAGGTTTTTTAAAAAAATATTGGTAAAATTTAAATATTTAATTAACGATATAAAAACAAACACTAAATGATTATGAATAGTGTATTAGGGACATGAAGGGTTATGAGGGGTGACTTGTAGAGCAAGGGGGTGATTTGTGAACCAAGGGGTGGACTTGGGTAGGAGAGGGGTGACTGAGGTAAGAGGGGAATCTTTTTTTTTTTTTTAAAGACATTTCAAGAGACATTTTTACGTTAATTTGAGGGGTGACTTTTGATTTTTTTGAAGAAGAAAAAAAAAATGAGGAGTAGGAGTGATGGGGTAGTAGTGGGAAGAGTGATAGTAGTGGTATGGAGAATGAGTAACAAATACATTGATGAAATAAGGTAAAATTAGCTAAATTATCTGAGGGGGGAGGGGTGAGTGACGTACGAGGGGTAGCAAGAGGGGTGACTTAGGTAGTAGAGGGGTGTCTTTATTTTTCTCAAAAAAGATCATTTCTAGACAGATTTTTAGAGCTGGGCTGTGGCACAGTCGGTAAGAGCATTGGATTCGTACTCTCGGGAAACCGTGGATCGAATCTCGCTCGCGGCTGTTTTTCAAGCAAGCACCTCTGTTACATGTGCTTTGTTCTTATGAACACACTTTCGAGCTCCATCGTTAAAGGACAAAAAGTAACTCAGTTGCTTAAGGCAGCTGGCTTGCGTCCTAGCGGATCGGGGTTTGACTCCCTGGGAAAATTGGGAAAAACAATTATCGTAGTTTTCCGTGGGGAAGAGAACCCGAAGAACGCAACAAAAAATACAAAATAGAGAGTTCCTCGGAACAAAAAAAAAAAAATTGATGATGGCCTATGACGAAAAGTCGAAAGGCCAATAAAAGATAAAGAAAGAATAGACAGATTTTTACGTTATTTTGAGGGGTGGATTGTGATGTTTTAAGCATACGAAAGAGGGGGAGGAAAAATGAGGGGTAGATGAGGAGGTTTTTTTTTATATAACTATATAATATAGGAAGATATATATGTACATATATATATATATATATATATATATATATAACTTCAAAACTCGAAAATAAGCAGAAAATTGTTTTTTTCTGCAACAGGTCGAGGCACTTGTGACTAGGGGTGTGCAAATACTCGAATATTTGAGCTTGAGTCGAGTCGAATTTTTCCTTCGAGTTTGAGTCGAGTACTCGAAGAAATCCAAACTACTCGCAAAAATGTGATCTACTCAAAGAATTTAAATTACTCGAATGGCTCGAGTTACTCGAATGACTCAAGCTACGCGAATAGCTCGAGTTATTTCAATTGAACATCTGAAAGGAGGAGTTTTAATACTCAATCAATTGAGTACTTGGACACCACTACTGAGTACTCCGGAAATATTTTTACAGCAATCAGAAGTAGACTGCTACGTGATATTATATAAAAAATAATTTTTTTTATTCCAATATTAAAATAATTTAATTCAAAAGCGTTCCATGATTAATTTTTATAATAGAATTTAATATCATCATTTATTTTGTTATTATTACATTTATTGAAAAAATTATTGATTTTTTTCATGATATTAATTTTCCATAATATTTCAAGTATGTTATCATCATCATTATACTATCTGAATACAATATTTATCTCTGGAATAAAATCCACTTTGATTAAAATGACAATTTTCATATTTCCTTCTTTTAAAAGCTTTAATAAATTTCTCTAATTTCTAATTCATATAAATTAACAGTACTTGGAAATGCTTAAATAATTTTCAATTTTCATTTCAATTTAGTCGAGTATATCTAGTTATTCGAGTAACTCGAGTCATTCAAGTTACTCAAACTAATTGAATAACTCGAGTTATTCGAGTAACTTGATCTGCTCGAGTAACTCGAGTTATTCGAGTAGTTTATATTTCTTCGAGTAACTCGGAAAGTTCGAGTTAATACTCGACTCTGACGAGCTCGAATCAATTCGAGTAATTTATTCGAGTTACTCGTAGTTCGATCTACTCGCATACCCCTACTTGTGACGGCATTGAGGGCTTAGTCAAATATTATGGTACTGCACATAATCTGTCCAAGAAGAATGCTGATTTTATTAGAAATGCTGGAGATTTCGTCACTCATGTGTCAAAGTATATTCCATCGATTAACATTCTTGTTATCTGCAAGGATGAAATAGAAGTTTTTCGAAAAACAAAAAATGGAATGATTAGAAAATGCGAAAGAAATTAAAGGTTTCCAAAAAATTCACTGTTGCAAGAGTGAACAAAACCAAACCTTTACTGCTAGAACTTCGAGGCATAAGTGGCAAGAAGTAAATTAATAGTATATTACGCACCAAGGGAGGGGACATGCTAACCCGTGCGTATGTTATCGCCCGAGCCGAAGGCGAGGGCGATAAACGCGCGGGTTGAGATGTCCCCCTTCACTCCCGTGGCGCGTATACAATTTTTTACCATAGCCAAGCCGAAAGTTGTCAACTAAAATTACGTATAACGTAAACGTTATGCTATATTTTTCTACTAGATACACTACACGATATCACACTACGCGGTAACACTCGTAATGATAATTCATTAATAAAAAAAGATGTTATGAATTATTCTAATTTTTCATCACACACATTTTTAAGGATTCTATGCTTTGTTTTACTATATACACTACACAATAACACACTACACGGTAACACTCGTAATGATAGTTCATTAATAAAAAAAAATTTATAATTCAATCTGATAGAGTTATTCTTCGATACACTCTGTTTCAATGCACACATTTTTCATCACACACATTTTTAACTAAATAATAATATAATACAATGTATGCATATACATTATAATGTATACATTTTGTTTTTTTTGTTTCAAATTTAAGAGATTTTGAAAAAGAAACAGAAAAAGATTTTTATATTTGCCTTTGTTTTGTTCTTACTATGACTTTTGATGAAGAGCAAAAAGGCTAGGTATATTAGACATTATATGGGAAAAAGAAAGAAACGGAGAGATATAACGTGTGCTATACTCTGTCGTTAGCGCCTGCGCAGAACGTTCTTTTTGCTTCCAGCCCCGGCAAGAATGTGAGACTTTCGGTTGAAGTAGTGGGGATGAAAGTAGAAACTTTCGGGTTGGATATGGTAAAAAACATTTTATTTAAATTTGGACGCTTAAATTGTATTTGATTTAACATGTTTGAATTGTATTTAATTATTAATAAGGATTTTCGAAAATTTCGAATGGTGCTTTGAAAAGGATTCTGGAATTGAACTGAAACGTCGCAAATGTTTGCATGGATAATGAAATATTTGACAGTTACACCAGTAGTTTCTTATACCTTTATTGAATTACACTGTCAGTAGTCTCAATTAAACTTAAAAAATTGGACTATTTTTGTTTAAATTAGTTATAAATTCATTAGTTTTCATTCGTTAATTTTTGTGTATATTTGTTGTTCATTAAAAATGTCTTTATTAAAAAATTTACCTTTTTATAAATTAAAAAATTTGTAAAAAGGTAAATAACAAAATAAAAAAATAATAAAAATAAAATTTTTATTCTAACAAAATAAAAAAAATAATAATAATTAATGCATCCTTTAACCTAAATATCAATTTTTATTTAATTTTAACATTTTTTCAAACTTAAAATCATCATAACTTCTGTTCTAATTGATGAAAAAATTTGATCAGGGGTTTATTTTAAAGATTTTTGTTAGTATTTTTTGATAAATTGATAAATAAAAACATAAACGAATTGTAAAACGACGTAATAAATAGAAAAATGGTATGATGCGTCATGGTATCAATGCTTTGAAATAGAAAATATATAAAAAACGTTTAAAAATCTGTTAAAAAAAATAAGGAAAAATCGCATATACTCACCTATCCTAAAAGTTAGTATTTATTATGTATAAAAACATAAAAATAAATAAAAATATATGGAATTAAGGAAATTGCGTTTTAAAAAATCGCTTTTCTCGGTTTTTCATGAATAACTCAGAAAGATCAACTCGTATCGCAAAAATCAAAACGACTTTTAAAACTAGACTTCATTCCGCACATTTCCATTAAAAAACGTCCGAAAAGGTCAGAAATTGACAGAGCTACGGCAATTTGAAAATTGAGGTTCATTTTCAAGTTTTTAATTTTCATTTTTACACCTAACACTAAATACGCTGTAGCGAAGAAAAAACATATTTTCGAGCGTTATATAAGGTAAATTCTATCTTTATATACATATTAGAAGGTATTTTCATCATTTTGTAAAGATAAAAAAAAATCGATCAGTGACGGCCTGCATAAATCTGAATGGAATCAGTCTACTATCGATTTATGTCAGGTGTATTGCCATTTTTTATTAAAGAATATAATATTTTGACGTATTAAAAAATTTTTTAATTTATTTTTTCATTTAATCATTTGTAACTTTTTGGGAAATTACCGGATCAAAAAAATGGGCAAAGCATTTTAAAGAAGAGCAAATTTCTTAAAAGTTTGATGTCCAGCCACTTTCTTTTACGTTTCGTATGTGCGAAGTTATAAACGTTCGAAAAATGAACGTGGACAAAATCAACTTTTACAAAGACAGATGAACTTTATAGAAATGTACGAAAATCGAAAAGTGCAGAATAATGTGTCTAGTCTTTGGAAATGTTCACAAGAATTTTGGGCCTTCATTGATCCTACATTTCTAGAAAAATTAATTAACAAAATGCCAAGAATTTGTCAGGCCGTTATTAAGAGGAGGTCGAGTATATCTGTCCTTTTCTAATCAAAGAATTGATTTTTTCACAAAAATTAATAATTGTAGCAAAAAATAAGAAGAAAGCCCCATCTCGTATAATAAAAAGGAAGATTTTCTTTTATGAGGAAAAATTATTTTTATCGCTTCGTTTTAAAGAAAACCTTGAAAAACTGAATCGTCCATCCTAACCTTTTTTTTTAAGTTTTTCAAGGTTTTCTTCAAAACGAATCGATAAAAATAGTTTTTTCTCATCAAGGCTGATTTCATTTCAAATCGAACAGTCAGTATACACTCAAGTCACCAATTACTGCGCTAATGGAGTATGTTATTCTACCCTAAAAATAAGGGTATACGTATTTTTTTATTTTGCTGAAATATCAAAATTGCATCAGATATGCACTTTTGAAAATTGCATACAAAAACTAAATGTTAAAACTGAAAATGTTGAGAATAACTTTAGAGAGCTATCGTTTTACCAATTTCCAATGAATTTTGATAAACCTTTTTTTATTTTATTTCGTTTTGAGCCCTCTTCAACTCCGTGCAAGAAATTTAAAAAAAAACTAAAAAATGACTGAGATATATGCATTTTACCAAAAAATGCACTTTTTATGCACATGCATTTTTCTCGAAAAGGCCATTTTTTTTTTTTTGCTGAAATTTTTTTTGCTGATAGAGGACCAAAATACCTATTTAATAGTACTTGTTTGATCCCGGGTTTTTTGGTTTGGAGCGAGAAAAAAATTCACAAATTTTGTTGGTGAAAAATGCTTGTATATACGTTCGGAAGTCTTAAGCAGTCTGCATTCAAACACTGTCGTATGCTTGGCTCATCATTTGTTTACATTTGTATGCATGTATATAGCATCAATAGTGATATATATATATATTAGTTATATATGTCCTTTGGCCGTATTCAGGTGGAATATGAATCGAGGACAATGTTTGTCGCTTGAGCTGAAATTGCCGAGGGCGCGCGAAGCGCGCCCGAGGTAGATTTCTGCTCAAGCGGCAAACATTGTTCGAGATTCAGATTCCACCTGAATAAGCGGCCAAAGGACATAGATGATTTTATGTCCGAAGTAGGCCGTATGAGGAACTATAACTTATTAGTTCAAAATATTAATCTTTTTTTCAATACTTTTAAAATTAAATTTTAGTTCTATTGATTTTTTCTTTTGTTTCTTAGATTGACATTTTGTAATGAGTATAGCTGCTGTCGAAGCGCGAGTAATTTTTTTTTCACTAACCTACATTCAATATGATTGCTCTTTGACATATTGAACAAAACATAATAGGATCGGTGATGCCATATTGATTTCTCCTGAGACATATTGAGTCTCAATATGTCTCAGGAAGACATATAATTCTTGCAATAAGTCAAGGAGCGCGTTTGAGACATATGGGATGCCAATACAAATTTAGCATGCTCTTTACATACTGACACGAATACGGCCTACGAGGACATAAATATATATATATATATATATGTGTAAATTCGTAATATAAAAATAAATATTTAAACATGAAAAAAAAAAAATTCTATTCGTGTATATCTATATTATGTATGTTTCGATGTACAAACAATAGGAGGCTAACTCGCGGACAAATACATCGCGTAACCAAAACAGCATATTAGAACTGTTATATAGAAGCTAGTTATTTTTACGGCTGCTTTGAAAGGTGCTTCTCGGGCTTGTGAAAAATTCAACAAAATTGTGAAATAACAATGTCCGAAATTTACTCTTCTAAAAGAATTTCATGTCCCGATTTTTTTCAAATGCATAAAAAGGTAGTTTATATGAGCAGTAATTCACGTTTTAGACCGTTGGAAGATTTAGCCATTAATTTGTCACAGCTTCATCCAGATTTAAATATATTGCCATCTACTAATGTATGTAAAAATTGCCATAAACGCATATCAAAAATGATTTTAAGTGATCTTGAGTCTATAAATGTAAACAAATGATGAGCCAAGCATACGACAGTGTTTGAATGCAGACTGCTTAAGACTTCCGAACGTATATACAAGCATTTTTCACCAACAAAATTTGTGAATTTTTTTCTCGCTCCAAACCAAAAAACCCGGGATCAAACAAGTACTATTAAATAGGTATTTTGGTCCTCTATCAGCAAAAAAAATTTCAGCAAAAAAAAAAAATGGCCTTTTCGAGAAAAATGCATGTGCATAAAAAGTGCATTTTTTGGTAAAATGCATATATCTCAGTCATTTTTTAGTTTTTTTTTAAATTTCTTGCACGGAGTTGAAGAGGGCTCAAAACGAAATAAAATAAAAAAAGGTTTATCAAAATTCATTGGAAATTGGTAAAACGATAGCTCTCTAAAGTTATTCTCAACATTTTCAGTTTTAACATTTAGTTTTTGTATGCAATTTTCAAAAGTGCATATCTGATGCAATTTTGATATTTCAGCAAAATAAAAAAATACGTATACCCTTATTTTTAGGGTAGAATAACATACTCCATTAGCGCAGTAATTGGTGACTTGAGTGTATACCGACTGTTCGATTTGAAATGGAATCAGCCTCAAAGAAAATCTTTCTCTTTATTATACGAGATGGGGCTATCTCCTTATTTTTTCCTACAATTATTAGTTTTTGCAAAAAAATAAATTCTTTGATTAGAAAAGGATAGAGATATACGACCTGCTCTTAAGTCAAAAGGTGGATTTTTTAACGAATCAAATGTGTAAATAATTAACAATGTCTGATAATGACATTATTGTTTGTTGAAAAAAATTGTAAAGTAACGATATCTACTTTGCCCAAAATTTGTTTATTGTTTCTGATGTGTTAGACTAAAAAAATTTTGTAAAAATTAATCTAATGAATTATTAAAATTTTTTAAAAGAATTTATTTATTACGTTGTTGATTTAAAAAAAAAGGTAATGAATCTGTAGAAACTATTATTTATGTTAACTCTATAAAATATTTATATTTTCTAAAATATTAAATCAATACAATAATAAAGAAAATAAACTAAATCAACCAATAAAAAAGCACTTGTATAATGAACTATAAACCTTACTTGAATAAATCGTTATAAAAAAAAGTTGATTTTGTCCACGTTCATTTTTCGAACGTTTATAACTCCGCATATACGAAGCGTAGAAAGAAGTTGCTGAATATCAAACTTTTGGGAAATTTTTTTTTCTGTAAAATGCTTTGCGTATTTTTTTGACCCAGTATTCCCAAAAAGTTACAGATGATTAATTAAAGAAAAATTGAAAAAAATTTTTTTTATAATACGTTAAAATATTATATTTCTTGATAAAAAATGGCAATGCATCTGACATAAATCGATAGTATTTATTGAGATCTTTCAAAATACTTTATATTTTTTTCAATTGGTCAAGCCGTTTTGGAGTTATGACCTTTTAAAGTTCGACTGGTTTTAATAAATATGTTTCCGAATTTTTGAGCGGTGCTGTATATATATATATATATATATATATATATATATATATATATATATATATATATATAGTAAATACATATATTAGGGTGTTCGTTATTTCCCGAATTACACTAACAAGGAGAGCTCCCCACCTCAAATGGACGCCAGCCACGTATAGCTTACGCGACGCCGCTTGCACTAGCAACGGAACTATCGGCAAGAAGAAAAGCAGATAGTTGAAACAAAAAAAACACACGCAAAAATAGCACGAGCACACAGACAAAAAATGAGAATATTAGCACGAAGGGAAAATAGCACTAGAACGCACACGAGATCGCCCGGCACACACGTCGCACAAATAAAGCAATAGATTATGCTATTTTACTTAGCTCTATGGCACTCGTAATTATACGAGGCTTGATTTTAAATAAAAAAGAATTAAGCTAATTAGTCTCACTCACACAATAAATTATGCTATCATAGCGCGCAAAAAAATACTGTATATTACAGTCGATAGTAACGCTTTTTTCGCTATGGTGACGACAGAAAGAATGATACGATGGCGGGTTCTTTCTGTCGACCAAGCTCATTGCTCTTACGGTACGCTGCGCGCACCGCAAGAGAGAGACAAACGATCCTTAACGGACCCCAACTTACCTACTCAAGTCAAGCGGCTTGCTAGCCCTATCTGTGCACATTATAAATGCCTTATAAACTCGCGCGTGTGCGCCAACGAACTCGGGTATGGTGTTACGGGTTTGACTTGCGTGGTCTGCATTCCTTCTTGCCAACAGTTGTATGTGTCTTTCTGTCATCGATATGCGTATTACTATACATATAAGTAACATGGTCAAATTGCCATGTTACAAAATGTGACATGTTAACTATGAACATACCAAAAAAAAATTGAACTAAAGGTACATATATTATTAGTTAACATACGAAGTTCAATTCGAATGTATTAATCCGTTTCAATGAAATTCTTATAGATAGAATATGGAAAGATCGCAATTTAATATGAAACAATTAAAATTTAAGTATAACATGCTCGATTGATTCATAATTTATTTTTATTAAATTTATATATTGATAACGAAAACCTAGCCCAATTTTTTTACTTAAAAACACAATTTCTTCCGAGGTTAACATATGACTTTCACACAAAGGATATCAAGAATATTCAATATCAAATTGATGTATACATAAAAATACATACTATAATTCTTTTAAATTAAAGTACAAGTATAGATTTCATCTTGATCTCTTGAATATTATTTATTGTTTGTTAAATAAATAGGTTCAACAATGTATATAAAGATTTTTGAGCATGAAGAGGGGGAATTGAAAGAGTTATGCTTCCAAGAATTTTATCAGTAATGCCTCTTTGCAATGTTCCTTTTATTCTTGCATGTTGTGTAAGTGGTGAGTGCTTTTGTTGATAGTTATATAAGTCACGCGCAATGAGAAAATAAATACCTTTTTATTGCGCGTAATTAATATAGCTGTTAACAAAAGCTTTCTCCACTTACCCAAAATGGCAGGGTAAAAGGAACGCCATTAAGAAGCGTCGCTTATGAAATTCTTAGAAACACAGCTCTTCCGGTTCCCCTTCTTCATGTTAAGAAACCTTTATATACATCGTTGACCCTGTTTATTCATCAATCAATAAATAACATTTAAGTAATCAAGACAGAATTTAAAATGGATGAAATCATTTTCCTCCCTCAGGGTAATAAACAGCTATTTATGTACATAAAAATAGGCTGCAAAAAGCACATTTTCTGCCCTAAATGTGAAAAAAAATTTCCTATATCCGTTTCTTTTATAAATTATCAGGATTTACATCGATTACTTTTTTTTAAATATTATAACGTATCAAGTTATTTATGAAAAAATTTGGCTTAAAAAATTTGCAAAATGCTCACAAAATTATGTGGTTTTTATAATTTTTTAAGGTTATAAACGTTCAATGTTCAAAACAGAGCTAAGCAATAAGATTAATATAAAAGTGGAATTCTAAACCTTTAATTTGTTTTTTTTTTAATGTCTCTAGGTGCTCTGAATCCGGAAACACAGTTTTTTAAAGCTGTGTGATACATGCTTATCGAGATTGCGCATCAGTACACGCAGTGGATTTTTTTATATAGAAATCTATTAAGCATTACTGGCGTGCGATTCTGAGAAACATGTGGAACACAGTCTAAGGCTCGAATATATAGTCAAGACTCAAACCTCAAACATCATTCCATCTTACTCTTTTCCCTGATAGAAATCTTGTCCGGTTTCCAACTAGAATTAACCAATATATTCCAATCAAAAACAATACTCTAACCATAACTCTACAACAATGAATAATAACATGTTACGGCTAACAAATTAATATCAAGCTGTTTATCCTTGAGATAATAAACATGTTTTAATAACACAGGCACACAAAAAAAAAGTTATCTGAGTTTGAGACAAGACCCATATACTTATAGGTTTTTGGGTGCGCTGAATCCAAATCTGAGGTCAGATTCAGGTCATCACCCTCAGATTTTCCCCGAGCTAGGGGTCGACCCTAGGTAATTGTGTAATCCACGTTTACTCTCATGATCTCGGAGAACCAGGTACTCAGACGTTGTCTAACTCAGTGGCTTACACCGAGTTCATGTAAAACGAGATATACCCATCATAAATAACACTAGGAACATAACCTCAAAACGAGGAAAATCCTTCATGACAATGGATCGTGTCAATATCATTCCAACTGTCTTGCATCTTTCTCTTTTCGTCTCTACCACTGTTCAGTATCCAAAATGATGACTTTCTTATCAATATAGACCTGAAATCAGAAATTTGCATGAATAAAAATTGTAACTACACCGAGAGACTTTTGCACCATAAAAGATAGTGCGTTTTAGAAACGCTCTACAAGGTGGCGCGCATGCACAATATTTTTGGAATATGCAAGATAAATATCGATGCGGCGCCACCTTGCGCTGTGTTTTACGATTAATGCACGAAAAAAAGTGATGCATGCATTATAAAATGTAAGGCAATACATATGATTTACGTAGCAGAAGGCATCACTTTTTCTAGTGAGGGCGCGCATCAAGTTTATTGAGGCAAAAGTCTTTCCGTGTATCTGTTCTCGGAAAACAGATTACGGTATGGTTTTTCGATGATACCTTGTTCTCTTGTCTTCAAACGACCTGTGAAGGGGGTACCGTCTCTTTCTTTTTCTTCCTTGATCCTCTCTCAGCAAGGTCCAGCATATTACACCTCAACTTACCGTAGTTTGTAAAAAACAACAGTGCCGTCTAGGGACGCCCGAAAGAAGCGAAGCTTTGTATAAAGCGTTCGAACCAAGCGTTAAGAAAATAATGAAAAAAATACGTGAGGGAAAAAAATTAAGACTTGAGAGAAAAAAAAAAAAAATATTTTAGGAATTAAAAAATATACATTTAAAATAGAATACACGCCCAAAAACGCAAGGCTACAGCGGAGCTCTCTTTTTTTCTTCTTCTAATCGTGAAGAGAGCTCCGCTGTAGCCTTGCGTTTTTGGGCGTGTATTCTATTTTAAATGTATATTTTTTATTTCCCAAAATATTTATTTTTTTTCTTTTTTTCTTCTTCTAATCGTGAAGAGAGCTCCGCTGTAGCCTTGCGTTTTTGGGCGTGTATTCTATTTTAAATGCATATTTTTTATTTCCCAAAATATTTATTTTTTTTATTTTTTCTCAAGTCTTAATTCTTTTTCCTCGCGTATTTTTTTCATTATTTTCTTATAATTTAAATACTGTAATTTTTGCATGATAATATTTATTAATTAGTTTAACCCATATTGAAATAATTTCTGTGAATAACTGTAAATAATAGTAAATAATTGTAAATAACTATTAAAAAATGTCAAAATTGAGACACAAATAATAGTTATTCACAGTTATTTACTATTATTTATCATTAATTACTATTATTTATAGTTACTTACAGTTATTTACAGTTATTTACAATTATTTACAATTATTTACAATTATTCATAGTTATTTACAATTATTTACAATTTTTCATAGCTTTTCACAATTATTTACAGTTATTCACATTTTCAGGAATTTTCGCATATATATAATAAAAATTGAATCAATTCGTGAAAATATTCGAAAATGTAAATATCTGCAAATAACTGTAAAAAACTATAAATAATCGTAAATAACTGTAAATAATTGTAAAATAAAGTAAATAAATGTAAATAACTGTAAATAAATATAAATAACTGTAAATAAGTGTGAATAATAGAAAATAATTGTAAATAATTGTAAATAAATGTTATTTATATAAAGATTTTCACATTTTTTAACACTTATTTATAGTTATTTACATTTATTTATAGTTATTAATAGTTATTTACAATTATTTTCAGAAATTTTTTCCATTTAGTCTAGGTCACAGTGGCCTCTTTGATTTAGATTGACCCACTAAGGTGTTTATAACGTATTTTGACCTCCTAAACTCGGAAATCGATGGTGGATCTCGATCCGAATGTCGAATAAATTGTTATAAACAATTTAATTGTTTATAACGCTATAACGATTAAACAAGAAGAGATACAAAAATTTTGTAGAATATTTTTTTTTGCAGCTTTTTAAAACAAATACACTCGATTCTGAATCATGCTATTTGGATAATTACAACTTGAGATATTGTTAACTTATTGCAAATTGACGAGATAAACTCGTCGCCCTTTATGAAATTCGACTATATCTCAGGTTCTATCAAACATTTTTGATCGATTAAGATCTCATTTTAAAAGTAAAAGTATTTTTTACAAAACTATACTACTTGAAGCTTTTTATAAACATCGATAAACAAAAGGAGACTGATCAAAATGAGAATCAAAGCACTTTTTTTGCTATTTCAATTGTTTATAACGCTACAACGTTAGAACCAAGTGAGATACAAAAATCTTTCTAAATACTTATTTACAGCTTCTTAAAACAAATGCACCCGATTTTTGATCATGCTGTTTCGTTAATTACAACTTGAGATATTGTTAATTTATTGCAAATTAAAGGTACGAACCCGTAAAAAATTAGGTACAAAAATTAAATCCATCAATCTATTTTTATTAATAATGAAAAATAAATAAAGAAATATACATAAATAAAGAGGTAACATTAAAATATTGAGAAAAAAATTATATTATTTATTCAACTTAAGAATAATTTACTTATTTTTACATGTATTATTTTTCATGCATGCACAAAAAGTACAGCATGATGTGTTCTTTTTTACAAAAGCAAGCTTTTGTATAACAAACTTTGCAATAACACGGTGGCACTAAGTCATCAAGAGGTGGAGAAATTGTTTTGAGAAAACGCAAAAAAAGTATTCCACAAAATTTTTGTATCTCTTTTTGTTTAAACGTTGTAGCGTTATAAAAAGTTGAAATAGCAAAAAAAGTGCTTTAATTTTCATTTTGATCAGTCTCCCTTTGTTTAGCGATGTTTATAAATAGCTTTAAGTGGTATATATCTGTGAAAAACACTTTTACCTTCAGGGTAAGACTTTAATCGATCAAAAATATTTGATAGAACCTGAGATATAGTCGAATTTCATCAAGCGCGACGAGTTTATCTCGTCAATTTGCAATAAATTAACAATATCTCAAGTTGTAATTAACGAAACAGCATGGTTAAAAATCAGGTGTACTTGTTTTAAAAAGCCGCAGAAAAAAGTATTTTACAAGATTCTTTATCTCTTTTTGTTTAATCGTTATAGCGTTATAAACAATTGAAATAGCAAAAAAAGTGCTTTAATTTTCATTTTGATCAGTCTCCCTTTGTTTACGGATGTTTATAAATAGCTTAAAGTAGTTTGGTTTTGTAAAAAATACTTTTACCTTTAGAATGAGACTTTAATCGATCAAAAATGTTTGATAGAACCTGATATATAGTCGAATTTCATCAAGCGCGACGAGTTTATCTCGTCAATTTGCAATAAATTAACAATATCTCAAGTTGTAATTAACAAAACAGCATGATCAAAAATCAGGTGTATTTGTTTTAAAAAGCCGCAGAAGAAAGTATTCCACAAGATTTTTGTATCTCTTTTTGTTTGAACGTTGTAGCGCTAGAAAAAATTGAAATAGCAAAAAAAGTGCTTTAATTCTCATTTTGATCAGTCTCCTTTTGTTTATCGATGTTTATAAAAAGCTTCAAGTAGTATAGTTTTGTAAAAAATACTATAACCTTTAAAATGAGACCTCAATAGATCAAAAATGTTTGATAAAACCTGAGATATAGTCGAATTTCATCAAGCGCGACGAGTTTATCTCGTCAATTTGCAATAAATTAACAAAATCTCTAGTTATAATTATCCAAATAACACGATTCAAAATCGGGTGTATTTGTTATAAAAAGCCGCAGAAAAAAGTATTTTACAAGATTCTTTATCTCTTTTTGTTTAAACGTTGTAGCGTTATAAGCAATTGAAATAGCAAAAAAAGTGCTTTAATTTTCATTTTGATCAGTCTCCCTTTGTTCACCGATGTTTATAAATAGTTTTAAGTAGTATAGTTCTGTGAAAAATACTTTTACCTTTAAAATGAGACTTTAATCGATCAAAAATGTTTGATAGAACCTGAGATATAGTCGAATTTCATCAAGCGCGACGAGTTTATCTCGTCAATTTGCAATACATTAACAATATCTCAAGTTGGAATTAACGAAACAGCATGATTAAAAATCAGGTGTATTTGTTTTAAAAATCTGCAGAAAAAAGTATTTTACAATATTCTTTATCACTTTTTGTTTAATCGTTATAGCGTTATAAACAATTAAATTGTTTATAACAATTTATTCGACATCCGGATCGAAATTCACCATCGATTTTTGTATTCAGGAGATCAAAATACATTAAAAAAACCTTGGTGGGTCAATCTAAATTAAAGTGGCCACTGTAACCTATCTGGCGCCTAGACTAATATGGGTATGTACAAAGTTTTAACATACAATAATAGAATCATTCATAAATTTGTATGTTTATCAGAAGTACATTCAGTAATTTGTACACTTCTATTCTCATTTTTATATTGTACCAAAGTAATTGTTGGTTGATGGTAACTAAATTATGATACAAATGTTTTCAATTCTATTCTTATAGAATTACAATTTACAGGATTTATTAACAATCGACAAAAAGCGGGATAAACAAAACAGCACATCGCAACGGATATTCAAGAGAAAGAGATAGAAAGCGATGACTGATATAAGTGAGAGAGATACAAAACGTTACGCGCACTGAGTTAGGGAGAGGTGGGGATGCGAGGCAGTGTGCACATACTGGCACGATATGTATACACACGCCCCACAACTGCCACTCTGTATACCTATATATATCGTGTATCGCTTTTAAAATCTGACGCTTAGCACGGATAGAGTGGCCGCGCGGCGAGCGCCTAGAACTTCTGTATAAAAGCTTTGCTTCAACAAGTTTTGCAGCTATCTTTTTGTAATCATGTCTCTTATTATTACCTAGAAAATTTTCGATAACTTATTGGAAACTTTGCCAAGCAGACTTTTCAGGACCTATCATTGTTGTAAAAAATTGAGGATCTTTCAACATTTCTCGTATCTGAGGTTCATCAAAAACCCCTTCTTTCAACTTGGCATCTGAAATTTGAGGGAATTTTTGACACAAATATTGGAAACAATTTCCATTTTTATCAAGTGCCTTGACCAATTGTTTTATCAGTCCAAGCTTGATTCGAAGTGGGGAAATCAAAATTTTTGAAGGTTCCACGAGTGGCTTAGCGATGATGTTGTGTGTTCCTGTTTGAAATGTCAGTCTTGGATCCCATTTTGATTTTTTAAGTAGTTTTCGCGATTCCTACTATCTCATAAACAGAGATAGCAGGGTGTCTTGGTGAATCCTGATTGTTGTCCCAAAATCATGGATAAGATTTTGAGATCACCACATACAAGCCAATTGTACTCTGAATAATGGATTTTTTCTAAAAGTAATTTCAAATTCATGTATTCCTTTTCCATGAGGAGTTGGTGAATGGTTAAGTGAGCAATCGGCACCGGTGCAAATATATTCTTATTATTGAGCAACACTGCTTTTAAGCTCCGGGTTGACGAGTCGATAAAGAGCCTCCAATCCTCAGACTTTTATATATCAGGCTTCAGTGTATTAATGAGTCCTTTAACGTTGTTACAGTAGACTAGCTTACGTTTTTCAGCCTGTCCTTCAACGAAGTATCCATGGAAATCCTTTTCTCCACCTCTGTAGATAGTTGATTTAACACCATGTTCCAGCATACTCCTCCTCTTCAAATCTGAAGCTAAATATTCTGCCACGTCTCTAGGGAGTACTATATTTCTTATCAAGTCATTCAATGTTTTTTGTGTATACAATATAATAGGCTTCTTTTTATCATTGTTTGGTTTAAAGTCTCCGTGTTCGTCCTCAGATCCATTTTCGTCCTCAGATTCCTCTTCGTCCTCGGGTTCATCTTCCTCGTCAGATCTATCTGATTTGTTAGATCTATCATTCCGTTCACAAAAATCATCACCCCTGTCATCAGTTTTTGATTGACTCACTGGGGAGGGTACATTTTCATTCTGTTTCACATCACGGCATCATCCACGCACCCGAACGACCCCCTGCAGGGCAGTGTGCCTTCGCTGGCTTCGTTACCGTGACATTCTGGGGAGCAAATCATTCTACACATTCCCATTGGAGCAGTTGTCATCGTCCCCATAAAATGCCATGGTTGCAGGAATTTTCAGATTTTCATTTACTTTGATGAGAAGTATACCTATTCTAAACTGTAAAAGCTTCGAATGGAGATACTCCACAAATTGAAGGTTTAGAAGTCTACTTTTATATTAATCTTATTGCTTAGCTCTGTTTTAAAAATTAAACGTTTGTAACATTGAAAAATCAGAAAAACAGCATGATTTTGTGAGCATTTTGCAAATTTCTTAAGCTAAATTTATTTGTAAATAACTTGATATGTTATAATTAAAAAAAATAATCGATGTAAATCCTGATAATTTATAAGAGAAACGGATGTGGAAATTTTTTTTTCAGTCAGTAGTTGACAAGAATCCGCAAAATACAAAAAAAAAAACAGAAAAACTAAATTTTTTGAGTACTGGAAGGGTTAAATTGCCATTCTAAGAAGGTCTTCAAGTGGTTTTCTTAGTTTTTAGTGTTAAAAAATCGATATAAGATTTAGGAACAAAGGTTCAAGTAGTTCGCGAAATAACGACCACCCTAATATATAAATATATATATATATATATATGAGCCATTCTAATACTTTTTCTAAAAAGTGTTCGCAGTGGGTCTCCAGAATTTTCCATTGACCATGGCATCTTTTTGTACTATGAAACTTAGGAACCCATGCCAAATTTACGCCTTCTAGAACCAATAGATGCCGAGAAATGGCTATACAAAGTCCAAAAATGGGCTCTTTTTTAGCTGTTTTTCTCTAGTTTTCGAATACTACTCTTTAATCCAATATTGCACCAAAACGAACTCACAATACGTCGTTTTCTTCGTTTTAAATTAAACTTTTAAGAAATCATTAGCACATTTGGATTCATGAAAAGGAATTAGCTACATAACCTTAAAGACAACAGGCGATTTTTTGACTTTTTTCAACTTTTCATCCTTCCATAACATCACGAATTTTCAATTATTTTACAATTGGCCAATGGCATTGGATTTCTCTTAAAAAGACCTTTAATTTAACATTTTGAACGTTTAAAAACATTGAAAATTAATGGAGTTATTGAAGGTTGAAGTTCACAAAATTCGTAAAAAATGCGTTTTTGGCCATTTTTGAACCCTTAAGGGGTATCCGCATACCGGCATAGAATTCTACCTTATCTACATTTGAATTTTGCATTTTAATACAAATTTAACTATTTACGACTGAAATTCATAGAAGAGGCACATTCTTAACATTCTAAAGAATTGATTGCAATGTTAAGAGACAGTATAAAAGTGAAAATGAAGACGAAAACTGCAAAATACGATTATTCATAACTACATTGGAAAGTTAATCGTATTAAGCAGTTTTCGTCTTCATTTTCACTTTTATACTGTCGTTTAACATTGCAATCAATTCTTTAGAATGTTAAGAATGTGCCTCTTCTATCAATTTCAGTCATTAATAGTTAAATATTTATTAAAATGCATAATTGAAATGTAGATAAAGTAGAACTCTATGTCGGTATGCTGATTCCCCTTAAAGCTCAAAATAAGGTGTCTTTTTTTTATCGCATAAATTTTTAGTTTCATTACAAATATATAAAATAAAACCGTTTACAGAGGACCGTTTTTTGATTTTCGAATTATTTCTCGTGCATCTAATTATTGCTTTTTTTAGACATTTACAATGCTATATGCTCGTATGTACAGCGTTCTATACATGCGAGCATAGGGTATCCTCCTAAATTGACTTTCCAAATAAATTCTTATATTTTTTTACATGTCTTTAAAAATATTTCAACACCGGACTCAGATTGAAAGTTTTTCACCGACCATAGAAAAAATACAAATGACGGAAAAAAATTTTTTAAATAATGAAAAATAGCCTTTTTTCAAACACTGACATGAAAGTTGTTATTATTTTCACGCGCTACTACAGATTTAAAAAAAAACATGTTAATCAGACCATAATAAACTACAGGAAGTTAGCATTTTATCTATATTTTAATATGCTTTTTTATCATTTTTATCAATTTATTTTATTTTTACTAATGCACAAAAAATATCTTCTTATGTTTTCAATTTTTGGTTTCATAAATTCATTGTTTACTAAAAAATATACAATAGAGATGTTCGTTATGCATGTGAAAAACTTATGGTATAGGAATACTTAGAAAATATTCTGTGAGAAACTTGTTCCAAAAAAAATATTTTGAGTAACACACTTCAAGAACGTTTAGGAAGGCTAAAAACTATATTGCAATTTCTAATAGCATTAATGCTTTTAACCTCAAAATAAAATAATCTTCTACATCTTTGTCATTGAATTAATTAGATATAAGAGAAGTCATATATTAGAATTTATTGTATATGCCAGTTTATGCAAATTTGGAAATTATTAAAAAAAGTGAAATATTTTCTATATTTTTTGCAATACAGAAAATAACTTCCTTGTAAAATGAGTAACACCAACTGTTTTTACTCATTAAGAGCTATAGAAATAAGAAAAATTGCCCCATGAGAGTGCTTTTAAAATAATTTATAATGATTTTTAAAAGGAAAAAGTTAAAGGTTTTCTAGAATTATTCATATGTTATAATTCTATGTTATAAAATAATAAACTGAATTTATATTATGTTCATTACTTATCAATTCTTTAAAAACACATTTACATTAATAACTTTTTTTTTTTTTTGTTAAAAAGCTATATTTGCGTATATGTAAAATCAAGTTGGAGAATATATTTGTTTAACTACACTTGAGAATAAAAATACGCTGTAATCAAGTAAATATGAGGACGCCTACGCCAGTACAAAAATAACGAGCAATTTTAACTTCAACAAACATTATCGCTATACAATGGCAAGTATGGAGAAAATCATTAGTGCATTTAAAAATAACATATAGACGTAAATATACAAGATTGAATGTGCATTCATAGTACTGTGAATAATGAAATGAGACAAGAGCAATCTAGATGGAACATTTTCAACTTTCTATTGAACACAGAGTATGTACCCCCAACATATTCTACCTCGGTTGTACGCTATGACCATGGCCCAAATTCGTAGATGTGACTTCAATATTGAGTATAAGCAACGAATATAGAGGCTTATAGAAGCGTACTTCTAAATGGGAAATTACGTCCAAAAATGTGTTACCCAGCAACTTGGAGGGCGCCACTATTCCATATATTTATATATCTATGAATAGCAAATTTTTTTCATATGTATAGATATAAAGACAATGTTACCCAGGTTTTCGGACGAAAAATTCAACCCAGAACAGTCCTTCTATAATCGTCCATCTTCTTTGGTATAAGGGTGAAATTAGATAAAAGGGAAAATAGGCTACAGAACGTCATAGTACGTCAATTCCGTATCCTTGTGTTCCGTCAAATTTTTTCTCTGTATTCTCATGGATCGGAATTTAGCTGAAAAACTTCAAAATAACCTACAAATGTGTCCGCGAATTTGAAATTAGCGAAAAAATTTGTTTGATTAATTTTTTATTTTACTGAAACGTCGATTTTACGATGGAGGATAGCCAAAGATAACTTAAACATATGATAAGAACTTCAGAAATGATATGAAGAAAAAATTGCAATATAGTTTTTAGCCTTCCTAAACGTTCTTGAAGTGTGTTACTCAAAATATTTTTTTTGGAACAAGTTTCTCACAGATTATTTTCTAAGTATTCCTATAACGTAAGTTTTTCACATGCATAACGAACATCTCCATTGTATATTTTTTAGTATACAATGAATGTATGAAACCAAAACTTGAAAACAAAAAGATATTTTTTGTGCATTAGTAAAAATAAAATAAATTGATAAAAATGATAAAAAAGCATATTAAAATATAGATAAAATGCTAACTTCCTGTAGTTTATTATGGTCTAATTAACATGTTTTCTTTAAATCTGTAGTAGCGCGTGAAAATAATAACAACTTTTATTTCATTATTTGAAAAAAGGCTATTTTTCATTATTTAAAAAATTTTTTTCCGTCATTTGTATTTTTTCTATGGTCGGTGAAAAACTTTCAATCTGAGTCCGGTGTTGAAATATTTTTAAAGACATGTAAAAAAATATGTTAACTTATTTGGAAAGTCACTTTAGGAGGATACCTTATGCTCGTATGTATAGAACGCTGTACATACGAGCATATAGCATTGTAAATGTCTAAAAAAAGCAATAATTAGATGCACGAGAAATAATTCGAAAATCAAAAAACGGTCCTCTGTAAACGGTTTTATTTTATATATTTATAATAAAACTAAAAATTTATGCAATAAAAAAAAGACACCTTATTTTGAGCTTTAAGGGTTCAATAATGGCCGAAAACGCATTTTTTACGAATTTTGTGAACTTCAACCTTCAATAACTCCATCAATTTTCAATGTTTTTAAACGTTCAAAATGTTAAATTAAAGGTCTTTTCAAGAGAAATCCAACGCCGTTGGCCAATTGTAAAAATATTGAAAATTCGTGATGTTATGGGAGGATGAAAAGTTGAAAAAAGTAAAAAAAACGCCTGTTGTCTTGAAGGTTATGTAGCAAATCCCTTTTTATGAATCCAAATGTGCTAATGATTTCTTAAAAGTTTAGTTGGAAAATGAAGACAACGACGTATTGTGAGTTCGTTTTGGTGCAATATTGGATTAATGAGGAGTATTCGAAAACTAGAGAAAAACAGCCAAAAAAGAGCCCATTTTTGGACTTTGTATAGCCATTTCTCGGCATCTATTGGTTCTAGAAACCATTAATTTGGCATGGGTTTCTAAGTTTCATAGTACAAAAAGATGCCATGGTCAATGGAAAATTCTGGAGACCCACTGCGAACACTGTTTAGAAAAAGTATTAGAATGGCTCATATATATATATAGTCCAGGCGGGATTTGTTTTAAAATGGGTAGATTTGGATGTTTCATATATAGTCGCTGATTTTTGCTTGAATGTCTCCGAAATTATGTTAGATATGATAATTTCGATATGCGCCAGTTGAAAAAGTTGTGCTAAATTCGCTATTAAACAAATAGTGAAAAAATCTCGAAAAAAACGATTTTTTTCATTCTTTTTTTATTTATAGCTCCTTAAATATACATTTTAGAGAAAAATGTAAAAAAACAAAAGTTAGATGGTAAAATTTTACATGTAATATTAAACTTTTGAAATAAAAAATTTCATTTTTTATGTTAGAAAAACGACAACAATTGCGAAAAAACTGCCCAAAAATTAATGTTTTGTTAAATGATTTTTTTAATTATTTAAATTTATCATATGATTTTAATATTGAGCCACAAAAAACTTTTTCACATGATAAAACAGCCCAGCAAATTTCATTAGAATCGGTCTGTTCGTTGCTTGACAATAATTTAACAATTAAGCGTCCCGCAAAAAAATGCAAAAATTTCAAAACTTTATTGCAAATAAAATAATGTTTTCAGATGGGTGCTGATTTTTTTACATATAGCAGACTATTAAAGCTTTCAAATGCACTTTAAAAAGCTAAAATCGGTTAATTAGGAGAGTCTTGGGAATTTAAAAAAAAATATAGTTGAATTTATGCTTATAAACAAGTTGAATATCTTTTTCAATTTTAAATTAAATGAAACTCAAAAACTTTCGTTTGAAAATACTTTGAAAGACGCTCATTTTAAAAAAAGAAAAGTCAAATTCCGCTCAATAGTTTTTGAGCTATGACTCACCAAAGTTAACTTGTGTTTATTATTAAACAATAAACAATAGAAAGTCAATTAAAGTGTTATAAGCTTTATTTGTCCAAGCACTTTTTAGGCGAAAGTTTTCAAAATATGCGCTCTTTGGAAACACATGAAAAACATCGATTAAAATTACTCTGATCACTCGAAAAGCCGCGTTAAAAACGCAGAGGGTCACGTGATGGAGCAAGCTGATTGAAAAGTGAAATCAAAACTTAAGAGCAGGCCGGATTCGCTGTCCTTATCTAATGGGCATTTTTGTTATTTACTCAAGTTTTAATCGGTGTATCTTCAAATTAAAGTTCGAGCGCAATAGATATTATTATTATGAACATCTATGCACAAGAAAAAAAATATCTACCGGTTTGTTTTTGAGAAAAGTAAGTAACGCCAAAGTAAAAGTTTATGTTTATAATATTTTCGCGTTACTTTCTTTTCTCAAAAACAAACCGGTTGATATTTTTTTTCTTGTGCATACACTGAAAATAACATATTGACATCGTGACGAAAATTGACATAACCAAATTAAACAAATTTAGTATAACTGAATCAACTATCTTTATCCTCATCACAACGATATTTATGCTAACCATAAGTAATGACAGTTTAACCTGCAAATAAAAATAGTTGATTCACCGATACTTGAAAATAATTAGGATAGCTGCGTTTATTATGGTAACGACATCAATAATATGGTTGTCACAACGATATATTTTTTTCAGTATAGATGTTCATAATAATAATATCTATTGCGCTCGACCTTTAATTTGAAGATACACCGATTACAACTTGAGTAAATAACAAACAACTCAATTGTTACTCGGTCGGTATCAGGTTCTACTCCGGCCTACCGTTAAAAACTACAGCGCGCTCTAAAAATGCGATTATCTCGGCTTCTAATGGTCCGATTTTGATCTTTTTTTTTTTAAATCGATGTGTCGGGAGTCAAGGAATTCGAATATTTTATGATAAATAATCAATTATGCGTATAATTTGTTATCTTAACATAACTTTAAATCATGAGATAAAAAATTTGTATTTTTTTAAGCATTTATTCGTCTATTTTACATGGAAAGTGCTCAATCTTATGCAATTTTAGCTACTAAATGAGAAATTATTTGATAAAAATTTTTAATATTGTTTAAACAAATTAGAAAATTGAAAAATTGTAAAAAGTTGAAAAAATGTTAAATAATTTCAAAAGTATCATCATTTCAATCGTTAATGTCTATAATAAACTGAATGAGAATTCTGTACTTATTATTAATATTTTATAAACATTATTAATTTATTAATTAAGGAAAATAAGATGATGTAAAAATCAGACGCAATATTCGCATGAAACACCCTTGTATGAAAGATGATCCTAATTAATAGAATACAATATAATCATCTATTAAAATATATTTTCAAACGAATAAAAATGTGTATGAAATGTAAGTTTGAAAAATAAAGGTAATCAAATAAAATCGAATTATAAATTGTTTTAAAAAATTTCTAAGCTGATAGTATTAATTAAATTTAAATTTAAGTTACTTAAATAACAATATTCATAATTAAAATTATAAAAAAGCACATTTAGAAATTATTTTACGAAACCTCTCATGAAATTATAAATGACATTAAAAAAATTCCTTAAAACAATACTAGAATTCATTAATTTTAATGGTAATAAATTGATATTTCAATAATAATATTTTACATGTGAAGTCAATTTTAAGGTCTTAATAATATATTTGAACTTACCTTTATAAATAATAATGTTGATATAAAATTTTAATAATAATATAAAGAATGTATAATGATATTGATAATATTGGTAATATTTTCATACTTATCTTTTCAATTAAAGTGATATATACTTTTAAAAGTAATATTTGCTGATGCGATGTTTATTCTCTTGGCACAGGCAGATATATACTATGACTATTATCGTCTAAGACAATGCTTATATTTTCATATAAAATGTTTGAAATGTATGAAAAAGAAACATTTTTATAAAGCGAATTAAAATCATTGACCCTTGCCAAAGTCAAAGTTCTATTACAATCAAGCTTTAGCTCAGTCTTTTATTTTCATTTATTTTCGAAATACATTGTAACCTTAACGATATCTAAGTGAACCTAAAGTAAATACTTAAGCATACAATAGTCACTTTATTTTTTACATTATAATTCTGCTATTTGGAAAAATAATAATTTTAAATGAAAATAATATAAAATTCGAAGCTGAATACATCGAAAGTGAAAATTATATAATTATATATAATAATAAATTTATTTATTTTTCACATCATATTTCTTCTTTTATATTATCCGTTTAAAGTTCCTAATTTTCAAATAAATTTTTCACTTTTATAATTTTTTCCTTAATTAATAAATTAATAATGTTTATAAAATATTAATAATAAGTACAGAATTCTCATTCAGTTTATTATAGACATTAACGATTGAAATGATGATACTTCTGAAATTATTTAACATTTTTTCAACTTTTTACAATTTTTCAATTTTCTAATTTGTTTAAACAATATTAAAAATTAATATCAAATAATTTCTCATTTAGTAGCTAAAATTGCATAAGATTGAGCACTTTCCATGTAAAATAGACGAATAAATGCTTAAAAAAATACAAATTTTTTATCTCATGATTTAAAGTTATGTTAAGATAACAAATTATACGCATAATTGATTATTTATCATAAAATATTCGAATTCCTTGACTCCCGACACATCGATTTAAAAAAAAAAAGATCAAAATCGGACCATTAGAAGCCGGGATAATCGAATTTTTAGAGCGCGCTGTAGTTTTTAAGTCTTGATTTCACTTTTCAATCAGCTTGCTCCATCACGTGACCCTCTGCGTTTTTAACGC
The DNA here is from genome assembly GCA_017163975.1 of Anastatus disparis. Lineage (NCBI taxonomy): Eukaryota > Metazoa > Arthropoda > Insecta > Hymenoptera > Eupelmidae > Anastatus > Anastatus disparis. Next base: position 1,940,495 of record JAFFSR010000041.1, on the reverse strand, counting down.
GGCTTTTCGAGTGATCAGAGTAATTTTAATCGATGTTTTTCATGTGTTTCTAAAGAGCGCATGTTTTGAAAACTTTCGCCTAAAAAGTGCTTGGACAAATAAAGCTTATAACACTTTAATTGACTTTCTATTGTTTATTGTTTAATAATAAACACAAGTTAACTTTGGTGAGTCATAGCTTAAAAACTATTAAGCGGAATTTGACTTTTCTTTTTTTAAAATGAGCGTCTTTCAAAGTATTTTCAAACAAAAGTTTTTGAGTTTCATTCAATTTAAAATTGAAAAAGATATTCAATTTGTTTATAAGCATAAATTTAACTATATTTTTTTAAAAATTCCCAAGACTCTCCTAATTAACCGATTTTAGCTTTTTAAAGTGCATTTGAAAGCTTTAATAGTCTGCTATATGTGAAAAAATCAGCACCCATCTGAAAACATTATTTTATTTGCAATAAAGTTTTGGAATTTTTGCATTTTTTTGCGGGACGCTTAATTGTTAAATTATTGTCAAGCAACAAACAGACCGATTCTAATGAAATTTGTTGGGCTGTTTTATCATATGAAAAAGTTTTCTGTGGCTCAATATTGAAATATGATAAACTTAAATAATTAAAAAAATCATTTAACAAAACATTAATTTTTGGGCAGTTTTTTCGCAATTGTTGTTGTTTTTCTAACATAAAAAATGAAATTTTTTATTTCAAAAGTTCATTATTTCATGTAAAATTTTATCATCTAACTTTTTTTTTCCTTTACATTTTTCTCTAAAATGTATATTTAAGGAGCTATAAATAATTTTTCGAGATTTTTTCACTATTTGTTTAATAGCGAATTTAGCACAACTTTTTCAACTGGCGCATATCAAATTTTCATATCTAACATGACTTCGGAGACATTTAAGCAAAAATTAGCGACTATATACGAAACATCCAAACCAAAACAGATCCCACCTGGACTAATATGGCTGATTCCATTCAGATTCATGTAGGCCGTCACTGATCAAATTTTTTTTTTTCTTCTAAGTAATAAAAATACCTTTTATTATGTATATGAAGATAACATTTACTTCGTAGAACGCTCGAAAATTTTTTTTTTTTTACTACAGCAATTTTAGTGTTGGATGTAAAAACAAAAGTTCAAAAATTGAAAGTGAACCTCTAATTTTAAATGACTATAGCTCCGTCAATTTTTAACCTTTTTGGGCGTTCTTTTAACGAAAGTGTGCGTAATTCTGTCTAGTTTTAACTGCAATCTCGATTTTTGTAATACAATTTTATCTCACTGAGTTATTTACGAAAAACCGAAAAAAGCGATGTTTTCAAACACGATTTTCTCAAAAACTATATTTTTCTTTTTGAAATTTGTATATGATTCTATACATAAAAAATACTAACTTTTAGGGTAGGTAAGAATATGCGATTTTGCCTTTTTTTTTAACAGATTTTTAAACGTTTTTTTTTATATTTTCGATTTTAAAACATTGATACCATGGCGCATCGTACTATTTTTCCAACTTTACGTGTTCTTACAATTATTTTTATGCTTTTATTTATTAATATATCGAAAATATCAACAATAATCTTTAAAATAAACCCTGGATCGAATATTTAGATCAATTAGAACCAAAGTTATGACGATTTAAAGTTTAAAAAAAAATGCTGAAACTTTAAATAAATATGATATTCACATTGAGGAAACGCAATTTTCGTTAAAGGTTAATATCTAAAGATATAAATTTTTCAGTTTAAAAAGAAAGTTATTTTGATGAAAGGAAACATAACCATTTATCCTCTTTTTATGGTACATTATTATAATAAAATCTTTTTTTGTTGAAGAATATAATTTTTTTATCAGTTTAAATTTCGCGCCTAGAATTTGAATTTATTTTGTAGGGAGTTGACGCATGTCACTACTAGGTGGCAATGATTTGTTCTTTGCATTCTCATTAACGACTTGACGTATTAAAAAATATAAGAAAAGGAAGATGAAAAATAAAGATGTTAAAGAAAAATTATTTTTTCCGATCTGTCATTGAACAGAATATCAATAATGGCATCACTGATTGTAAAAATAATGTGCAAGGATTCAAAAGTAAGGCACGAAAAAGTTGTTTATGATTGCTCCAAAAGTCCGCTTAGAGAATTAGGTGATCTAACGGAGTCTTTGAAGCGCTTGTATCCAAATACTTCTTTTTCTAGAGAAGATAAAGTATGCCTTTCGTGTTACAAAATATTATTAGATGAACTGAAAAATACGCCTATTTCATCGACTTCAAGCAGTCAACAATCTTCGGAAGATCTTATTCATAGTGAGGCTGTGGTAGAACAGCTCAACAAGACTTCAAGTAATTTAAAATTAAACATTTCACCAATTAAAATGCCTCAAAGTATCAATATCAAGATGCGAGAATCTTATGCTCTCCTAAAAGGAAAACAAATTAACGATGCATTTGATTCACTAATAGCAAGTAAAATGATGAAAGTCTACGATATAACGGATTTGCTCGCATCGAATGAAAATAATGAATGTAAAACAAATGATGAATGGCTTGAGAATATTAAAATTGCATTCGATAATTGTTTAAATTTTCTTGAGAAAGTGCGATTGTTTAGTATTATACCTAGTGATATTTCCAAAGATTATTTATTATCAGTTTCACCAAATGTAACTATTTATATGATTGATCAAACACGATCATTGGTGAATAATAAAAAAATTTAAAAGCAGTTTAAGAACTATTGTGGCCATTCATTGGATAGTGAAATTTTAATGAAAGTAAAGGATTATTATCTGAACGATGATTTTAATTGTTCTCGTCAAAGTGCAAATAAAAGCGACACAGTATCTATCAAAGAAAATGGTATAAAAACTAAAAAAGTCAAACGCTTTTTTACGCGAAGTATAAAAGAAATATATCAATTATTTAAAGACGAGAATCCTGAAATGAAAACAAAAATTGGTAAAGCAACATTCTACGCTTTAAGACCATAGTGGGTTATATCACATCCACCCACCGATTTGTGTCTTTGCGTTTACTGCGAGAATCTTAAACTTATGTTAGATGCTTTCAATAATTATAAAAAAAAGAATAAACAAGACATTGCAGATTTGGATTTGAAAATATGTTTTTCACTTTTTTGTTCCAAAGATGATATGAAATGTACTAAGAGAATGTAAAGAATGTCCCATTGGAGATTCTATTGATTTACGAGTAATTTATTTGACAGAAGAAGATTTATATGAAGAAATAATTTATGGTGTTTGGGAAAAATCAAATTTATTGAATAAAACTAGCACAATTGAAAATTTCTTGATAGATAGATAGATAATTAAATTTATTAACTGTACATTATGTTGTACAACAAAAATAATACAAATTCGTAAGTATATATATATATATATATATAAAATGAGATACTAAGTAAAAATATAATTAAAATAAAGATACAGTAATTAAAATAATTAAAGCCTAGCTCGGAGCAGAGGCTCATTCTCAAGGGAAAGGTAGTGCGAATATGTTGATGCCTTGAATAATGCCAATGATGAAGAGTCTCTTAATGATGATGGTAGACCGTTCCATAGTTGCGATGACACAACCAGGAACGATCTTTGGTGATACTTGGTAGATAAAAAAGGAATGGTTAACGGTCTCACATCACCCCTCAGTGTCCTCACAGGCCGGCTCCACAAATATCTAGAATAAAGATATGAAGGTGAGCATGACAAAAACATTTTGTATAAGAAGGTAGTAGCGAAGTAGTTTCTTCTACCCAAAGTGGATAACCAGCCTAGAGAGGATCTATAAACAGAGATGTGCTCGCGCCTACTTACACCATAGATGTAACGAATACCAGAGTTTACGACCCTTTGAAGCCTCAGATCGAGTTCAGCAGAAAGGTCAATATAGACCAAACAACAGTAATTAAGTAAAGGAAACAGCAAAGAACGGATAAGATGCTTACGTAGTGCAATAATGGTACTTCTTCGAAAGAAATTTAATCTATAGAGCAATGAGTGACTTCTGTTACACACATGCGCAATTTGGTCCTTCCAGTTCAACTTACTATCAAGCCATACACCAAGACTACGAACAGAAGATTCAAACTTAATAAGATCACCGTTTATTGGAACACCAGTGATGTGTAATGAGGGCAGCATATTGACATAGAAATAAGATCCAATAATAATAGCCTTTGTTTTGCTCACATTTAATTTCAGATGATTTTTTGTCGCCCAGTTAACAATACTGACAGCTTGATCACTCATGAGAGCAGTAACAGAAGCTAACTTAGCAATTGGGAAGTGAATGTACACCTGAAGATCATCAGCATAGATAAGATGCTGCACATCGGCATGGAAGTCAGCAGCCACATCATTGATGTATATAGAAAACAACAGTGGACCAAGGACAGAGCCCTGGGGAACACCAGTATTTAATGTTACATAGTCAGATGCATTACCATCTGCATCAATAACAGCCTGCTGTCTCTCAGAGAGATAAGACGCAAACCACCGCACAACTGAATGCGAGATGTCAAGAGAAGACATTTTTCTGAGCAGAGAGACATGGCATACCGTATCAAATGCCTTGCTGAAATCAAATAGCAACAGCAACGTCACATAGCGTCTGTCCATATTGCGGCTAATGTCTTCAGTTAGTTTCAGTAGTGCGGACTGAGTACTATGTCCAGTTCGAAATTCAGTCTGATAAGGGTCCAGTAGCTGTCGCATAGACAAGTAATTGTAGAGTTGATCATGGACTAGACGTTCAAGAACCTTGGACATAAAAGATAATGAAGAAATTGGCCTAATGTCACCAAAAGCTTGAGGAGAGGAGATTTTGTTTATTGTAGTGACCAATGAGATCTTCCAGCATGAAGGAAATAAGGATTCACGCAATGAGTCGTTATAAATGCGACATAACAAAGGCTCAATGACCGGAAATGCCGCACGGACAAAAGATTGAGGAACAGCATCAAACCCTCTGGCCTGTGAAGCTAAATGACAAACAGCCATCCATACCTCCTCCAAAGTAACTGGATTAAACTTCAACATGGGTTTAAGTGGTTCATCTAGAGCAAGTGTATTCATGTAATCAGAAATGGAGGGGACCAGAGGATCAAACGCAACACCACCAAAATACCGATTCAAATCATTAATTGAAAAAGAATGTCGAGAGTCACTACTGCTGGAACATATGCCCAGGTTCTTGAGTTCTTTCCAGATCTGTCTTGCGTCAGTAATCTTAGATAGTCTGTCGTGGTAATACAGTAATTCAGCTGATTCGATGCATGAATGGCCCCGATCTCGAGCATCTCTATAACATATAAGATCAGCATGCAGCCTAGTACGTTTGAAGCGTCTGTAATGCCTATCTCTCTCAGAGATTAAGCGGTGATGCTCAGAGGTAAACCACGGACGATGACTCTTGCTCTGTCGAACACGCCTAACAGGCACAAACCGTGAGATAGCTTCATTAAGATGAGTGTAAAGACATTCAAGGCGAGCCAAAAGAGAAGAGTCACCGTTACACACAGCACAATTCAGCGATCGAAAATAATCAAGAAGAGCAGTTTCATCAACTGCTTTATAATCATGATAAGTAAAATTATTAAGTGTAGGCCTGGAGAGAGACGACTTCACAGTCGCAGCAATAAAATCATGTCCGTCAATAAATGGTACATCAGTCTTCCAATAGTCAAGCAGTAAGTCATTGGCATCGACAAGGCACAAGTCGAGCCACATATCAGAGGAATAAGTATGATGCGTAGGTCCATAAGGCACTGAAAAAAGTGCATTTTCCCTAATAAGGCTCTTCAGGAACACAGAATCATCAGATTCAGAACACAAATTAGTGTTGAAATCTCCTAAAACTACCTTAGTACTATAATTGTGCATATGAGTGGTCAAATCAGGAATAAAGTCTGTGTTGGCCAAAAATGGAGCGTGAGGTGGTCTATAAACAACACCAACGAAAATGGGTGAAGCCAAGTCAGATGAGTTGACCTCACAGAAGAGATACTCAGGTAAACCAGGCTTACCACTCCAGCTTCCAGAGGATGAACAGAGACGCACAGAAGTGAGAGAGCAGTGTACAAATAAAGCAACACCACCTCCCCTGGTGTTACGATCCTGTCTATAAAGCACCTACCCATCAAGAGCAATCAAAGAATCACAAACTATCTGGCCCAGTTTGGTCTCAGTAACAGCTATTACGTGGAAATAAGGGCGAGAAGCCAAAAAGAGTCTAATCATCTCAATGTGCGCTCTAATAGAGTTGGCATTGAAATGACAAACTCTGAGACCATCCTTAGTAGTGAAATGATCATGAATGACCGATGAAATAGTATTGTTAGAAGGAGGAAGTGTGTTAGAGTGAGAAGGAAGAGAGAATGAGCTTACCCCAGTGTCAGATGTTAAGTGGCTACATCGTCGTTGGCTGATATCAATGAGAGCTTTGCTAAAAAAGCATCCAAGTCGTCATCCGATGCAACACGAATGGCTACATCCTCCTTCTTCCTTCTGACGAAGATCTTACCATCACGCACAAATGTAAGGAAGTTGTACCTCTTATCTTTGGCCTTCCTGAGCACTCTCAACTTCAGTTGGTGCAATGAGTGTGGCAGATATTCATTGATGTTGATCAAGGAAGGAGTAAGTGTTTCTACTGATAAAGTTCCCTGCAAAAGGTCACTCCTGATCTTTGAGGTATGAAGGCTACCCATCCTGATCTTTGCTCCGATGACAGATCGCGCCAACGAGACACTCTTCATAGTGACGAGCAATGGCGTCATAAGCAGCGGAGGACCACCTTGAGATGTTGTTGCAGAAAGAGCAGTACTATCATCAGCACTACGAGCTGTAACAGGTCGCGACAAAGGTCGAACCGAAACAATGTCACTGAGAGCAAAACCAGAATTAAGAGAAGCCAATACAGCAAAGACACCGTTCTTCAGATCGTTAAATTCATTAGGAACCAGGCCTCCAAACACCAAGTCTGATGCACGCTCAAGACGCTGCTGGCCAGCCGCCAAAACATCACACTGTTGCCGTAAAGATTTATTGAGCTTATCCAATTCCTGTAGTTTAACAGCCATAGGGTCAGATAATGCCCGATCAGGCACAACAGAGAGAGATTCCTCTAGCTTCGCCTTAAGCTCCCGATAATCCTGACAAACCTTGTCAAGTCTTGCTTCAGCTGCTCCACAACGTTCCTCACATGCCACAGCAATACCATCTACTCGTGTCTCCAAACTTGTAAATCTCCCATCCAGTGTCAATAGTTGAGTGCCGATATTGTTGATCTTGGTATCCATAGCATCCAGCTTATCTAATTTCTCCATCTTCTTCAATATAGAAGACAAAAGTTCATTTGTTTGTAGCGCCGGTAGTGTCGGAGTTGGAGTGCGCGACAGAGACAGAGAAGCTGAGACATCACTCATAGAACCCGCAGAACTAGAACGTGATCGACTGCAATTAGGATTTGCAGCTGCTATGCAAAAGTTACATACTTTCACTTGTTGGTCGTTATTATCTCTGACTAAGAGCAATTTGGTACAAGAGCTGTGATAGGTCTTACCACAGCGACCACAAAGCTGAGGCTTAGATGCAGCACTAAAGTTTTTAAAACAGAGACCACACTGATTGGACATAGTGACCTCCAAGATAGAAATAGCTTAATTAAACGAATCTTAAATTTTTAATTTTAAATTTGGTGCCAGTTGTATATTTAAAAGTAGATAAGCAGCTTAATAAATGTATTCTGAGTTGCTTCTAAGTTTCAGTTGCTGTGAGTGGAAAAGCAGCTTAATAAATGCACTCTGACAAGGAGAGTGTTTCACCTTCGGGTCACCGTTTTTGCTCAAATTTTGAGAATGTTTTCCGGATGCAGAAATATGAAGAAAGCCAAAATTTTAGAGGCCAACGCTCAGTATTTCTCTAGTTACAGGCCATTAAAGAAAATCACTGAAAAAGTCACTAGATTTTCAAAAGCTTATGGTATCTCAGCATTGTTAGCTAGAAGCTTACACCTTTTTTTAAATGAAAGCTGAGCTCAAATCCTTTCGAAATCGTAATTATAGCATATCGAAATATTATTTTTTTGCAAAGTTATAGCGTAATAAAGATTGAACTCAATTTTAGCTTTTATTATTCATTAATGTTTCAAACAAAAAATTCAGATACAATCTTTATTAAGCTCTAACTTTGGGAAAAAATGATTTTTTAAGATGCTATAGGTGCTATTTTGAAAGGATTTGAGCTCAGCTTTCATTTAAAAAAAGGTGTAAGCTTCTAGCTAACAATGCTGAGATACCATAAGCTTTTGAAAATCTAGTGACTTTTTTAGTGATTTTCTTCAATGGCCTGTAACTAGAGAAATATTGAGCGTTGGCCTCTAAAATTTTGGCTTTCTTCATATTTCTGCATTCAGAAAACATTCCCAAAATTTGAGCAAAATTGGTGACCCGAAGGTGAAACACTCTCCTTGTGAGTTGTTTCTAAGTTTCAGTTGTTGGAAGTGGAAAAGCAGCTTAAAAAATGCACTCTGAGTTGCTTCCAAGTTTTAGTTATTGTAAGTGGAAAAGCGGCTCAATTTGTACAGAGTAAGATTCGTTTGACTGTGATTAGAGAGAGCAGAAGATAATAGTGGAAAAGCGCCTTAACTGGAGAAGTTACCATCAGGTATCACATAGACGGGCAAAGATGCCAATATACAGGTCATCCAAGGGATGGAGCCACCAGCACTAAGCAAATAAGAATCCTTTTGTGGTATATGATTGCACCAAAAAGATTGAGGTTATGTTGTAGACAATAGTTAAAACCAGTTGCAGTACAATTGCATACAATATACTGCACTATTGTAATATACAGCAATTAAATCAAACATGCAGCAAATTCCACGTTGCTACCACTAGATTCTATCAAAAGAACAGTGAAGTTAGTGTATACGTTATCCAAGAGATGGCGCCATCAGCGTTAAAAAATATGATCCCTCTTGCAGTATGTAATTGCGCCAAAAAAGAATGAGGTTATGTTACAGTTAAAAATAAAACTAATTAATTGCAATGCAATTGTGCACAATATAATGCACTTAAAACAACGATGATAGAGTTAAGAGAGCGCGCTCTCACTGTAAGTGCTCATAAATTTGTCAAAGAAATTCAACGTATAGCAATTAAAGAGGTTGATTTTTTAGCGAAGAATAATGACTTCCAATTAGTTATTCAAGTCGCTTTTGCAGAAAATTGGACAGTTCTGCTTCAAAATGAAATTTAAAGCTATCATTGGAGTAAAAACCAAATATCAATATTTACGTCAGTATGCTATTTTGGAAATTATAAAGCAGTCCGTTATGTCACCGTCTCTGACAATATTAAACATGATTCGTCTCATGCCCTAATGGCTATAAATTTAACTATCGACAACTTAAAACAAAAACATATTGCGCAAGATCTTGATGAAATCATAACCATTTCCGATGGAGCTGCCAGTCATTTTAAAAATAAATATCAATGCTATGAGCTTCAAAACTCAAGAGTAAACAGAAAATGGCTTTTTTCTGCAACAGGTCATGGTAAAGGCGCTTGTGACGGTATTGGTGGTTTAGTTAAACATTATGCTACCACGCATAATCTGTCCAAGAAGAGTGCAGATTTTATTAGAAACGCTGAAAATTTCGCCACTCACGTATCAAAATATACTCCGTCGATTAACATTCTTGTTATCCGCAAGGATGAGTTAGAAGTTTTTTGACAGACAAAAAAAATGGAATGGTTAGGAAATGCAAAAGAAATTAAAAGTATCCAAAAGATTCACTGTTGGAAAAGTGAACGAAACCAAATCTACACTGCCAAAATTACGAGACATGAGTGGCAAGAAATGAATTGAAAGGTTTTATTCAAATTCGGATTTTTTATTCACATTAGTTCTCAATTCATTAGTGTTCATTTCTTAATTGTATCGCATATTATTTGTTCATTGAAAATGCCCAAATAATATATTTTAGTATTTCAAAAATTCACCTTTTTAAAATTCGAAATTCAAATTCAAAATTCAAAATTCAAAATCCAAAATTCAAAATTCAAAATTCAAAATTCAAAGTAAATATATTTATTTAAAGTTTCAGCATTTTTTTTTAAACTTTAAATGGTCATAGCTTTGGTTCTAATTGATCAAAATATTCGATCCAGGGTTTATTTTAAAGATTATTGTTGATATTTTTGATATATTAATAAATAAAAGCATAAAAATAGTTGTAAGAACACGTAAAGTTGGAAAAAAATCAATGTTTTAAAATCGAAAATATAAAAGAAACGTTTAAAAATCTGTTAAAAAAAAATAAGGCAAAATCGCATATTCTCACCTACCCTAAAAGTTAGTATTTTTTATGTATAGAATCATATAAAAATTTCAAAAAAAAAAAATAGTTTTTGAGAAAATCGTGTTTGAAAAAAATCGCTTTTTCGGTTTTTCGTAAATAACTCAGTGAGATAAAATTGTATTACAAAAATCGAGATTGCATTTAAAACTAGACGGAATTCCGCACACTTTTGTTAAAAGAACGCCCAAAAAGGTTAAAAATTGACGGAGCTATAGTCATTTAAAAGTAAAGGTTCAATTTCAATTTTTGAATTTTCGTTTTTACATCCAACACTAAAATTGCTGTAGTAAAAAAAAAAAAATTTTGAGAGTTCTACGAGGTAAATTTTATTTTCATATACATAATAGAAGGTATTCTTATTACTTAGAAGAAAAAAAAAATTTGATCACTGACGGCCTGCATGAATCTGAATGGAATCAGCCATATATATAATGTTTTCTTCATTACCAACCCTCTGTGGGTAGCCATAGTTAAGTTTCATACTTTCAAAATTGTTTTGATTTTATTTTTATTCAGAATAATTTTTAATTTATTTATCCTAATTTGAGTAAATTATAATTCAAATTTTTATCTCATTCAATCCAAACCGCCACATATATTATAAATAAATATTATAGACATATACTGTAGATAAAAATGGTTTATGTTATAAATACTGACTAAAATATTTCAACTCTTAAAAACCACCCCTAATAACATTATATTAAAAAAAAAAATATGATAAGAGTTTGAAATAACTTGATGTTACAAACAGAATTAATTAAATTCTCTTATCTTTTTATAATAAGATTTATAATTTATGGTACACGGGTGGCAGGAACTACTTTTCAACAAAATTTTTTGGTGATAAGGAATTCCTCTGTGGTAACTTTCATAATATTTTTCTTAATTATTTGCCGCTAAACAGAAAATTGTAGTTGTTCCTTTTCGCGAGGTATGCTCAATTTATATTCTTTTTGATAGATGAATGTTTGGAAAAATTTTCCCAAATAATTTCTGAAAAAAGTGATTACTGAGATGAAGATAGCGATGATAATACACATCAAAATCAAAAAATAAAGATATACCAGATCAACATTTTATTTCATTTATGAGTGAATATTAATACATGAACATTAAGGAACTATAGTTAATCTTATATCTATTTTTTACTTTATTCTTTATGAGAGACATATTTAATTGGAAATTTCTAAAAACTTGGCAGAAGGGCCATTAGCTTACACTGAGAAAAAAATTTAGTTGGATTAAGTAAGGCTTAATTGAATCAATGAAATTCCTTAGGTGCGGGTGGCACATAAAATATTTTGTTACATTAATACAAATATTTTAATTGAGTCAAATAAATATTTCATTTTTTTAAAATAAATATTTGATTCTACTAAATATCACAAATATTGGTTGAATAAAATTAATTTATTGTTTTAAAAAAATTTTTTATTAATTCAAATGTATATTTGTTTTTATTTCATTACATCAATATGCATGTAGTAACTGAATCAAATAATATTTTGTATTATCAAATAAATATTTGACTTACTAAATGTCGCGAAGATTGATTCAATAAAATTAATTCATTGTTTTTATAAAAAATTTTATCAATTAAAATGCCCATTTATTTTTCTAATTGATTATTTCATTACATTAATATACATATTGGAATTAAATCAAATAATATTTTGTATTTTCAATTTAATATTTGACTTATTAAATGTCGCGAAGATTGATTCAATAAAATTAATTCATTGTTTTAATAAAAAAAATTATCAATTAAAATGTCCATTTGTTTTTCTAATTAATTATTTCATCATATTAATGTTATATTGAAATTAAATTAGTTCAATATTTTATATTTTCAAATGAAAGTTTAATTTATTGAATATTTTAAATTTAATAAAATTTTAAGATTTAATAAAATTAATTCATTGTCTTAACAAAAAATTGATTAATTATTCGGTTTCACAAATAAAATATTTCTTCAAAGTCAAGAAATATTTAATTAATTCGATTTATAGATATTTTAATCGAACAAATACTGTCTTTAATCAACCGTATTTGCTTTCAGTGATTTATATTTATTTATTAACATCAATGAATTGATGACTCATTAAAGGACAGGTGAATATGATTCCATTTATTTATATGGTAAAGAATAACAATTATTAACATACTAACATTAGTATGCTTTATACAGTGATCGCACGAGCAGTAAATCTAACATAAATTTCGCTCGCATTACAATTTACGTATTATATATCTTGGATTTTTAACTTCCTTATATATCAACTTAGAAGCCCTCTTACCGCTTGCGAGATCGAAAATTAACGACGCCACCAAGCGGTAGTATCATCGAACCATCGAACTAAATGATTTTGTTAAAACAATAAATGTTTCTTTTAGTTCAAATATGTCTTATTTGAATGAAATAAATTATGTAGTTGAATCAAATAGTGGATTTACTTGATTTTAACAAGTATTTAATCAGATTTCTCTGTAATTTTTATTAACTTTAGTATTTTGCTAAGTTATTCACTTAGCAAGACACGTATTTAAAACATGAGTTTGTTTGAGTATAAAGGATGATAACTTATACAAAAAATATTTTTCAATAATATTAAATATTAATTTTAACATTATATTTCATTTGATTTAGTAAATATAATATTGAATAATAACTGCTTGTTTCAATAAATATTTCATTAAGATAAGATAATCAAATAATTATTTAATCGATCTGATGAAGAAATTAATTAATACAACAAAATATTTAATTGGAACATAAATAATCAAATATTTAATTGTTAAAAATAATAATTAATTCCATTAATTACTGCTTTCATAGACGCAATATAATTAAATAATAAAAGTAATAAAATAATTTTATAGAACAAAATAAATCAAATATTTGAATCAATTGAAAATTTAATTAATTTAATGCATCCAATTAATTATAATATAGCAATGAAATTATTTGAGTAGAAGACAATGAGATATTTCATAGAATCAATCATATATTTTATAAAGAGAAAAAACGCATTCATCCAGTAAAATAATTGAATATAAGTCATACAATATTTATTTAAAACAATGAAATATCTTTTTGTTACTATTCAAAATTTATTGAAAGAATAAAACAATAATTTTGACAATATTAAATATTTCATTAATATAATTAAATATTATTGAACAGTAAAGTAATTTAATAGAGGTGATATAATAATTAATTAAATCAATGTATTATATTCTTCTTTTAATCAAAATTTGATAAAAATACGTTAGAATTAGTAAACATTTTATTAAGATAATTAAATATATTATTAAACATCAAAGTAATTTAGTAGAAGTATTATAATATTTAATTGAATCAGTGAAATATATTCTTATGTCAATCAAAACTTGATAGAATTAATAAAATAAATATATTTGGTTTAATAAATATTTCATTGAGATAATCAAATATAGTATCTTATATTATATTAAAGTGAAACCACTTTTTTCTCCGGTTCTCCGGTTCTCCGGTTCTCCGGTTCTCCGGTTCTCCGCATTTTTTGAATGTGTCTTTCTTGGGTCTTTTATTTTCTTGGGCCTTATATTTTCTTGAGCCTTATATTTTCTTGGGCATTATTATTTTCTTGGGCTTTGTAATTTTTTGGACTCAATATTTTTTGGGCCTAATATTTTTTTGGACTCAATATTTTTTTGGGCCCAATATTTTTTCGGTCTCTATATTTTTTGGGCCTTATTTTTTCGGGCCTTATATTTTATTGACCCTTATATTTTCTTGGGCCTTATAATTTTTTGGACTCAATATTTTTTGGGCCTAATATTTTTTCGATCTCTATATTTTTTGGGCCTTATTTTTTTGGGTCTTATATTTTATTGAGCCTTATATTTTCTTAGGCCTTATATTTTTTTGGGCCTCATATTTTATTGAGCCTTATACTTTCTTGGGCCTTATATTTTTTTGAGCCTTATAACTTTTTGGACTCAATATTTTTTTATGCCCAATATTTTTTTGGTTCTCTATATTTTTTGGGCCTTATATTTTACTGAGCCCAATACTTTCTTGGGTCTTATATTTTTTTGGGCCTTATAATTTTTTGGACTTAATATTTTTTTGGGCCCTATATTTTTTCGATCTCTATATTTTTTGGGCCTCATGTTTTTGAGTCTTATATTTTATTGAGCCTTATATTTTTTTGTGCCTCATATTTTATTGAGCCTTATACTTTCATGGGCCTTATATTTTTTTTGGCCTCATAATTTTTTGGACTCAATATTTTTTTGTGCCCAATATTTTTTCGGTCTCTATATTTTTTAAGCCTTATATTTTATTGAGCCTAATACTTTCTTGGTCTTATTTTTGCTTATAATTTTTGGGCTTAATTGGTCTTATATTTTTTACTTAATATTTTTTGGGTCCAATATTTTTTCGGTCTCTATATTTTTTGGGCCTTATATTTTACTGAGCCCAATACTTTCTTGGGTCTTATATTTTTTTGGGCCTTATAAATTTTTGGACTTAATATTTTTTTGGGCCCTATATTTTTTCGATCTCTATATTTTTTGGGCCTCATTTTTTTGAGTCTTATATTTTATTGAGCCTTATATTTTTTTGTGCCTCATATTTTATTGAGCCTTATACTTTCATGGGCCTTATATTTTTTTTGGCCTCATAATTTTTTGGACTCAATATTTTTTTGTGCCCAATATTTTTTCGGTCTCTATATTTTTTAAGCCTTATATTTTATTGAGCCTAATACTTTCTTGGGACTTATATTTTTTTGGGCCTTATAATTTTTTGGACTTAATATTTTTTTGGGTCCAATATTTTTTCGGTCTCTATATTTTTTGGGCCTTATATTTTATGTATCCTTATACTTTCTTAGGCCTTATATTTTTTTGGGCCTTATAATTTTTTGGACTCAATATTTTTTTGGGCCCTATATTTTTTTGGTCTCTATATTTTTTGGGCCTTATATTTTCTTGAGCCCTAATCTTTTTTGGGCCTAATATTTTTTCGGTCCCTATATTTTTTGGGCCTTATATTTTCTTGGGCCTTAATTTTTTTTGGGCCTTATATTTTATCGAGCCTGATACTTTCTTGGGCCTTATATTTTTTTGGGCCTTATAATTTTTTTGACCTAATATTTTATTGGGCCCAATATTTTTTCGGTCTATATATTTTTTGTGCCTTATATTTTCTTGGGTCTAACACTTCCTTTGGCTTTATATTTTTTGGGCATTATATTTTCTTGGGCCTTATATTTTCTTGGGCTTTATATTTTTTGGATTCCTACATTTTTTTGGTCAATATGTTTTCTAACGTAGCTTTTCATCCAAGCCTGTATACTTTTACATTGGATATTCAGTGGAGCGTATTTTTATAATGTTTTATACAGGCTCCGCTCCAGATGCTATGATATCTTTTTTATTTCAAATGCAATGTTTTAACGTCTCATTCTTACACTAGACATTGCAAATCTAATAGCGCATCTCCATATGCAGCCGATTAAATAGAGCGTCCTAATATGCAGCCGTTTAAACAGCGCATCCCCATATGCAGCCGATTCAACAGCGCATCTCAATATGCAGCCGATTCAACAGCGCATCCCAATATGCAGCCGATTCAACAGCGCATCCCACTATGCAGCCGATTCAACAGCGCATCCCCATGAGCAGCCGATTCTACAGCGCATCCCTATTTGCAGCCGATTCAATAACGCATTCCCTAATGCAGTCGATTTAATAGCGTATCCTCGTATGCAGCCGATTCAACAGCACGTTTCCTTGTGTAGCCGATTTAACAGCGCGTCCTTTATACGGCTGATTCAACATCATATTAAACTATTTTGAAAGCGTCAGTTGATATTTATTTTTATTGAATATCATATATTTTATTATATTTCGAGTTCAACTATTAACACAATCTAAAAAATAAATATTAAATACATATTGACATATTCTTTATATCTCTTTATAAACAATGTTTTTTGTATATATTGTGTTCTGATCATTTTTATTTTCTTTGTTGACAATAGCGTAGTCACCTAAAAATAATTTTGAATTGTTTTTAAATTTCGTCCTTGAAAGAGCAACATATAATTGCCCATGACTGAAAACTGGTGACGGCAAATAAACACCAACTTTTTCATAAGATTGTCCTTGTGATTTATTAATAATCATTGCAAATCCTCATCTAATAGGAAACTGTTTTCGTTGCATATTGAATGGAATTTCTTCCGTAGATGGAGATAAATTTATTATTGGAATGAAAACTTATTTACCTTTGTTTAGACCAGTTGCTAATTCCGCTTGAATGGAATATTTAAGCATTCTTTTACTATCAACCTTGTTCCATTACAAAGTCCCTTATTGACATTTAAATTTCTTAAAAGTATAATGATAGCCCCTACTTTTAAATGTAATTTATGTGGTGGAAGTCCATTAGGAGTTAACTTATTTAAAAATTCTGTAGGTAACATAATATCTAAATTTTCTTTGTTATCATCTTCAGCAGTATCAATACTCAAATATTCAACATAGTTTCCTTCCATTAAATTCAAAACATTATTATTGATTTCAATTACATCATTATTTTTAGGAGCCAAAATTCATTTTTTCGTTTCATTCGTATTGTCTATTTTTATTGTTTTTCTGAATATTTTTTCGACAAGATTTTCTTTAATGATAAAATTATCTGGTATAGCAATTACTTCATTATCATCTTCAAAAACATCGCGGCGTTTTCCTTCTCCGATGTCTAATAACCATTGTTTAAAATTATTATCATTATCCGAAGCTCGCAGATTTTCATTAAACTTCATTTGCTTAAAATTTTGCCATAATAAACTAAATTTAGGTAAATTTTCAATAATGTTCATACGGCTATCATGTCGTACAATTGGTAATGTTTACCTAAAATCTCCTGATATAATTACAGTTTTACCACCGAAGGGTTGGTTTACATTGTATAAATCTTGATAAAGACGATCAACCGCTTCAAAAGCAAATTTTGAAGTCATGGATATTTCATCCCAAATAATTATTTGTGTTTCCTTTAATTGTTTGCCTTCTGCAGAATTAGGCTTAACATTACAAGTTGTACAATCTGTTATATTTAACGGTAGTTTAAATGTTGTATGCACGGTACTTCCATCGACTAATGAATTCGCTGCTATACCTGTCAAAGCTACACATAAATAATGTATGGTATGATATTTAAAATAAGCCATTAAAACGTTAAGTAAATAACTTTTTCCACTCCCACCCGGTCCATCTATAAAAATATATTTTTCTTTACTTTGGTCGTTTAAACGTTTTAGTGTAGAGTCGAATATTTGCCCTTGTTTATTATTTAAAGAATTTATTTTCATTTCTAATTCATTAAGAATATAATTATTATGATTTGAAATTGTTTCATTATTATCTTTTTCTATAAATGTGCTTATGTTAGGTAAATTAAAATCGTTTAATGAAAATCAATTGACTTGTAAATTATTTTTAATAACATTCAATGCAAGATTTTCACCTACATTTTTTTCGTATTTAGGGTGGTAAAAATTATCTTTATATTTTTCATATAAATCTCGTGCACTTATAGGATTATGAAAAACGCAAATAAAAGCAAATAATTCACAAAGAGCATAAGGGAATTCTGTTGAAGATGCTTCTTCCAAGCATCTTTCCCATTCTTTATCTTTATTAATTAATTGTTTTGCCTTAGCTGCTTCATAAAACGAATTGTACATCACATCATCAACAGTACGCAAAGCTTCAAAAGACGTGGCTCCTTTAACATGTAATAGTAATAACCTAATAGAATAACGTTCTCTATCTTTCGGACTTACTAAGTACATTCTACTGAGTATTGATTTTCTTTTTTTTTTCTTTTATTCCACTTTTTCAGTTTTTCATCGAATGTATAAAAATTTAGTATTTATGAATATAAGTAATTTCGTAATCTTCTCTATTCGATTCAAAATATGCTGTTAATGTTTTTCCAACATTTTTTTGCATGATCATTTCTTCTTTTCCTTCTTTAAAAAATACGTTTTGTTGATTCCCTCCATGAACGCTTAGACGTTTTATAGTATGTGGAATAACATGTAAAGGATATTCTAACAATATGTGCATTGCTGCAGGTGGACATAAATATCGTGTATTAATGTATTGTTTGATTTCGTCATACTCATATTCAACATTTTCACTATTGTCATTTTTAAAAGTGTCTTAATTTTCTGATCTAAAATCAACATTTACTTGATGTATTTCAATGTATGCACAATCATGACCTTCATAACAGTATTTGAATAAATATTTAATGCATTGTACAGTGAAACAAACTTATACGTTTATGTGTGCATTAAATTTCAATAATAAGTAAGGATTATAAGGAACAACGAATCCATTATCTGCAATTCTTTCTGTAAATTTATTTTTAAAAATAATTTCGACGCAATCATTTTTGCGTTTGTATAGTGGATACCTATTTGATTTAAATGTTGTTGTATTATTAAATTTTCTTGGAAAATTTTTCGTACATTGTTTCGTATTTTTATCCATAAACGGACAATTTATATTTTGCATACCACAGGGACCGTGCATCATAAATTGTTTAACAATACTATATAATTTTGGATAAATATCTCTATTTAGGATTACTGCACTTATTATTTTATCAACTTTTTCGGGAATGTCAAATTTATCATTTTTATCTAAGAATAACAACATATGCATATGTGGTAATCCTCGTTTTTGAAATTCAATTACATAACTATATGCAATACATTTTCCTAATATTCCCTTTTTTATTACTAAATTTTTGAATTCTTCTACTTTTTGATAAAATACTTTTGTTATAATATCTGGTCTATTTATTGCATTTTCATAAATTTCCAAGTTTTCAGTTATTTCTTTCCAATGTGGGTCACAGGTTATAGTTAAAAAAAGGTCAGGTTTACCATGATAATTTACAAGTGTTATTGAATCAATGTAATTTTGTTTTAAAAATCGTGGACTTCCTGTAAAGTTTGTTAGTAATATTACCATTTTTCCAATTTTTGAATAATCCAATTCTTTTTTGTTATGTAAATAGTCCATAACACCTTTGTAACAATCACTTCTTAATACGTTTTGGTTTTTTCGTATGAAATATAATCTGGAGGTTCCAACTTTTACAAACGCATCAACAATGAACTGTTGAGATAATTTTCCTAAATTGAGAAATGGATTAAATTCATTTCTAACACTAAATCTATAATTATAAAATTGCAAATTTTTAATATTAGATTTTCCAAATTTATTTTTCATATATGACATCCATCCGAAATCACCATTAGGATGAATAAGCGAATATGTCATAGGATCTGTGTGTTTGCTAATTTTTAGTATACCAATTGGTTTATCAGACTTAGGGTAAATGACAATATCACGTTCAATAGGAGGCATATCGTCTTCTCCAACGTATACTATTGCTACATCATTACAGGTAGGTAGATTATATCTATTTTCTATCGAAATTATTATTGCGGACATAGGCATAGTAACAGTTTTCAGAAGACAATTGATTTTTGCACATCGTTGTAGTTCTTTTTCTCCTGCTTCATGCATCATTTTATAGGCTTTAGCATGAGGGTTAATATCTCTCATTAAGTTATCTGAATGTTTTAATAATGTTAAGTTTGTATTAAACTTATGTCGTTCAATCGTTGCCATTTCATTATCTAAAATATGTAATTGTCCATATTTAAATGCTTCATCTTTATTAGGATGTAACGCATATACATTATGGTGAATTTGTCCACATATCCTAATAACTTGTGGTCCTTTACTCGGCAATGTATCAAAATTGGGATAAAACTTGCGAATGCTAAAGGATTATTGTACAACCTAACATTTCGTCGAAAATCAATACTTTCTTCCGTAAATTCAGTTGCTCAAAACATTAATCGTTCTGGGTAAGGTGGATTTTCTAACAATTCTATTTTACCTTTATGACAACAATTGGAGAAATCGTTACTTTTAGTATGTTAAAAAGCAAAATGTTGCGCATCACAATAAACACATGTATTCGTCATGGAACCAATGTAATTTTCAGATATGAGATTTTCATCGAAATATATATTTGCCATACAACCAATCAGTTTCAAATTAATTTTTTCAGTTAATATCTTTTTATTTAATTTCTTTAATTTTTTTTCTACTTTGCCCTTTATTGTTTTATCAATAACTTCGTTTAATACAATATTATGATTGTTATTATGATTATTATTATCCTAATTTTTATTATAATTATTATCTTCAATTTTTAATCGTTTACACTTAACATTTTCTAATTTTTCTTCATATTTTTTTGGTTGTTTTTCTTCAATTTTTATATAAGCTTCTTTCTTACGTAAAGCCTCATTCGCACGTATTTGTTCAAATTTATCAGTACTCATTGTTTCCTTGAATTGCCATTTTGTTATGTTAGTATTTTCTAATTTCTGTTTATATTTATTTGGTTGTCCTTTTTTTATTTTCATTTAAGCTTTTTTCTTACGTAAAGTTTCTTAAACACGTCTTAGTTCTAATTTATCATTACTTTTTTGTTTCTCGTATTTCCATAATAATGTCTTTTTCTGAAATTTTATTATATTTATGTGATTCTTCTGTTACCATTTACCTATTAACGGGATGTCGAAGCTGCATCGCTTGAGTTTTGCTTTTTTTATTATATCAGTATCTTTTTAAATTAATAAATTAAACAAATATAATGACTTGTCCGTACTAAAGCTATATTACTACAATGATTTTTGTCAAAATAAAAAATCATTTAGACTTGTTATTTTTTTATGAGCTTGGATTGGAAATTAGATATCAAACTTCATAGACCTAACTTTAAAATACGATACATTGAAAGTTTTTATTATAACTTTATATGTCTAATATTATGGTGGATTTCTTGAGTTGTCCGCACTGGAGTATAATCTTACAAATTTTTACTTTAAAGCAAAAAAACTTGATTGAGCGCATCGTTTATTCATAAGTTAGGATTGGAAGTATTATTAGAAGGGGGCCGCTTCGTCAAGCTCTTAAGTTTTGTTACAAATAAAGTTTCTTTTTCAACTATTTCTTTTGATTCTTTTTTTTCTTCATTTAATTTAATCTCAACTGCCCCAATTTTATTATCGTTATAATTCAAGTGGGTGTCATCGATTCCCATTATATCATTATCTGATTTTTAAAAATTTCTATCTGAAATGTCATTGTCAATTTCCATCAAAATTGTTTCATGATTCAAATTCTTCTGTTTACGATGCGTTTCCATGATCTTTTTTTGTTCTGGCAATAAATGCATTTGTGAGTTTTTTTATAATATTTCAAGCTCGGCGAAATCTAAATTAAATGGTATTTGATTAAGACCTTGCTCATGACAAAAACTCCTTTTTATCATATCCGGTGGATTATCGTAATTAATTTTTGCATTATTATAATTTTGTAAAACTGGAAACATTTTTATTTTTTGCGTTTTAAAAATTCTTTATGAACGTAATCGCATTTGAGAAACATTATATCTTAAACAACATGGACCTAAATTATAAAGTAATGCAACAGCAAAAACCATTGCAAAAACGCTACAATCATAATTATTCGTTTGTGATTGTACTGTTTCGAATACTGTGCTTAATTCTGATTTGTTTGGAAATAATCTGTATATATAAATCTTATACTCATCTTGTAAATATATAAGATTCAAATTGTCTATATATATGAATTACCTTTTTGGAAAAGTACCAACTTTATGATTTTTTTTCTGAAAATCTTGATGTTTTAGAGAGAAATTCATAAGAATTCTTCTTGTTCAAGATAAAGAGGAGAGTTAGCATTATTTTCTACAGAGCTAAATTTTGAAGTTTTCTATTAATTCTTACATGTATTACATGGTAATTGAAATTACTCATTGTCTGCTACTTCAGAAATTGCTTTTCGAGGGCTTATTTCCTTCTATTTTTCATCAACTTAAAAATAAATATTTGACTGTGTAAGAAAGAGCCACTAATAAGGAGTTATAACAGTTTAAAATATATATTTTCATGTCTAATTTATTTTCAATATAAAAATTAATCATACATGATAATATATATTTTAAACTGCTTTAACTCCTTATTGATGGCTCTGACTTACATGATCGAAAATTCATTTCAAAGTTCACGTGAAATAGAGAAAAATAAGCCCGCGAAAAGAAATTTCTGAAATGGGGAGCAATGAGTAATTTCAATTACCATGTAATACATATAAGAACCAATAGAAAACTTCAAAATTCAGGTCTGTAAAGAATCATGCTAACTCTGCTTTTCACTAACAACAAGAAGTATTCTCATGAATTTCTCTCTAAATTATTAGGATTTTCAGGGAAAAAAATGATCAAGTTGGGACTTTTCCAAAAATTTTGAAAAATTTCCAAATTTCCAGAATTTATGGCTCTTGATCCTCCCAATCTAAATCCTTGAAAATTTTTTTACACATTTTGAGTAACAGGCAGGATATATTCCCAGAGTTTCAGAGATTTTTATTTTGCTGCTCTTCCAGTTGGTTTGAAATGTTCCGTATATATATATATATATATATATATATATATATATATATATATATATATATATATATATATATATATTTATTCATTAAAAAAGTTTGTTGTAAAAAGAACTAAAATCAAAATTATTTTGAATTATTTTTAATATTGTATTCTTCAATTTATTTACAGTTGTTTATGGTTATTCGCAGTATCTACATTTAAATAATGTATAAATGATAATAAACAACCCACACAGCATGAAATATTTATGGAAGCTTCCTGGAACATTGGCAGCGAAGGTTTGAAATATTTTAGGAATCTTCCATGGAATATTCCTGTAATATTCGTATGTCCTTGATTCTTCCTACATTGGAATATTCCATGGAATATTGCTGGAAGATTCTGAAAATATTTCATTGGAAGATCTAGGACATCTCAGATGTTTTATTGAAATATTTCAGGAATCTTCCGTTGGAACATTCATTGAAAATTTCCGGAATATGAAAACGGTAGATTTAAGGTAGTACTATCGTTAAGGGATTGACGGTTCAGAAAAATCTGAAATCGGGTATATAAGTAGATTTAAGTTTAAATAAGACGTAGTTAAATTTTGGTAAACTTTTGGAGCATGAGAGAAAAATGACAAACATTTTAATTTTCACACTTTTAACACGCGCTCTTATGGTAACCACACAGAAATTCTCTTTCAACTTTTGATTATAACCCTCATAGCATGGAAGCTTCCCGGAAGCTTTTATGCTATGTGGGATATTAGTGTGGAAGCTTCCTGGAAGCTTCTGTGCTATGTGGGAAGCTACTGATGGTTCAAAATTTCATCAAATTTAACACATAATTAATTAAAGAACTGTAGAATAAATTTTTCAGTATCGAGTTTGAAACGATATAAACATCTTAGACTCAATGCACGCCCGTGTATAACTATATATACACTATATATAAATAGAGAGCGCATGTTAAAAGATGAAAATTAAAATGCTTATAATTTTTTTATCATGCTCTGAAAGTTAACCAAAATTTAACTGTTCTTTATTTGAATTAAAATCTACTTATGTGCCCAATCTCAGATTTTTCTGAACCGTGAATCTCTTAACGATAGTACTACCTTAAAACATTTTATGAACCTTTCATGGAATATAAACGAAAGATCTAAAGAATCTTTCATGGAATATACACGAAAGATTTAAGGAATTTTTCATGAAATATTCCATGAAATATTTCTGGAAGATTTTAGAAATCCATCATAAAATATTCCGTGGAATATTTATGGAAGATTCGCAGAATATTGGCACGGAAGATTTGGAATATTTCAGGAATCTTCCGTGAAATATTCCTGTAATATTCGTATGTCCTTGATTCTTCCTACATTGAAATAATCCATGGAAAACTCTTGAGAGATTTCAAGAATATAAAAATGTAAGGTTTGGGTAATCTCTCATCTATCATGAAATGTTCCTGGAAGATTTTTGGAAAATGTGAAATGCTGTGAGGGGATGGTATATATATTATATAATAACACATTACACTAATACATCAATACATATACGCATACATAAACATTTAGTTATAAAATCGCATTTAAATATTCGCTTCAACTGTGCACATCAAAGTGCTGATACCCTTTCGCTTTTATAGTAAGTGAGGTATCTTTCAACCGCTTGGGGATAAAACTCCCATTTAACAAACATCCCCTTATCGGCGTCACTGGAAACCTCCCGTAACGTTCCGCGCAAACTTTCAACGAAAACTTCATGGAATCATTCTAGAATCTTTTAAGCAATATTCTACTGGAAGATTACTGTAATCTTTGTGTAAAATATTTCGTGGAATATTTACTGAAAATTTATGTAATATTTCGCTGTACGATTTAAAAGTTTTTAGGAATCTTCCAGTGAAATGTTTTTGGAATCTTTCTGAAATCTTTAATGAAATATTCCACTGGAAGATTACTCAAATCTTTTTGTGGAATATTTGGTTGACTATTTATGGAAGATTTATGTTATATTCCACTGTACGATTTGAAAGTTTTTTGGAATCTTGCAGTGAAATGTTTATGGAATCTTTCTGAAATCTTTCATAAAATATTCCACTGGAAGATTACTTGAATATTTCTGTGGAACATTTCGTGGAATATTTATGAAAGATTTATGTAATATTCCGCTGTACGATTTTAATGTTTATCGGAATCTTCCTGAAATCTTTCATGAAATATTTCTTCGGAAGATTACTTTAATCTCCCTGTGAAATGGTTCGTGGAATATTTATAGAAGATTTATCTAATATTTCGCTGTTCGATTTTAAAGTTTTTTGAAATCTTCCAGTGAAATATTTATGGAATTTTGCTGAAATCTTTCATGAAATATTCCACTAGAAGATTACTTAAATCTTTCTGTGGAATATTTAGTTGACCAGTTCTGAAAGATTTATGTAACTATCCGCTGTACGATTTTAAAGTTTATCGGAATTTCCCAGCGAAATGTTTATGGAATCTTTCTGGAATCTTTCATGAAATATTTTACTAGAATATTCATAAACATTACATGGAATATTTTATGCAATATTTCAGAAATCTTTCGTGAATATTACATGGAATATTTCGAAAAAGTTTTCGAACATTCCTTTAAAATATACCTGAAATAGTCCGTGAAGACTTTCAATAATATGCATGAAAGGTTCCATTGAAATAGTCCAGTAGAATCATTCGAAATACTTCAGTGAAATCTTCCATACTATGTGAGAACCATTATTTATTTCTAGCCTAACGCTTTTTTATTGTTATTTACAGTTTTCAATATTTTCTTATAATCATTTGTTTATTCACAGCATTATTCTACTTTTACAAAATAATTTTCATACAAGGTGATGAAATATTTTACTATAAGATAATATATATATATATATATAATATATATATGTTTCATTTAACAAAATAATTTCAACATCAAAACTACCCTGGTAACATGGTCAACGCAATTTTGCTGCAATTTTGCTGCGATTTTCTTGAAAATCACAAACTTTCAACAGAACATGTGCGGTCTGTTTCCGCATTTCATAAGGTTATTTATGAAAAGAAATTATAGCAGATAAGTGCAACAGAATTGCACGTTTCTGGCAGAGAGAAAGTGCAATCTACGGAACGGAAAGAGTCCCCAGAATCTTGAAGATATTTTGCAGTAAACTTGCGGAAAAAACTTATTACAGACACTAGCAACAAAATTGAGTAAATGATTCCCGACAAAGTTTTGCAGCACAATTACGTAAGAATTGCAAATTGTCAAGTGCTGTTCTGCAAATCGTAATAAGTACACAAGCATATAACAGAATCGAAACAGTCTTGCATCAGAAACTTGCAGCAGCACTTTACCCCAGAATTACATAAGAATGACACAAGTTAAGTGCAATTATGTTACGAAAATAAACACGTAAACTTGCAGCAGAATCGAAGCAGTCTTCCGTAAGAATCTTGCAGCAGCACTTTACCCCCGAATTACATAAATATGACAAAAGTTAAGTGTAATTTAATGATGAGAATAAACACGTAAATGTACAGCAGAATTGAAGCAGTTTTATGTGAGAATCATGCAGCAGATTTGCGCTAAAATTACATCAGAAGGACAAAAGTTAAATGCAATCTTATCATAAGAATAATCACGCGAGCATGCAGCATACTTGAAGCTATCTCGCATAAGAATTTTGCGACAAAACTTTACTACAGAATTACTAATGAATGTAGAACCAAAATATTTATCATCTTCTACTGATAGAAATTTATTTAAAACTTTTCTTAGATATTATAAGAATTTTTTATCTACGTTTTTTATATTTGACAGTTGGCTGCAATGGTCTCCTCTCTTCTCCCCAATGTCTACATGTATATAATTTTATACTATAACATCAGCGCCCACCCCTTTGTGTATATATGTTGATTGTTTTTTGCGTTTCTTCTTTTTTCTTTTAGCCAATGTGTGCCTATAGGTGTAGGCATTGGTAGTAAGTTTAACAAAATGCATTAAATGTATCGCAATTATAAATTATTATATTTTCATTAAATTATAAATTATAATTTTTAAATTCAACATTTGCTTTCTTAAAATCTGTCAACAACTCTTATGAACATGTTCTCGTTAGTTAAATGTTAATAATATTCACAATGAAAATTTTTTATTAAAATACAATGTATTATCTTTATTCTATAAAGTGACTTCAATTTTTGAACTATTAATTAACTTTGAAATTCTATAAACTGTGCTGCTGCAAGATTCTTACTAAAGACTGCTTCGATTTTGCTACAAGTTTACGTGTTTATTCTCGTCATATAATTGCGCTCAACTTATGTCATTCTTATGTAATTCTGGAGTAAAGTGCTGCTGCAAGATTCTTACGGAAGACTGCTTCGATTCTGCTGCAAGTTTGCGTGTTTATTCTCGTCATATAATTGCGCTCAACTTATGTCATTCTTATGTAATCCTGGGGTAAAGTGCTGCTGTAAGATTCTTACGGAAGACGGCTTCGATTCTGCTACAAGTTTGCATGTTTATTCTTATTTTAGAATCGCACGTTTCAATTGGCAATCTGTTACAAATCTGACGCACGTTTCAGTCGCAATTAAATTTCAGCAGATATGCATTAAAATGTGGAAACAGACCACGCAAGTTCTGCGTGATCGTGCTTGCAACAGATTGTGTTACTAGGGTAATTCTCTAATGTAAAGAATAAAAAATTAAATTGGTATAATTTTGGAATTTTGATATGAGAATACTTTTTGTAAATAACTTTTTAATAATTTTGAATAATGGTAAATTTTTTAAATAACGTGTGGTATTGAATGCTAATTAAATTTAGTTTTAACATGAAGTTAATTATTTAGGTTGGAAATGCATTCAATAAAATAATATAACTATTTATAAGTTATCACTTAATTTTTTAAACTTTTTATTCATAGTTGATATTATATTTTATAATTGAGGCGGTATATATGATTCTCTATTTTTATATAGTTTTTTATATGATATTATGTTTTTGAATTTTATAAATATAAATTATTTAAGGAGATGTAAAACGGACATGCATACACAGAGTTCTCGCATCAAATATTGATTATATTTCCATTGTATTTTAAAATTTTGAATAAATACATGCATTAATATACAGTATGTATCACGAAGATTATTCAGTTAAATTTTTACATAAATCTATTCATTACTTATTGAGAAGTTTGGGTTCCAATATTATTTACTAAAATTTTTCCATTTAGAATCAGAAATTTAAATATCTTGAAAACTAATGATTGGAATAATTAAAAAATTCAAATAAATAATCATCACGAGACATACTACAAATTAATACATTCCTTTTATGGAAATTCAGCAATAGAATGGAAAGACAGTTAATTTTCTTATCTTCTTATAGTAAAATATAATCAAACTTTGACAACAAATTTAACGTAATGAAATAATTGTACCTCCAATGATTTGTATCATATTTAACACAAATTATAGAGTGATATTACAGAATATCATTTTTTTCCGCATTCATAATAAATGCATAATTATAGACATGATCAGAAACATTTATTCATATTTTATATATTGTCCTATCTTTATAATTGACTATTGAAAAAATTTAATATCTAATGAATAATTTTTTTAAATTGTATTTCATAAAATTTATGTTCAAACGAAATTAAAAAAAATATTTTTTTATCATGTAATTATAATTTTTCAAATGAGGTAATTTGATATTTGTTAAAAATTAATGTTTCTCTTATTAAAAATATTATTGCTTCAATGAAATGAATTGCTAACAATTTTTATATAAATCACAATTCATTTAAATATAAACACGTGTACAAATGAAAATGTAATTAAGGTTAAATGTATGTTATTTATAAAAAATTGTTAACAAGTAACTTTTTAAAAAATATATTTTCATGAAAACTAATTTAAATACCTCATTCTCTAAATGATACCTGAATAGAATTTTAATTTAATAAATTTAGTTATACAATTATAAATATATAATATTTATATAACAGTTCATCGAATAAAATTATAATTTTTTTAATACATATATATTAAAAAAATAATTATTACAATAGATTGTAGTTAAATAAAAATGTTTATATTAATAATTATAGCGTTGAAATTTATTTTGATGAAAATGTTATTTGATTGACATTTACAGTATTATTTTAACTATTTTTGAAAAGTAACTTGTCATCAATGAAAAAATATTTAATTTTCCAAATTAATAATCTATTAATATCAAGAATTTTCTAAAAATTATAATATTTATGATATGCAAACCTTACTTGTGATACATACACTTTGTAATATTTGTATCTCATTAAATTTTTATATTAGATGCAAAAAGGATTGTTAAGTAATTGCAAATAGTTATTTTTTTATTCCGAAATATTCGAATTTAAAATTAACTAAAATGTTGTATTTTAATCTTATGATTTTTTCTATTTAAATTTCGTATTTCATATACATAAAATAAATTTGCGAAGATATTTTTATTAGAAATCAACACGAATTTCTTTTAAGCATGTTTCACTTATAAATTAATTTCATAATTCAAATTCATGGTCATATATTGAGGTCTGAAAATTATAGTTGTAACTCAGTACCCAGTTCTCAGTTTATTGACATCAAATATCGTACTATCTTTGTTTTTCTAATGGCAGTAGAGTGAGAAATAGTCACTTGAAATAAATTATACGCTTTTTTACTTTAAGCACATGTGTACATATATTTTTATATTATGTTTCATCAAATTATTTTCAATTTTATTCAGTACTCAAAATTCAATTAATTAATTCTTATTTACTTAAAATTAGTTATTTATACATAATAATATAATAAAAGAAAATTCAACTAAGCGACGTTAGGAGCTAAAAACTTCAATACTATTAATACCTGTTAACGTAAAACCCAATCAATTGTGTAACGATTTTTAACAGTTGATAAATATAATATAAATCATATAATATATTTATCAATTTTAAATTTCTAATTATTAATTTAAAACTCAAAAGTAACTATTTTAAAACGGAATATGGAAGATAAACAGGTATCGTTTTAATCCTTGAATATCACGAATTTAAATATTAATTATTAGTAATTTTAAAAAGTTATATATTATATAAATAATTCTATATTTAATAATTTTCAATTTTAGTAACAGGAAAAGCCGCATGAAAAAGGTTAATAATTGGATTTTCTGCGAAATATTGCCCTAGAATCGAGTAGGTGAAAGATCAGTCTTAATACCAAAAAAAAGGCAGTAAGCATCGCAAATTTATGCTCTTACTTCATAATATAATAGTAGCAACATTGGTTCCTAAAATTCAAGCTATAGTACTAATTGAAATTATATCGTCACTCTTTTTTTAAGTACCTTATACATAAATTAGATATACTTGATTTAGAACCTATTTTAACAATACTTTCTTTTCTCCGTGCAGTTGTTAGTTCTAGTAAACGTCAAATACTGTTTTCGATTATTTCATGGTTTGTGATTGAAACACGTGATTAAAAAGAAAAAATTCCCATTATATTTTTTCATTTATTCAAATGCAATTTAGTAGAACAAATTGGGTTTCTTTTTGTGAATTCATTGAAATCGTATTTGTTGATTTTAAAGAACCTATTTCTTTAAATTAATTATAATTTTTATTGAAATGCTGATCAAATTTTATGTGTTATATACAACAAAATATTTTTTTTATACAATCACATATATTATTAATTAACGGTAGGCCGGAGTAGAACCTGATACCGACCGAGTAAAAATTGAGTTGTTTGTTATTTACTCAAGTTTTAATCGGTGTATCTTCAAATCAAAGGTCAAGCGCAATAAATATTATTATTATGAACATCTATGCACAAGAAAAAAAATATCTACCGGTTTGTTTTTGAGAAAAGTAAGTAAAGCGAAAATATTATAAACATAAACTTTTATTTTGGCATTACTTACTTTTCTCAAAAACAAACCGGTAGATATTTTTTTTCTTGTGCATAGATGTTCATAATAATAATATCTATTGCGCTCGACCTTTAATTTAAAGATACACCGATTAAAACTTGAGTAAATAACAAAAATGCCAATTAGACAAGGACAGCGAATCCGGCCTGCTCTTAAATGACAATGTTATTAACTTAGTGGAGCGTTTATTCACAATATAAGCTTCTTTAACTTAATCGGATGACTGTTAATTCAAGCAAATATTATATTGATGATTGACCAATATTTTTTTATTGTTATAAAAGATTTTGTAAATTTAACAAACGATTTACTAAAATAAATATTTAATTACTGTAACAAAATATATAGATAATTTACAAACATATTCTATTGTTACAAATAAATATTTTATAATATTTTATCAGCTGCCTTAATGAAATTGATTTAATTAAATCAATCAAATAATTTAACCAAAACAATAAATTTTTCTTTATTTTAAAAAAATATTTATTTTTTTTTAACTTAGGTATCATTTTTTTTATCCCAACTAAATATTTCAGTGATTTAATAACTTTGCATATTACTTCAATCAAAATTAATTTTTATCAACAAAATATTTATTAACTAAATTTATTTCATTGACTCAACTAAATTCTTTTCTCAGTGTATAACAACTTATATTTGAGAATTTGCTGCCATCAGCTTCGAAATTATTGATGCGTTTTTAAAATTATGCATTCTCTATTTCATTGCACTATCATTTTATTTTCAAGAGTTTTAAAACATATTAAATTTTACTCAATATCTACAAAATAAATTGCCAGGCCCGTAGATTAATATTTTGTTGGTAAAATGCTCAATGTCAATGTGTACTGGTTTATAATTTAATTGCTAGCTAATTCACGTGTGTCAAATAACGGTTTGAAATATAAATTTAAATACACATACATTCAAAGATAAAGAATAAAAATACATCCTATTACAATAAATCTATTTTGTGCTCAAAAATTTGTTTTTTTAAATGTGATGTTATGTAATGCAGAGAATTCAATATTCTTAGTTTTCTTTCACTTATTTTTGCTATATAAACTTTAAAATTATCAACTACACCATGAACTATTAATCTACGGGCCTGGCAAGTTATTTTGTAGATATTGAGTAATATTCAATACCTGAAGTCGCCTAAAATATACTTTTTGAAAAGTAATAATAAAGATTAAATAGTATTTACCAATTTGAACAATGATTAAAAACAAAAAATAACAGTTATAATATTCAAAAAATTTCAAAAAATTTGATAAAATTATAAAATAAAAAAGTAGTTTAATGGTATTTTTATGAATTTTATATTATTTAAAAAAGTTGAAACATCAGACCTTATTAATCAATGTCAATTTCATTCCTTTTTATTAAAAATAATGAATTAAATACAGTGATGCTCGACGATTACTTGATTGATTACTAAACTTTTTTTAGCCAAAATTGTATATTTATTTAATAGTTTGAAAAAGTACTAAAAAAATATATATTATTCTAAAAGCGTGACGGAATTTCAAAGTACTTTAAAATAAAAAGACAGGATGAGGAATAAATATAACAAAGATTTTAAATTTAGTGATTTGGAAAACACCCAAATAATATAAAGTATTTAGATTAATATATTTATTGAAAAAAGATTTTAAAAATTATCATATTAAATAGCACGTAATTTTGTATTATTCATATTAATATGATGAAAACAAAATACATTGTAGTTCGCAAGCAAAGTTAATAAAAATAATAAAATTTAAATAATTCTTAAATATTTAATTTGTTAAATTAATATCCTTTAAAAGCACCTACAAAATTTTAGAGCTCCATTTCTTTTAGTTACAAAGAACTACACAGTTGGTAAAAAAAAAGGATAATATTAAATTCTCAAAATTAACATTTTTCAGACCAAAAATGATCGAAGTGCCTTCCATGAATATGTTTCAATATATTATTGTTGAATACAGTAAAATGAAACTATTTTTATATTTAGACATTAATCAAAGTAATTAAAACGATTACTCAGTATAAATATGTTAAGTTTAGAAAATTGAACTTTTACTTATATCTTTTCACATTTTTATTACTAAAAGACGTACCCACGTGAAACTATTGTGTCAAGTTTATATATAGCTTACTGGATATAGTTTGTATCTGAAAATGATTATATATAACTTTTGTATAACTCTATAAAACTAGATACAAAATATAACAAAAAATCTTTTTAAGGGGACGCTGTATCTCTCTATCCTTTTCTAACTGAAAAATGTAAGTTTTTTGAAAATCTAGTGATTATTGATAGAAATTAAGGGTTGTCCGCTACTTGTTTAGTAAAAATTAATATTTTCTCTGATGAGGACCAATTAATTTTGTTGCTTTTTTTTCAAGTAAAGTTTGACATACTTAAATAACGTATTCTCTAGCCTAACTTAGGATTTTGCAAGTATGTCAAACTTTACTTTAAAAAAAAGCAACAAAATTAATTGGTCCTCATCAGAGAAAATATTAATTTTTACTAAACAAGTAGCGGACAACCCTTAATTTCTATCAATAATCACTTGTTTTCCCAAAAATTTACATTTTTTAATTAGAAAAGGATAGAGAGATCCAGCGTCCTCTTAAAATTTATAAAGAAGTTAGAGACAATCAAATATTCAAAACAAAAAAATTAGAAAGTGAACAAATTCTGATGAAGTGTTTAATTAAATTAAACATCTATGTTCAAATAATTTTTTTACTAGCAAAAAATACCTCGCTCCTAACGTCGCTCGGTTGAATTTTCATATATTATATTATTATGTATAAATTAGCCAATTTTAAAATAAGAAAGAATCGACGCAACTTATGAATTGTGATATTCTAGTTTTGTACTAAATTAAATTTTTCTATTTTTATGAAAAAGATTAATTAAAGTTACAATGTGCATAAAAATTGTTTAAATACAAATTATATCATGATAAATTAAGAATTTGTTCTACTAAATTGCATTTGAATCAATGAAAAAATATAATAGGAATTTTTTCTTTTTAATCACGTGTTTCAATCACGAACCATGAAATAATCGAAAACAGTATTTGACGTTTACTAGAACTAACAACTGCACGGAGAAAAGAAAGTATTGTTAAAATAGGTTCTAAATCAAGTATATCTAGTTTATGTATTAAGAGGAGGTCACGTATCTCTGTCCTTTTCTAATAAAAAAATTGAGTTTTTTACACGAACTAACAACTTTAGCAAAAAATGAAGAGAAAGCCGCATCTCGTAATAAAAAAAACAATATTTTCTTGAAAACGAAGCAATAAAATTAATTCTTTCTTATCAAAGAAAATATTGCTTTTTTTATTACGAGATGCGGCTTTCTCATCATTTTTTGCTAAAGTTGTTAGTTCGTGTAAAAAACTCAATTTTTTGATTAGAAAAGGACAGAGATACGTGACCTCCTCTTAAGGTACTTAAAAAAAGAGTGACGATATAATTTCAAGTAGTACTATAGCTTGAATTTTAGGAACCAATGTTGGTACTATTATATTATGAAGTAAGAGCATAAATTTGCGATGCTTACTGCCTTTTTTTTTTGTATTAAGACTGCTTTTTCACCTACTCAATTCAAGGGCAATATTTCGCATAAAATGCAATTATTAACCTCTTTTCGTGCGGCTTTTCCTGTTACTTAAATTGAAAATTATTAAGTATAGAATTATTTATATAATATATAACTCTTTAAAATTACTAATAATCAATATTTGAATTCGTGATATTCCAGGATTAAAACGATACTGAGCTACAACTATAATTTCCAGACCTCAATATATGACCATGAATTTGAATTATGAAATTAATTTATAAGTGAAACATGCTTAAAAGAAATTCGTGTTGATTTCTAATAAAAATATCTTCACAAATGTATTTTATACACTGAAAAATAAGTGGGAAAGAAGCACTACCATCGGTAACGAAACTATACTCTTTTCGTTTCGTGCGAACAGAGTGCCACTGCGGGAAAACAGTGGTGCCACTGTGGGACGAGAGGAGTACTTCGCATGACGCCAAACGAAATCCCACGTGAGTGGGAATACACATGCACAACAAAAACAGCTGTTAGCTTCGACAGTGGGGCGTCACGTTCCCCACGAGAGAAAGCATTAGCATTCTTACGGTTTCGTGGAGCAGAAGTACTTCGAGGGACTCGTGGACTACCACTTATTTTTCAGTGTATATATGAAATACAAAATTTAAATAGAAAAATCATAGGATTAAAATACAACATTTTAGTTAATTTTAAATTCGAATATTTCAGAATAAAAAAATAAATATTTGCAATTACTTAACTATCCTTTTTGCATCTAATATAAAAATTTAATGAGATACAAATATTACAAAGTGTATATATCACAAGTAAGGTTTGCATATCATAAATATTATAATTTTTAGAAAATTCTTGATATTAATAGATTATTAATTTGGAAAATTAAATATTTTTTTATTGATGACAAGTAACTTTTCAAAAATAGTTAAAATAATACTGTAAATGTCAATCAAATAACATTTTCATCAAAATAAATTTCAACGCTATAATTATTAATATAAACATTTTTATCTAACTACAATCTATTGTAATATTTATTTTTTTAATATATATGTATTAAAAAAATTATAATTTTATTCGATGAACAGTTATATAAATATTATATATTTATAATTGTATAACTAAATTTATTAAATTAAAATTGTATTCAGTTATCATTCAGAGAATGAGGTATTTAAATTAGTTTTCATGAAAATATATTAGTCAAAAAGTTACTTGTTAACAATTTTTTATAAATAACATACATTTAACCTCAATCACATTTTCATTTGTACACGTGTTTATATTTAAATGAATTGCGATTTATATAAAAATTGTTAGCAATTCATTTCATTGAAGCAATAATATTTTTAATAAGAGAAACATAAATTTTTAAAAAATATCAAATTACCTCATTTGAAAAATTATAATTACATGATATAAAAATATTTTTTTTAATATCGTTTGAACATAAATTTTATGAAATACAATTTAAAAAAATTATTCATTGGATATTAAATTTTTTTAATAGTCAATTATAAAGTTAGGACCAGGGTTGCAAATATTTAAATCATTTTGGGCTTTCAATAAATTTTAATTCACAAATCCTTTTTGAATTCGTAATTAGAGTTTTATTTAATTAACAATTCCTTTTAAATTAATAATTAAAAATATTTTAATTAACAAATCAAAATCTAATCGTGAATTGAAAAGGCTTTAATTAAAAAATCAAAAGGAATTCTTAATTAAATAAATTTCAATTAAGAAATCAAAATGTAATCGTGAATTGAAAGGGCTTTAATTACAAAATCAAAAGGAATTCTTAATTAAATAAATTTCAATTAAGAAATCAAAATTTAATCGTGAATTGAAAGGGCTTTAATTCCAAAATCAAAAGGAATCCTTAATTAAATAAATTTCAATTAAGAAATCAAAATGTCATCGTGAATTGAAAGGGCTTTAATTCCAAAATCAAAAGGAATTCTTAATTGAATAAATTTCAATTAAGAAATCAAAATTTAATCGTGAATTGAAAGGGCTTTAATTCCAAAATCAAAAGGAATCCTTAATTAAATAAATTTCAATTAAGAAATCAAAATGTAATCGTGAATTAAAAGAGCGTCAGTTATGATTATGATTTGTGAATTCGAGGGCTTTAATTAAAAATTCCACAATTCCTTTTTAATTAAACGTACTAAGGAATTTGTATCATATATATGTATATAGAAAAACAGATGTGGACGCGCACATACATACGCACCTGGGCTCATATATATGCAACATTTCGTGTCGACCCAAACGCACACATACAGACAAGTTGATATATATATATATATATATATATATATATATATATATATATATATATATATATGATACATACATACATACATACATACATACATACATACGTGGGACATTCCACGTCAATTAGAACGCACCCACAGACAGGTTTATATATATGGGACATTTCATGCCAATGCGCATGCACACACACAGGATTATATATGTATATATATATATATATATATATATATATATATATATATTTATATATATATATATATATTATATATATATATAACATAGGACATTTCAGGTCAACTCATGTACGTACTCATGATCACAGGCTTCTGTATATATATGGAACATTTCATGACAACTCTCACATACCTATCCGAGTTCCTTCAGGTTCGCATATATGGGACGTTTCATGTCAATTTTCATTCATGCACACACACACGTTAATATACATGGGATTTTTTATGTAAATTTCAACGCACACACATACAGGTTTATATATATGGGACATTTCATGCCAATGCGCACGCACACATTCACACACACACAGCATTATATATATATATATATGGGACATTTCATGTCAACTTGTACATACTCATAATCACAGGCTTATCTATATATATGGAACATTTCATGACAACTCTCACACACCTATCCAAATTCTCAGGTTTTCATACATGGGACGTTTCGTGTCAATTTTCATTCATGCACACACACGTTGATATACATGGGATTTTTTCTGTAAATTTCAACGCACGCACATACAGGTTTATATATATGAGACATTTCATGCCAATGCGCATGCACACACACAGGATTATATATATATATATATAGGACATTTTATGTCAACTCGTATGTACTCATAATCACAGGCTTTTCTATATATATGGAACATTTCATGACAACTCTCACACACCTATCCGAGTTCCTTCAGGTTTACATATATGCGACGTTTCATGTCAATTTGCATTCATGCATACACGCTTTTATATACATGCGACTCTTCATGTCAACTCATGTACGACCTTACTGACAGGTTTTTGCATATGTATATATGGTCCATTTCATATCAAATTGCTCACATTCACCCGCAATTTTTTTGTTTCTATATATATATATATATATATATATATGGGATATTTCATGTCAACTTGCACGTACTCGCAAGCACAGGTTTTTCTATATATATATGGGACATTTCATGACAACTTGTACACACCTATCTAAGTACCCTTAGGTTTATATATATGAGACGTTTCATGTCAATTCGCATACATGCACACACGCGTTTATATACGTGGGACTTTTCATGTCGACTTACAAGCATGATATAAACATATATATATATATATATATATATACATAAGGGACATTTCATGTAGAATCGCACGTACAACCACAGGTTTATTCAAGTTTATATGGAACATTTAATTTCAACTCATACGCACACGCACACGCTCACACATACAAACACATATTTAACTTTATATATATATACATACTTTACCTTATCGATGTAGACAATATTTAAAAAATAGTTATTTATTATGCTGTGGTACCCACGATCGCCGTCTTTGGATACCTAGGTGTTAATGACAACTCAA
This sequence comes from Anastatus disparis, assembly GCA_017163975.1. Taxonomy (NCBI): domain Eukaryota; kingdom Metazoa; phylum Arthropoda; class Insecta; order Hymenoptera; family Eupelmidae; genus Anastatus; species Anastatus disparis. The sequence goes on along the minus strand of JAFFSR010000041.1, from coordinate 1,902,066 downwards.
ACATCATCTTCAGCTAAAACTTTTGAAATTCAACTTATAGTTTAATAACTACTTTGAAGTTGTTTCAAATGTTATTTAGCCAAACATGGATGTTCCGAGTAAGATAAACATTGTCTACAAGAATATCTTTTGAAATTTAGCCATTATTTATTAATAACATGTACGTTTCCCGAGATGACATCTCACAATATCCAGGTGATCCTGGCTACCTGGAAATCGTCTATATGAATGAATTTTGAAATTTTCCATACCGATTATGAAGTTTACAGATATTTGCAGGGACTATGTCAAATGAAACTTGGAGATTCTTTTAGATTTCGATTCTAAGGTTGTTTGATTAGGTCGGAGAATACTCGGAAATAAAAAGATTTTAAAAGCACAATTGTTTAAGATTCATGCAAGTTCTATGAAATATGTTGATTTACTCGTAGTCGATACCCATATATAAAGATCATTCATACAAATCATCTCGCATATAAATTTGCGGTAGTATCCCTACTAATTTATGAATTTTTCGTTCGAATAATGCCAGCGAAATTTAACTTCGAGAAAGCATATTACTATTGTAATTAGTGAATAATTTTAACATTTTTTCATCAAACATCATTCCGATATACAGGTAATAAGCGCTATTATTTAAAAAATTTAAAAAAAGTTAATTTATTTATTTTATACTTTTTAGTCTATTTATTCAATTATTGTATTTTATTTTTAAAGCATGTTTTTAAAATTTTGTATTTTCTATTTTCAAGTTAAAATTGTTTTTATTATCATTTAGAGTTACATTGCAACCAGACTTTTCGAAGATTACACTCAGGTACATCCGTTATCGGCGACTTGGTACTCCAGTTCGACCTCTTCATCCTAAATCATTATTATGCATTATAGATTCACTTTCAAACCTTGAATTAGGTTTTAGCAGCCCCGAAATCCCCCGGGGAACCCACCTCGACCCAGAGAAAGCCTCCCCACTTGTACTTCCTCGGAGACGATGTGCATGCGTATTCTGGACAACGTGCATCACTTTGTGGCAATTGTTTGATCTCAAATTCGGTTTTAGCAACCCTGAAAACCCCCGAGAAACTCGCCTTGACCCAAAGAAAGCCTCCCCATTTATACTTCCTCGGAGATGACTTTTCACACCCATTATCATCGACCTGGATGTCCAGGTACCAAAATGACAACTGATTATTGTATTGTCATCCAAGACCAAAGTCTATGCCAATTGTCAGAATTTATATCTGTCAAAAAGTGCCTGAAATCGAGCGCGCAAGATTTGATTACAGACAGACAAACATGCAAACAGACATGAAGGCGAATATAAGAAAAGCGTATATAAAAAAATAATATTTACCTACGTTAAGTCTGCTTTGAGACTAATTATCTTCCGTTTTTTATGACAAAAACAAGTAAATTGAATTTGAGAAAATTTCTATAAGTTACTTAAATTTATGAAAAAGTCAATATAAAACGTCATTTTTGCAGAATTATGAAGATTATGATTATTTTCGCGGAAATTATAAAGTTATGGAAATTATTTATGGAAACGTTTTCGATTGGAAAATTTGTGATTATTGCAGTTGAATTTTGTTACATCATCATCAGTTATATCCTCGTTAAAATGACCCGAAAATTTTTTAAAGAATCGGAACAAATATTTTTCCGGTCTTTAAAGAATGTTTAAGAACTATTATGAAATGAAAATTGATAAATGTTTCAAGTTTTCCGAATCGTTCCGACATTGAAATTTCAATTATAAGCCGTTACTCATAAAATTTGGAAAAGTCTATTGTATGCAACTATTTTTCCAGTGATTCAGTTGTAATTTATAAAATTGTGAATTTGGGTGATTCATTATGTTTCTTTCCGTAATATTTTTCTGATGTTGGAGCTACAGCAATCAAGTTTTGCTTTTTTTATTTCATTAATATCATTTTAAATTCGTAAATTAATAGTATATTGTGTAACGAGTAAGGTTTAGTTGACTATTGCGCACGAGGGCAAGTTGGCGCACGAGCGTAGCGAATAGCGCCATTGCCCGAGACTCTCTCTCTCTCTCATATCTGCCGTACGACTGACTCGCAATAGTATATTTCAATACTTTTTGGTACTATTATTTGTAATTAAATTACATACTTTTAGTTCACCAATTTCACGTTTATACGGAATAATTACGATTTCGTTAATGTAAAAATAATACAAGAATAGATGATACAATTTACTTTGTCAGAGGTTAAAGCGAGATAGAGTATAAAATTCATCATATGGTCCATGAGATACAGTATGAGGGCGCTGCGCTTGTATAAACCTTTGCGATTTTACATTAATTAACGCTTTTGCGTGACATTATTTTACAGAATGTAACGTATTTACGTGATTTAATACAAAATAATATTATACATAGCTGTGAAACACACGCCCTCAAAAAACAACACACGCAGCGCGCGCTATTAGCTACTTACTACCCCGAAAACGCAAGCGCTATAGGCCGCTTACTCAGCACGGATGAGAAAAAGAAATATAATGACTTGTCCGCACTAAAGCTATGTTAATACAATAATTTTTGTTAAAATAAAAAATCATTTAAACTTGTAAATTTTTTATGAACTTGGATTGGAAATTATATCAAGCTCGACAAACCTAATCTTAAAATACGTTACATTGAAAGTTTGTATTATTACTTTTTATGTAGTATTTTCGTGGGTTTCTTGAGTTGTCCGCACTCGAGTTGAATCTTACAAATTTTTTCTTTGTCGCAAAAAAATGTTATTAAACGCATTGTTTATTCATAACTTGGGATTGGAAATGTTATTAGAAGACTGGAAGCTTCGTCATGCTCTTAAAAATAAAAATAATGTTATCTAATTTTAAAAATAATATTAATCTGAATAATATATCCTCATCAGAAAAGTTATTGTAATTTATATATTTTTAGAACCTTTCCAATTTCATGTGTACCACTATGGTATTATATGGGGATATCCATCCAAATTTAAATTCTCTAGTAACAGGTCATTATTTAAACTAGGTTATAATCTTTTGTGCTATCCTGTAACTCTATTTCTGATGTATTTTGTAAATGTGCCACAAACGGCGCAGCAGATAATTCTATAAAAAGTAAATTTACACATAAGATAAATTACGGTAATTTTTTATGTGTAAAAATGAATGTTTCATAGAAATATCTACTGCGCCGTTTGTTAAACATTTACAAAATACATCGGAAATAGAGTTACAGGATAGCACAAAAAGATTTGAACCTAGTTTAAACAATGTGCATCATGCGGTAACCCAGTAACAGCTGTAATATGACCTGTTACTAGACAATTAAAAGTTTTGTGGATATCCCCATATATCAAAAAATATGATTATGACTTCTTCAGATTCTTTATGAATTTCTAATATATTGAATAGTGATTTTTGAAGGGCATATCATAGTATTAATTAAATTAACTTATTAATAAACTGAAAAATTGCCTAGTATTAATAAATTAGTGCGATTTATTGTATTTATTCACAAAAAAAATTTATAGCTTAGTCGTGTAAAATGGCTTTATTTCCACTATCCAACAATTCCATGGTATGCTTAACTATTTCAAGAGTTAAAAAAATTTAATAATATGTATATTTTTTTATAACTTCAAGATCGTTACTGAGAATCATAAATAATTTTCACGGTATTTTATTAATAGCAGGTCGTACATCTCTATCCTTTTATAATAAAAAATTCAATTTTCTGCAAAACCTTATGATTGTAGCAAAAAATAAGAAGAAAGCCCCATCTCGTATACTAAAAAGCAATATTTTCTCTTATGAGAAAAAATTATTTTTATTGCTTTGTTTCAAAGAAAACTTTGAAAAACTGAATTGTCCATCCAAACCTCGATATTTTATGTTTTTCAAGGTTTTTTCAAAAGGAATCGATAAAAAAATTTTTTCCTAATCAAAGAAAATATTGCTTTTATGATACAAGATGGGGCTTTCTTTTTTTTTGCTAAAATTATTAGTTTTTGTAAAAAAATCAATTTTTTGATTACAATAGGACATATATACTCGACCTCCTCTTAAGGATCTTTAATAGCTATTAAACTCTTTACAAGATTGTAATAATTCATCTCGATTTACTTCCACAGAGTTCGTGAAGTTTCATTAACCTTTCAATCAATATACAGAAAATATAAAGATTCATCCGTATTCTTAAATGATCTCATAGGAGTCGGTCTGTGGCTCATTCGGTAGAGCGTTGGATTCGTAATCTCGAGGTTCCGAGTTCGAATCCCGCTCTCGGCCGATTGATACAAGCACCACTGTACGTTACATGTGCTTTGTTCACAAACACACTTACGAGCTCCGTCGCTGATTAGCATAGCAATAATAGCATAGCATAAATATAGCGACGTTAAAAAAAAAAAAAAAAAATGATCTCATAGATTTATAATTATTTATTTACTAATAATTTAATAAATATATTCATACGATGATAAAACGTGAAAAATATTTCTGAAGAATTTTTTAAAATACAATCTAGAAGGATTCTCCTGAAAACTTTACAGTGCTGTTCAATTC